>JAOTQW010000041.1:7073997-7094354 GCA_026260075.1 Sisor rabdophorus | reverse complement strand
AATGATAAAAATCACTTCCAAAACATGCCATGAACTGTTTTTATTTACTACATACAATCAACAAAGATATACTTTTAGAAATATGAAAATAAAATCCTTATTTCCAAAAAGTTGTGCTTCAGAGAAAACTAATTAGAACTAAAAGATAAATAGGTTATTGCTGGTTATCTATAGCAAAAAATTAAAAGCACCTGAAAAAAAACATTAAATATTTAAAAATAAATTTAAGTTTAATCAAGAAATAATTGCAGCAGTTTATTGCCAAAATGTTAACAAAACTAGATATAACTCACTTTTTGATTTTTGGCACACATTTGGTTCTCTCTAGATTGTAAGATACATAAACACACACACGCACGCACACACGCACGCACACACACACACACACACACATTTATATTTATTAATCAAGACTTTATTATGATCATTATCATAACGTCAGTATATGAAAAAACCTCGTCCAGACACTAAGCTTATGCACTAAGAAAAACAAAACAAACAAACTAGGTTTCACTCTTTTATTCATTCATTTATTCACCTTCCCTAACTTTCTAACCTAATCATCCCTAACTAGGGGTCACAGGGGTCTGCTGGAGCCTAAACTTATAGGTTTTATATATAAAAATGGCATTTTATCTTTGCCACCTGTGAAAATGGACTACAAAATGATTCTTTATTAAATATTGATTTTAGTACATGATAGAATTATACAATGGTTGGTGTACAAATCAAGTGGCTTGGGGGTTTCTGGGGGTATTTTGGGGTACATTATAGGCTGTGCGTGTGTATATGTATTTGCAAGTATCTGTTAGTGTGTACAGTAACTCAGCGTTTAACCAGCGTTATATGTTAGATAGATGTTAAAACATGACATCCTCTTGTTTCTGCTTAAATGTTTCTGCTTTTTCCTCCAGAGAGTTCAGTGATTGGGAGACAGAAATGTTCCCCACACTTTTCCTGCACTGGTCCGAAGAAGAGCTGCAAGGTCTCAACCTTAAAACCTACAGAGGACAAAGAGCTGGGATTTACTTAAGGTTTATTAAAAGCTGAGAATAAACTCACAAAATGTGTGACAACACATCTGTGCCTCAACAGTACACAGGTTTAGCAAGTGTGTGATTTTCTTGCCACCTTTTTCTGGTCCATCCCATCCACGTTACATACAGCAGCTTCCTTTAACACCCAGCACAATTAAGCAGTAATGCTTTAACACTGTCTTCTTCTGTCAGAAACACTTTAAAATCTAAAAATATTTTCTCTGAAGCTTATCTAAAAAATCATTTACAGTATGTATAGAGGTTTTTTGATCCTCTGTACACAATCAGTAAATATTTATTTATTTATTATTACATTTATATTTCTAGCTTTTTCCAGACAGACTTAACTATATAATTTTTTTATTTAACTGAGCAACCTTGCTCGGGTTCTCAACAGTGGCAGGGGCTTGAACTCCCAACCTTTAGGTCAGTCGCACAGATATCCTCTCTCATGGGTTACTGTACCCATATATATACCCATACTGTACCTTATTTAGATACAATTCATGGTGTACTGGAAGTAGAATAAAAGATCCAGTTCCAAATGAAAAATATCTTATTACAATTGAGTTACATTTTGGAAGAGTGTCAAACATGAGGTTTCTTATAGATAAACAAATAAGTTTGCATGTGTAAGTGATAATAAATAAAAATGTAATACTCACTTCTTTTATCTCTGCTGTACAATCTATGGAAATAAGAACATTTGCTGATGAAATAATGCATATTTACTAAAATACTTTCTACACTCGTTTGTTAATGTGGCAATAACTGTACTTCTATAACATTCTAGGCGGTGGTCACCTACCTATCCATTGGGACCTGATCATTAATGGAGGCCCATCTACAGACACACCCTCAGGAAGATCAGTAAACCATGTAATCTCATCAGAGTCATCAACAGACATCTCTTCTGGCTCATCAACACACAGCTCGAGTTCATCTAAATCAGTTACAGTGATCAGTAAAATTAGAGGGAAGGAAAAAAACAAATATATATTTTTCAAACCCTCAAAAATACATAAATATTCATTTACACATAAAAAAATTGCAAAATTTCCTTTAATGCCCTTTTTAAAAGTAGCCAATCTACAGAGAAAGTGGTGCATTCTAATAATTAATTATCAATTTCATCTCTAAGAGAGAAATATCACCAGAATTAACCTTATGACCATGCGCATGTGGTTGTAATTTCAGTTTCTTTTTTTTTTACTTTTTCATTCCTGTCAGCTAATCACAAAGAAAGGTCACATGACCAGATATGATTTCTTCGTTACTGCATTTATCACCTACCTTTTTCTTTTTTTTTCAAAACTCCCCAAGCTGCATCTCTGACTTTTGCTAATGAGATAGATGCCATGGTGTTCACATGATGTTGTCGGGCCATGTCCAGGAAAGACTTTAAGGGTGGAAGCTCATCTTCACTATCCTCTGAGTCCGGCTCCTCAGCACTACTCCTGATGTACACCTCCTTTTCCTGCCTTTTCCCTGCAAAAAGGAAACAAGGTGTGTCTAATATCGGTGACAAATCTTTGGTAAGCTTGTCAGTAAAATGGCCTAGAAGGGACATTGTGGATTTCCCATGTAGTAGTATTATTATGGGATAATATAGGGCTCTGGGAAATTAATAAAATATTAGCTGGAAGCAGAAAATTATCTATGACAAAATAAGTGTAGTTGGCATTCACCTCCTCTTTGTATCTGCTGAAATGAGTGTCTTGCCTGTAGGTGCACACGATGGCTGTTGCTCATGTGCTTCAGAAGGTGTTGGGAGTGTGTGACTGACTCTGTGTACATCACAAGAACTTTCCCAGCCAGAGCATCTGCACGTATCTCAAATCGACGGCTCTGTTAACAAGAAAAGATATTTTAAAACCTAAAAACATTTTTTTAATTGTCTATTGTTTGGGTTCATTAAAAGCCCCACTGCAATCATAGAGCATTTTTTGTAAATCATATTCAAGTCATTTTGCAAACAATTCGATTTTTGGGCAGTTCTGTATAATGTGATTCGACTAAAAAAATTACATCACAATATATGTATTTCTGCACCCAAATTCTTCGTTTTTTGGTGTTTTTGGAGCATCGTCCACAAAAAAAATTACTTCTTTAAATTCAATTCAATAAAAGCACCTAAAATGCACTTTAAAGGAAAACAATCAGTGTTCAAGACTGTTACAGTACCTGAAATTGAAGACAATCTATAGATGACCAGGCAAATTCATACAAAAGCTGATATTCTTCGCTTTGAACCTGGGGACAAAAGAAACAAAAACAAATTATTTTTTCCTGAAATTGCATTAAGCAAACTTCATATCATATACATCAATGTAGATGTGATAAAGTATTCAAACTGTCTAGATTATAAATTTATTACCTTTAGTTGATATATGCGCAGTCCTGTGAAAGCCAGGCCAAGCAGCACACTGAATCTCTTATCCTTTTTACCCTAAAAAGAACTGATACTGTACAGTCTGCGTCTTAGGTAGCAGAAAGCAGTTTTTATTTAATGTTTGATTTTTCAGGTTTGGACACTGACCTTGCTCATGCTATAGAATGTAACAGGCACATCGCTCAGGCTACAGGCCTCCTCGATGAAGAGCAAAGAAGCGTCATGTGCAGCCATTCCTTCTAGCTCTCTGTGTAGCTTTGGAGTATGCTGCAGCACATAGTCACATCCACGCTTTTTCAAAATCTAATGAGAGATATTTTTAATTTAAATTGATGATTTTACAAATAAACCAAATTGAAGTTATAAAAAATTGATAGTTAATATGATATTAAGGTGTTGGAGTGCAGATTGTAGGTTTAATTCCCATCAAGATGCCAGTACTGGGTTCCTGATCAAGGCTGTTAACCTTCATTGTATTATAAACATAAGAACATGCAAACTCTGCACAGAAAGTCCCTTTGCGTGGAAATAGAACCCGGGACCTTCTTGCTGCGAGGCGGCTGTGCTAACCATCACGACACGGCACTGCCATCATATGTAATCGTGTATGTGACAAATTAAACTGGAAAAATTTAATTGCCAAAGTGCAAAAATGTGCTGCATTGCCTATGCATAATTTTTTTTTAACAAAAGTCAAAGCTAAATTCTAAAGCTAAAATCAACTGATTTTAATCTTTTTAATTCTTCCTTTATATAAAGCACTTTCACAGTAACATTGTTTTTATTACCTGCTCATCAACAGTCACTTGTGATTTTTCTGATCACTGTTCAATGCTGACTTCTTTAAGCAAGGTTTAACCAACTTAATTAACAAAGAAAGATTTTATTATACAAAATAAATTATACAAAATATAGAATCTAAAAAAACCCATAGCAGCTCTGAAGGACACAAACGCACAATCAATGCACCACAGACTACAACTTGAGCTTAAAACCCTAGATCTGTGAGGTAGCAATGTTTAATCATAGAATAAAGACTCCTTGTCTGGGAATCGAACCCACAACCTTCTTGTTGTGAGGTGACCATGCTAACCACTAAACCATCATGCCACATTATTCATAATTATAAAGCATAACATACATTAAAGTGTTACATTATAAAAATGTTTTATATTGGAAGACTATTTCAGACTTTTCAGATAATTTTATTAAACACATTTCACCACATAATGGCCCACCCAAGGAGGAAAATAGTCCTCGGGAGTGAAGTAAGTTTCCACTCCTTGGTTCCAATCACCCGAATCTGCCTGTAAGGCATATGCAGCCAGCTGGAAGTATAGACCTTCCTGCTCATAGCACTGAGAGCTCAAAACTCTGTTTTTCAGATCAGCACAATACAGACTGCAGAGCTTTTCGTCTCTAAAGGAGTAAACAGATAAAGGGGTAAACACTCAGGGAACAAAAAGAAGGCACGTTTTATTTTAAATGACATTTTCACTTACTGAAATAGCGGAGCATTTCTTACATAGTACTGAACTTTTAAATGAAGAACCAGGCTCTCCTTTAATAAAAAAGAAATCAATCTGTAATATTTTGATTTAACAGAACCTCCTTTTTTTGACATATGTTATTTGTGATATTACCGTTAGTGACGTCTGCTTCTGGGATTTAGGGAAGTATTTGATAAGTTTCTTTTCCAGGTCCAGGAATAGGGGGTTTTTACCTAAACCAGGTTCATTTTACATTAATAACAAAATAAGCTGACACACAAATTCTTTACAGAACAACAATGATGCTCAATCCTGCAAAAAATCAACACAAATTCCACTGTAAAAAAAAAACCCTGAAGGAAATCTTACTTATGCTCTTGTTTATACATTACACCAACAATACATTACCCTCACCCTTCAGTAAACTCAGGCCGAAAAGATGGAAGTCTGTAAAACCAAGCCGTTGTGAAACTTGACTGATTAGGTCTTTTCCCCTAGACTTTAGCTAATATACATTTACACATGCACACACATAAAAATAAAAGGGAGCATCAGCCAAAGCACAAAATAATCTTTTGTGTGTGTGTGTGTGTGTGTGTGTATATGTGTGTATATATATATATATATATATATATATATATAAGCATATACTTACCTCAACATTAATGTTAAGTTGCATATTATCTGGTAAAACCACCACACACAGGAACTGTTGGCCTCGAGTCGACACGTTTTTGACTTTTTTCAGCATTGTACACACTAAACTTGCTCTAAAATTCCTTCTGCCAAACTGAGCTTTAAGAGTCTCCTTTCAGCTTACTCCTACAGCTCTAACCATCTCCCTCCTACATATGCCCTCCCTGCAAAGCCCTTTTCTAATTGTGCTTATATTATTTCTTTAAAATGTTATTATCCTTAAAATATTAATAACAATAACAAGATTTTTTTTATTGTTAATGATATCATATATATCTATATTGTATATACATTATTGTCTATTGTTTTTTTAGGTCACTTGGCATAATAGCTGCATTGTTGATTTATATTTTTACATTTTTAATCATTGTATCTGATGCATGATGCAAATAATGTGATGTAAAATTTAAAAAAACAAACTTTTTTTAGAACGCATACCCCTCCATGATGATTACTGAAGACGTGCACTTCTACAAGCAATTTCTATTACATTCCAAAGCACATTAGAAAATTTAATTAAGTATCTCCTTTGTCCATAGCAGCGGAATGAAGGCCTGCCCTTTTTATAACTAATTATTATAGAAAACATTCCAGATCAGTATAATGTAAATTATAGTAGTATAGTATTGTATTTTATTGTAAATGTAATTAATATATATATATATATATTATACACTACATCTGAGTTGAAATAGTGTTTAGCAAACCTATAATATCACCAGCCATTAAGCCATGTTTTTAGTGTTAGCTCATTAATATCTGCACATAGGCCATTTAATGTTAATCTCATTGCCCATTTCTATCTATTTCTGTCTGTAGACAGGAAAATTATTCTAATATTAAATCCACTCTAAACACAACATTACGTGTAATTTGGGGTTATGGGTTGGCTCCTGCATGGAAAAAAATATTATTTATTTACTACCTGGTTTTATTTTTATTTGGTCCAGTGGACAGTCTACTATTACATTGTATAAAAATTAATTTTACATAGAATATTATTACAGTTTGTAGCTACTCACCACGTTCCATGTTTAGCCTTTGCTTGCATGGGTTACCTCTGGGTACTCCGGTTTCCTCCCACAGTCCAAAAAACAAGTGCATTAGGTTAGTTGGTGACGCTAAATTGCCCATAAGAGTGAATGTGAGTGCGTATGGTTGTGTGTGTGTGGCCCTGCGATGGACTGGCGATCTGCCCAGGGTGTACCCCCCCCACCTTTCGCCCCATGTGCACTGGAATAGGCTCCAGCAGACCCTGTGAGCCCTAGTTAGGGAATAAGCGAGTATGAATGAATGAATATAATTCAACAATTTTGAATGTTAAGAACTGTAGAACACAATTAATCTACACATATATCTGTATGGATATAAGGAATCTGAAATGTTTAGACCAACAATTATATAAAGAAAATGTTTGAGGTGTCACAACACCAGTCATTCAGGTTTATTACCCATGCACGTATAGTATAAAAAAAATACAGAACACGTATTGCTTGGGGAAATTACAGCGTATTTGCTCTTCTTTAATAGATGATGATTCCAAAAATCAAGTCTGTACAATGCAAATGTTTTTCAGGCTTGACATATGAGTAAAGAGACACAGTGTCACAGTGTTAGAGCTGGTATCTGTCTTGAGACCAATAGCTATAATACATTTATTATGTAGTCAGGTATGTTTTTTAGGGGTACCATTAGTACATTAGTAGAGCTGTGGATTTCAACTTTGTGAGACTTAATCACTGATCCTATAAAGAAGAAGTGAAAGAGCACAGTATACTGTAATTCCCAAAAAGTCAATTAAAGACAGGTTCAAGTTAGACTGCCTCTTCTCACCATCCCTGCATTAAAATCAATTTTCACATTCTGAAACTGGTTATGTTTTGGCAGAATTGTACATTTAAAAAAAAAAAAAAGAAGATTCAGACAAACAAGCATTTAACATGTAACAGATTGTGTTTCAGTTAAGCATCCCATAATTAGCATGGTTATGCAGAAATAAGTGCATGTCTCTATATGTTTGCACATAAGTTGCATTTTTACGATACATTAAAAAGTGGTTAAGCAATTCATTCAAGACATTTACAAGTCAACTGCATCCGCATCACTACTGACAAGCCGCAAAAAAAAAACAAAACAGTTAACCACAGTGCAAAAATAATAATAACATTCGCATGCTCGTTATTTCCTGGCTACAGGATTTAACAGAAGTAGAAAAGAAAAAGTGAAATTTTAAATTAGTAGCAAGGATCAATTACCGATTTATAGGGTTTAACTTTACTCACTTTAGTATAGGGATTTAAATACACTTTCGAATCTTGTAAACGACAACTTTCTTGCACATTGATTTTGTAAAAAGGAAATCTAGATCTTTTATATCATGAGATCCTTGTAACATATTCACACATTTTATTATATTACTAATTCTGTAGCAATGGGCTGCCTATAATAAAGAGCTGTGCTTTGGGGGGTAAAATTCCATTAGATAAAGTGATTTGTAGAAATTAGTTTGGGAAAGAATATTTAACATACACACATGCTTAATTTTTTTTCTTAATTCAATAAATAGCTGGAATATTTGCTCCAAGACCTTCCATGTGTACTGAAAGACTGTCCCTAATTTTGTGAAAATCTTTTGTAAATAATTTCATGTAAACGATGTAAATTCTCTTTGAAAATGGAGCCGTCTCGAGTCCTGCATTCCAGAGTCCAACCTGTGATTATTACATACCTACTTTTTAAATGATTTAATTAAATCCTTTTCATTTCATCTATCCAATTAGTGTGGGAGTAGGCAATGCTGAGATGTTTAATAGTGGTTTGAAGAGCAACGTCATGAAATATTATTAACATGTACAGGACTGTCTGTGAAAGGTAGAAGCTACACTTTATATTAACAGGCTTGCCAGAAATTCTAGTCAGTTTAATGCCCTTAAAAATGTATCTACACCAGATAGCTTATATACATAAAGTGAAACATTGCTGTACGCCACTGAGCTGAACTAAAATTCAAACAAAACTAAAATTCCAAATCCAAACCAATCACACTACAGTGTTGATCACAGCTTTGTTTGACAGATGAGTGAGATAGACGATGGGTGAAAAAAATATATTTTGTAAGCTGGGTTTGACCCCCATCCTAGTGGTTTGCTGAAGGCACTTCTAGGTAAATCTTCCATAGAATAGCACCTTTGATATTTGTTGTAGCCTGTAGAAGCCCTTGTTTGAGACAGAAAGCTGAATTGGAACGCTCACAGTAGGCAGAAGCCCAGGATATACTGTATGAGCTTGTTCCTATTGGCCTGAGTTTGGAACGTAGGACTCAGCTCCAGTTGACTCAGACCACCCTCACAGCGCTCCTTTAACACCTGTTTCACATGAAAACAAACGCGCTTTCTGCCCATCCTCTCACTGATGTATAGTTTTCAAACACAGATATATAGAACCACAAAAATTATTTTTGACTTACCACTAGTTCTTTAAATGTTTTGACTGTATTTTTCACAAGATAGTGTGTAGCACTTTCTCCTATTAGCGAGGGAAGAAAAAAATTATTAGAGGACATATAATGACAGGTGTATATAAACAGAAAGATGGTGTACGCTGCTGAATACTGACCGTAGCCTGCTACCCTTTTTTCAGTGCGTGTGAGCAGGTATTTGAAGAGTCTGTGTGTGTACTCTCTCTCAGTCATGGGCGAGAGCAGGCTGTGTATAAAAATAGCTGCCCCACTGTAAGCTTCCAGCACCGGGCTGAGCAGTCGCTGCAGAAAGGTGAAAAATTCCTGGTGTTCGGGAGATGGGCTCACCTGAAGAAGCATTCACATTAACGAATTTAATGTTGCTGTAGCCAGCTATGCTTAAAATTTTATGTACACTATTTTAAATGCTACAGTAGTATTTCACCACAAAAATTGTTACAGAACTACAAGGTGTTTTACGATTCTAGTGTGCGCTACATACCGTTCCCTCTTTCTTTTGTCATGAAAACGAATCAGTTTGTTTTAAAATAATATAGTTAATTTAGTTTTTAAATTAGAATACTAGCAAGGTACATGAGGTACATCATTTAGTTGGCAGCATTAAACACTTCCACTTTCCTATAATACAGCTGACAGTTGACTGTGGAATATTTAGGAGCGAGGAAATTTCATGACTGGATTTAGTGCACAGGTGGCATCCTATCACAGTTCCATGCTGGAATTTACTGATAGCGACCCATTCTTTCACAATTGTTTGTAAAAACAGTCTGCATGCCTAGGGGCTTGATTTTATACACTCGTGGCCGTGAGAGTGATTGGAACACCTGACTCTGATTATTTGGATGGGTAAGCTAATACTTTTGGCAAATCAGTGTGTATGTGTGTGTATATGAGAAATAATAAACATTAAAATGCAATCAATGACTACAAAATAATACACATAATACACATAACACAATATTTGTAAAAAAAAATTGCAATTAGAAATTTTCCATAAAACACACAGACATATTTCACATCCACACTTACACCACATATGATATACTACCTTCAGATACCGGTCCCTTTGCTCCTCTCCAAAGTCACTATCCTCATCTTCTTCGTCGCTTCTCCAGGACAGAGGCTCTGGAAACTTCTTAGGCCATGGTTCTTCGGAGGGGCTCAGCTCTTCCTGATCCACCTGCATACACCAACGTGTAGTTTCAACTGATGTTTCTCCATCAACACTGTAGTTTCTCATTAGTTGGCCTTTTAAGGCCTTGGGCGTACCAGCATTCAGACCAACTTCAAAAATTCTTACAGAAAATGTTACAGTGACAATAAAAATGGGATCTTTAAATAGCATTAACCTAAAAGATTATCAATAAATATTATATGAAGGATTATAAATAATAAATCATGTTTGAATAAATAATCCTTTTAGCCTTCTCAAATAGTTATATTTATTTTTTGGGGTTATAACAATACATATATAATACACTTACCATTATCTTACAAAGTTGCTAAACTGCACATTTCTGCAGTTGTCTAATATGCCATGAAGTTATCTAATAAGGCTGATGTCTTAGAAGAACAATGTAAATAAAGACAGATACAGCTTCATGTTTATATTAAATGTTAAAATTAAACAAAAGTGTGGTCTCTCTGAGTTTAACTGTGGTATTTGTCGTAAATAGTGATTAAAATGTTTTTTTCTTAAAAAATAAGGCTGAAAACGCAAACAAAACGAAATGAAATCTGACAAAGGGAAACAGACAAAAAAACAAAGAATATGAATATATGCTTACATCAGCCACAGTTAGAACGCCATACTGGATCAGTCTGGTCACTGCATCATGAAACACCTGGTAGACAGTCTGACATGGCTTTAAACAGAAAGACAACAATTAGAATATGCTCCATAATCACAAAGAAGATTCAAAAAAAGGACATGTTTGAATTTTCCATTCTAAGGGATTAGAATCCTAAAAAAACTTAAATCTAGCAAAAAAATTCCAGGTAGCCTTTTTAAAAACACTTTCACAGATGTTTATAAGACTTATTGCTTTTAGAAGAATTGTAAAGAAGACACAATTTATGATCAGTTCCTTCACGTAAAAAATCACAAATATTTACTATCTGCCAAAAAGATAAAAAATCTTTGACCCCCTAAAGACACTGTATGCATGTATGAGGAAAATGCTTATTTTTTAATACCCGTGTTTAAACGGTTACATGCACTGAAATTTGTTGTTTAATAATTTTAGACAAAGTGTTAAGTCTTCAAATCTTGGTCTGGGTAAGTGCATATGTTAAATGATGTGAATATAAATGCTTAAATGTTAACCTAAGTTCATATTTTACTTTACTATATTTATCAAGGCCCACATGAAAGAAAAAAAAAGTACTCGTAACATGAAATCGAATTTTGGTCATGTCTCACAAACCTAAATTCTACATTAATAACATTTATTAAAACTCTGTACTGAGTCAAAGCTATTTTCTGTGAGTCCATATGTTACTTATGACCGCTTTAGAACAGATGCATCTTTATTGTAATTTATTTCTTTTCAAAATAAACTGTTGTTTGTAAGACTGACACTTTTTCAAACGGTTTTGATTTGGATTTATTGCGATTATGGGCTTTATATAATATTTCATGTTAGATACAAAAAAAAAAACATTTAAAACATATAACACAATAGCATAAAATACATTAAGAAAATAAAACCTCCCACATACTTAAACATTTTACAGACAGGTTTGTTACAGATGTAAATACAGATAACTGTATTTTGTTAGGTTTGTTGTATAGAACATAAATCATAAGTTTTTAATTAGCCAACAAATAAATTTAGTTGTTTAAAAATTAAACTGACCATTTTGCACATCATCAGTTCAAATAAGCCTGCTCAACAAGGTAAATTCACTTATATTAATAGTTTCTTTTATTGCCACAATGCTTTGCCATTGTATGTTGGGTCAAACAATAATGAATACAAATTAATTATTTCTCTCGTACATGTTATTTCATTTGCACTTGATATATGCAGTACAAGCAAATTATACTTCTGTTCCTGCTAAATGTACATAAACTTGACAATAGTTGAGTGGAAATGTTATTTTCATGCTCTTCCATTGTTCTTTGTTGTGGCACATGATAAACTTACCAAAGCAACAATGACCTCATTGGAGAGGAAGTGAGAGAGTCCTGCGGCTCGGCAAATGAGTCTCTCTTGACTAAGCAGAGTGAAGGAGGTGCCATGTTCATCTTCCGTTACCTGTTCCCTCAGCATGGCTAAAGCACTGCAAGCTAACACAATGTGCCATAGTCATTTACTCACATCAGTTCATTATATAATATAATAATAATAATAATAATAATATTATATAATACAAATAATTATTACATAAGATATTTCATTGTAAAGGGATTTCCAAGACGATGTGGTGGAACAGTTAGAAACAAACCTACACGGCTCTAATGATGGTTTTCTAAAAAAAAAGGGAGATGGAGGGATGCTAAAGATCTACTATTTAACAGCTTGGAAATTGTTTGGTAAACAAAAAAGAATTAATTGTGTGGAAAACTAAAAGGCTAGAAATAGATAAAGTGGCTTTCAACTCCTGTCAATTGCATGACAAGCTGCATAATTCTATTTAGACATCAATTTGTGCTGAATGACATATTAGAATGTTTTCGGTGGAGAAGTCTGACCACAGTCAAAACCATTGTGTAAATCTTCCACTAGTCTGTGAAGGTCTAACCATCTTGGACTATTTAGGAAATATTTAAGGCATATGCTTTCATTTTAGATAATGCAGGTAATCATTTTCCATTACGTTTTTATATACAAAAAGTTAAATGTTTGATGAAAAGTAAAAAAAAAATCCATCACTGTATTGGCCTTTCACAAAATCATGGCGTGGCTGATTTCATCTACGACTTGTCATCATTTTTTCCAGCATTACAAGATATTTTCTTGGCGGGTTTACTTTTAATACAAGTAAAGGGTTAAGCTTTGACAGTCTAAAACCAAATCAGCTTTTAAAAAACACTGATCAATTTCAGTCTTGCATATCATTTGCATTATTAGCATGTAACTGTCTTAGCTGTGAAAATGGTTTGTAGATGTGTAGTTGTAGTTTACAGTTGCTTAATAAAGGCCCTAAATGAAACCACATGACAGGTCGCTGTCTTTGAATAATGCCCCGAGCACCCCATTCAACATATATAGTTTCACCTGCTTAATCAGGTCCACTTTATATCAGGAAAAAAAAGTAGAGACATACCTATAATGGCATCAGCGATGAAAACGTGAAAGAGGCCATTGCTGTAGAAATTGAGCTCAAAAAGAGCTGGCACAGTGTTGCTCGGGGCGATGATAAACTCAGTGTTTCTGTTCGTGCTGGTCACATTCACGCAGTTTCCCAACAGGTTGAGTGCATGCATCACCACATCCTCAGAGTTCCCCGAGAAACCCAGATCAAAGTCCCGTGAAAGGATCTCTTCCTTCATGTTAAAGAAGTCCTCCACCAGCTTAGACAACAAAACACCCTATTGAAAAAATATACATATTTAAATAATTGAAAAACTATTAAAAACGTTCACTATACGGGTTATATAATGAGGATGTGAGGACATTGAGGGTTTAGAGGGTCCCTTACCTGTCTATGTCTGTACAACAGGAGACAGGCCACAATGTGTGTAGACATGATTGCTGAGGACTTGTTGGCGGCTGTTAGTAGTCAAATGTATTCACATTAGTGTAAATGTATTCACATTAGTGTTTAATATTTTAGCACTAGATTTCAGTTTTCATCAGTTAATGATCAACATGTACACCAAAAATTTTAAATAATTGTCTAAAGTTTCTCTCAGCATTACCATTAAGATTAATTTATATCAGATTTATATTATTCATCTTTACATATTGTCTATATACAAAAAATCTTGGTTAAATGTATTGGCTCAAAACACACCGCCTGAGGGAGGACTATGTGACTGCAAGCAACCCCTGAACACCTGGTCAGCCATTTGCTTTCTATAGGAAATGCAGTAAAGAAAGCTGGAAGACTGCAGGCTTTATATGGGCATTCTTACTGAAGAGAATGTGCTTGGCCAGGTTAGAGATGACCTGCCTTCTCCAGGGCTCGTCAGACAGCTCTCTGGAATCCTGGTGTTCTTGTTCTTCTCTATTAAACACAGCTTCATCAGGCCTGTGTAGGAAACCCATGTTTAAGCATGAAATAAATGTACAAGATAAAAAAAATCAACCGTGAATAATGTGTGTGTGTTGTGTGTGTGTGTGAAGTTTGTACTGGGCTGTGATGATGGTTGGGATGAGGATCTGTTCTAGTGTCAGCGGAGCTGGCAGATTTCGACTTCTCTGAGTGTTAAGATATTCCTTCAGAATAGAAAAAGTACAAGGGGAAAAAAGAGCCATTAGGACAACGAACGATAGATTGGCGCTATAGGACAGACGGAAGGTTTTCTAACCTTGAGGGAGAAGGGCTGAGTGAAGTCCACACGCACACAGCCATTGTTTTTCCGGAGCATTCTCCACACACCACAGGCCACTCCCCATAAGCTCTCATTCTTCTTGGGCTTCCCCTGAACACAGCACAGGAAGAAGTGCTATTAAAGCAAACGTGTTTAAAATTTTATATATATATATAAATCATGGTCATGGTCTAGGGCTGCATGAGCGCTGTCAACACTGGGGAGCTTGGCAGTATTCCAAGATGATAATTGACCCTTAACCTTAGGCTTGCTGAGGAGGCTGGGGTGCTGGATGGGCCAAGCATGTATCCAGACCTAAACCCTATTTATCAACTGTGGGGCATTCTCAAACGAAAAGTGAAGAAGAGCAAGGTCTCCAACATCCACCAGCTCTACGATGTTGTCATGAAGGAGTGGAAGAGGATTACAGTGGCAACCTGTGAAGCTCTAGTGAACTCCATGTCCAAGAAGGTTAAGGCAATGCAGTAATATAATAGTGGCCATACAAATATTAGCCCCAATTCGGACATTTCCTTTTAGGGGTGTTCTAACTTTTGTTGCCGGGGGTTTAGACATTAATGGCTGTGTGTTGAGGTTTTCATGATTAAGACAGCAAATTTACGCTGTACATTCACTACGTTTTACACACACTCACGGTTAGGTTACCAAAAACTTTTGTAGTGTATATAGATAGATGTGCATATCTCTCCTTATTATGAATTTACACACATTATATTTTTTTTCAAAAAAGGACAGCTATAGTGTTGTCTGTAGTCAGTCTGACATTACACTACATTTAGATTTTTGCTTGTGTTTTGCAACTCATAATCCTATGATTTTTCATCCAGACCCATTTTAAAGCGCTAATGACTGAAAGCTGTTAGTAAAATGATATTTTGGCCTCAGTGTAGCTTTTGACTCTTACCAGCTGCTCGCTGTTGTAGTTGCCCTCAATAATGCGGTCATAGGAGATGCCAATTGGCACAATAAGCACGTCAGGAATGGCTCCTGCACACAGGGCATCCACAACGATAGACAGTATACCAGCCCGAGCTGGAGACAGCTTTCCACTGCGAGAGCGTGTGCCCTCTAAATACACCTCTAAAAACTGCTTCTGCTGCAACAGCTCTTCTGTGTACTATAAAAAAATCAAGCAAAAAAAGAAGATTTTGTTAAATACCCTTGAACCAAATCATAGTTAAACTTTATCAAAAAAAATTCTATCCAATAAAATAAAAAAAAACATTTATATGATAATTTTTAGCAGATGTCAAATGTGTAGTTACCGCATGTAACAGAGCTCTGTAAAGAATGTCTTTCTTTCCGTCTGCAGATTCATCCAGTTTGCGGCGAATGAAGAATCCTCCCAGTTTGCGAATTAACGTGCTAAAAGTTAAAAAAAAAAGCTTCTATAAAGACAATCGAATATTTCACTTCAGTCACACAGATATGTTGTAAACACGTCTCTCACCTAAAGATGGGGATGTTGAGGTTGTTGCCAGCTGCAATGTGCGGTGCTTTGATGTTGTGGCAGAAAAGGATAAAGGTAATGAGAAGGTAGTCGATGTGAGATTTGTGTACAGGAAGGAAGACCAGTGGAGCATTGTACTGAAACGTACACAAAAAAAGTGGCAATCTGACACCCGAAAAAAATACTTTTTAGCACATTTTTTAAGAAGCTGTGAAGCTCTGATTACCTCATTGGCAGCTTTTTTCACCATCTCCAATTGGCCTTTGTGGATTTGAATGCTCCAGAAAAAGCCATTGAACAGCTTCAGCAATGTCCACCCTGTCAACCTATATCAGATCAGGAAATTCAATTTTACAAATTAGACAGTTTTAGCTTAAAGACGTTTCTGGCTAAATAGTAGAGGTAGGCATCACTAGGCACCTCATGATATAATTTAGTTTTTATTGATAGGGCTGCTATACGATTGAAAAACAATTATCGAAGCATCTTTTGTTTGAATAGATTTATTAAAAGTGATTTGACAAAGTTATAGAGAGCCAAGAGGAGATGAAACAATTGCCTGTAGCAGCTTACAATTTCTTTGGTTCTTTATTTAGTATTTAGCAACCATATTGGATCAGTAACTAAAACTAAGTGCTTGTCCAAATTTAAGTACACTACATTAAGTCAGTATGCACTTTCCAACCTTTAAAAAGTATGTTCTTATAATATACTATGATTACTAATAGTATGGATGAAATTTAAATGTACTATATTCACTATTTTAATTTTACAGGTGACAGAAAGCTGCATAAAGTTTATCGAGATGATGTTAAACTAATGAAGTACAATGTACAATATATATATTTTTTAACTAAAACATGTGGAACATGCTGCATTGCTGCTTTCCACTTTTGTAGTAGTCTCTCTCTCTCTCGTGATATGGTATCTGTCGGGGTGTACATCACTTTTCAAGTTTTTAAGTCTTTTTTTAAATTGGTCCTTGAAGTTAAGTAGTACGTGATTTCAGTGATCAGCTATTCCTCTGGCGTCATCATATATCTAATTTGTGCGAATCACAGACTGTCCACAGAACGCTAAACTTGCTTTACATTCCCACCTTTTGCTTTCACTCAACATTCCATTATTAACTTTTAAAATAAAAGTTGATTCAGAAATCTCCACATTCCACATCAGTCATGCATCTAAAAATCAAAAATAATTCCCCACCTCTACTAAATAGGATTGGAAAAATGTCTGATATGTGGATTTTCTGAATTACACAGACAGGCAGACAGACCTAATGAGACTAGGTGAGATGTTGGCCACCATTTCTTGCAGAAAGTTTCTGGCCTTCTGCCTCACTTTGCTTATTGCCTTCTGGTCTGTTCTCGTCTCTGATGCCACATGCTCTATAGCGCTCTGCACCCTGTTACAAGCACACAGTAAAATGAGAGGTCCTTTTTTTAATGTTACACTCTTAATCACACAGAAACTACTATATAATCACCATACTACTAGATCAGTTCCTGCCTGGTGTTGTTGAGGACATTGTCTACCACATTGCGGGCAAACATGTCTTTACGGACGTCTCTTTCCAGAACGAAGAGCACATAGCTGAGTCTGCGGGCCAGCCAGCCTCGGTGTCTGTGAGCAAACATAGGCAACAGTTAGACAGCTACACAAGATTTAAAGGACATACAATCCAATAATCACTTTGGGGTCCTGTATATCAAGTTTTTCTTTGAAGGGAGAAAACAGCTAAGCCTCAAACTGTTGTCTGTCACTAGAGCTGGAGCAGAAAGGTACATTAATAAACATGGTTAAAAATGAATGTCATTGGTTTCCACCTGCTGTTTTCCACTGGACCCGCATGCATATACTTAGACTGCCTTTAGTAGCAGGGTGTAATGCGACACTGGGGAGGCATAGTTGAACGAGCACCAAAAAGCAGGTCATAGTATTACTGAACTGTTTTTACCTCGTGTGTGTCTCGTTGATGTAAATGACATTACGAAGTCCTAATGAAGGGATGCTGGAGTTGAAGAGTCTTGCCTACAACAAAACCCATAAGTGTTGAGCGTTATTCTTTGTTTGTAAAGTTACTGGCAAATTTGATTAGGTTTTTAAGGACAATTTAATCTAAGTTGTATAGCTTTTAACAATGAAACACTGCCTCAAACCAGTTATACAGAAATATCAACACAATTTCATCTGGAAAATTCTATTTTTCATGCAAAAAAAGAAACATTCAGTGAACCTGACTCTGAGGTGTGCAAGAGTAACAGCATCTTCCTACAAATGGCCGTTTCCGGTTCAGAAGGCCATCTTTCCATGAGCTGGTGACAGAGTGCAGGACAGATGGACTGCAGCTTCGATCCTTTCAGTTGAACAAATAAATTGAACATTTTTGAAACCGATTTTCCAATAAAGAAATGTACATTTCAAAAGCTGCTCAGTCCCTAGCGAGTTTTTTTTAATAAAGTGTCTGCAATTTTTGACAAGAAAAAGAAGCAAGCTGTATTAAGACTACTAATCACATTTACATTTATTCATATGCAGTGACTTTTTCTGTCTTACAAATAAAAGAGCTATTCTCCTAATAAAAAAAAACTGATTATATTTCTTTTGAGTGTCTTGTACCTGCTCCTCACAGGGATGTTTGAGACGGTTCACCGTCTGGTCAGGACTGCTAGCCAACAGCACACTGTCCTGAGCTCCCAGCGCCATGTTAATGTCCATTCTCTAACCTTCACACTACACACACACACTAGAAACCTAAAAACAAAACACATGCATACAGAGAAAGCATAGTGTCTAATTGCAGCAGACAAACATGAGCTAGTTTTATCGATTCTTAACAGACAGATGATCCTTCGGCTTTATAACTACTGAAGAAGCCTGCTGAGGGCTGCAGAAAAAAAAACAAGCTTTGTTTTATCAGCGTTATTTAACCACTAGAATGCTGTGTATCATGTTACAAGTAGACAAAATAAATACACAGAAAAGCGGGCTACAAAGCAAAAAGCTATTATTCTGGCATATATTTTAATAATTTAAATGCACTTTGTATAATTCTAATCAATAAATAAATCTTTTTTTAATCAATTCATCCCTCCATAATGTTTTATGTTTGTGTATTATATATTATTGTCTTTCCAACAATTCCAAAATAAATTTCAATTTTATTTGTCATACATGATTACAGTGCAACATGTAGTGAAAGACACAGTACAAAATATAGAAGCATTTTGGAGGTTTGGGGTCAGTGCACTATGATGCAGCACCCCTGAAATAGGAAGGGTTAACAGTGGCAGTGTTGGGGGTTGGAGGGGTATGGCTTGAACCCTGTACTTTAAACAACTCAGCACCTGAACCATTTGAGCCACCACTTATAGGTCTCAGACAACCAAACATTTGCCAAAATCGTAGGCCTGATTTTAAGCATAAAAATGTTGTATACTTCCTCCAAATAAAAATGAAGTGTACATAAACAGGACTACAAATTTTTTACCTCTTTACTTGGGCCAGGTAAACAGTAAGACTAGCCAGGAAACTGTATTACTAAATGTAAAAAGGAAGGCAAATAATTCAGTTCTTGGGGAGCAAAGATGCCTCGTTTTTCATAAAACTTTGCATGGGTCAAAGCTACACAATCTTTCTATGCATAAGAGGTGTCAGGTTCGAGTACTGAAACATCACACCCTGAAAAGAACATGCATATCAGATGATCACAGCCTGTTGAAATAGATATCAGTAAAATGACCAAAAAAATGATTTTGTAATTCCACAGAGGAACCTGTGTGTCAGTTAAGGTCATAATGGAACCACATCTGATTTTGGGGGGAGCTGGGGCACCTGCACTTCTCCATTACAACACAAAGACAGAAAAGCTTTGTTTCCATTTTACAACTCAATGTCTCGATTTCCCCACAGACTCTCTGTTAAGTAACCTAGTCATAGCCAAGGACAACCCACACCTCACCACAGTGACAGTTCACACACTTCTAGTCCCTTGATATTTATTAACGGCAAATAGCGCTAGCTGGGGAAACAACTTATTATTTGCACCTACTTTTACAGTTACAGTATTTGGCAAACACCTTATTTGAAGTGGTATAAAAAAAGTGCCTTACAATTGAATGAAACTCGATTTTCTTTTAAATCACATCGTACAGAAAATACCAAACAAAAATTCCTTTCATTTGCTTCTAAACATATAAAGAGTCATTGATAAATACTTACACATTTTTGTTTTTGGAAGAGATACTTTAGAATATGATTAAAAATATAATAGGTGTAGCCGAAAGCTCCCTGATCGCTGTAAAGTAA
>JAOTQW010000041.1:7050014-7062345 GCA_026260075.1 Sisor rabdophorus | reverse complement strand
CCCGGTCTTTCTGGTAACAGTCCAACACCTTAACCACTGGGCCACCCCTTCCCCATAAATGGTTTCATTTTGTTGCTTACATTATTTACACATTAAATAAAAGAGAAAAGTTTCTCTTACTTCCACATCTGAACATGGTTTTGCGTCACTGTGCTGCGGTGTGACAGGAAACTTCAAGCCTGATTTATTGATTAACCAGTAAGTCTTCTGTAATCCTTTTCCCTAGCGAAGACACCAACATTAAATTCTATTCCTCAATGCAAATTAAGAACCTTTTTGTACCATGTTGCCAACAGCAAACCTTCAGCTCAATGTCTCCTCTCTCCTCGAGCTCATAAGAGCCGACCTTTATGAGGATTTCAGCAGTACTCTGAGAGATATGAATTTTCAGCGCTGCAAGGAAATAAAATGTTTTAAAGCCTTCTGCATTCTATTGTAACTACCAATCTACTTGGGCAAATGTAATGTTATTTTTAGCCAATTGTATAAATATAACAGTCTAATTCATAATTATTTATTCAAAATTGCTTATTATTTGTTATGCAGCAGAGTGATGTACCAGGAGCAGATTTAATTGTACACTGTTACCTGCATTAAAATCGGTGTATATTTTTACACAGTATTAACAAATATATGTAAACAAAAATATGTAACAAATATTTGAAAAAGGACGATAAATATGATAAGATTATACTGAATAATGAAAGATTAACTTTGGTACTTACGTTGACTGCTGCTCTCCATCCTAGAAGCAGTATTTACTGTGTCTCCGAACAAACAGTAGCGGGGCATCGTGGTACCTACAACACCAGCAACAACTGGACCTGTTGAAAAGCCAAATGTTTACATACTATTAGAAAACACTTGTACACTTGTAGGTGTAATATGCCTTTGCATTTGAAATAGCTTGCTTCTTATACCAGAATTGATCCCAATCCGTAGAGCCAGCCTCTCATCGGGCAAGTGTCTGATTTTGAATCTTTTGATTGCACTGAGGAAATGAAGGGCCATGATTGAGATTTCTTCTGCATGCCTGGTGCCATTGCTTATAGGCAACCCACTCGCCACCATATATGCATCTCCTATAGTTTCCACCTAAACAAATGCAAATGCACAAATAATGTAATTATTATTAAATTATAGTGTTTCAACATTACAGGTAGGATATAGAAACATGGTTGCATACTATATCAATATGTCTATATAATGTATGTAAATCAAATCAATTATTTTTTATCGTATCATTATAATAAAGCTACTTATAAAGCTTGGGCTTATGTACCTTGTACACATCGTAGAGTTTGATGATCTCATCGAATAGGCTGTAAAGGTCATTGAGGAGTGTCACTACCTCCAGGGCCGAGCTGACTGAACACATAGTGGTGAAGCCCACAATGTCAGAGAAGAAAATGGTCACCAGTTCGTAACTCATTGGCTCCACTGACTTTCCTGACATTAACTGATCTGCTATGTACCTGTGTAGAGCAATAGATTACACTTATAATTACTGATTGATATAGACACAGAAAAAAAGACTAATATCTAAATTGAAATACCTGGGAAGCATACTAGAGAGAAGTTTATCAGCTCTGCTCTTTTCTATAGTCAGCTGATTGGTCCTTTCCTCCACCACCTCCTCTAGATGGTTAGCATATTTCTCCAGCTTGCTGACCATATTGTCCAGGATATTACCATAGCTAAAGTTGGTTAGATATATATGATAATATGAAGCATAATATGAAGCATTTTAGTATTATTATTAAATGATCAATTAAGTTAAAGATTATTGAGAAAACAATTTATGTGTGTAGTATGTTGTATTAATTTATAAATTTTTCTGCTTGTACCCATCAGGGCTGATTTCTCGCAGGCTTCTCCTTATAGAGTTAAAAGGGGGTCTTTGGTCAGGGTTTTCACTCCAGCATGCAGTCAGAAGAGCAATGATATTTCCTTCACACATATCTGGAGACAAAGTGGGTCTGAGGGGCTCTCCTGCCAAAGGTGCCCTTAGCTGCTTGATGATTTCTAAATTTCAAATAAACAGAAATGTTGTCCATTAACTATTGTTTCATTACTATTATGTATCTATTGCTATCACAGTTATAGCAAAAAAAAAGTTTGATGCACTTTTGTATTTAAAATCAGGCGAAAAAAATGTCATTACCTTTTGGCTCCAACTGTATATCAGAGTAGGGGCCCACTTCTGTGCTGTAGATAATTTCTCGCATGATTATTGCAAAGCTATACACATCTGCTTTTTGAGTACCATTATATGGAAGGTGCACTTCTCTTAGAAGCTCGGGAGCAAGCCAGTACAACTCTGCAGAATATTTAAATCCCTTAGAACATACAAAATTTTTCTTGTGTTCTTGTGTAAATACTGTACACCAAAAAGGTGACCCCAGTCCATTTACACTACCCACTACACTACTATGTCATTGAGACATTTTATTGTAAATACCTTCATATTTGGGGTTCTCAAGTGGTATCAGCCTGTGCTTGATGCCATGCTTAAATTCCCATAATCCAAAGCCGGATAGTTTGACCTGCAGCCGGCTGTCCACTAGACATGTCGTTGGCTTCAAATTGCCATGAGACTTAAGAGTGCTTCGATGTAGGTACTCCATACCCTATAGAGAGTCAACTTAACAATAGCTACAAAATATGTTGATGCCGTATGTAACTGTTATATTCCAAAAAACTGTACTCACATTGACAATATCATAGGCAAATGAGAGCTTAAACATCCAGTCCAAGTCAATTTCATTGTTCCTGAGAATGTCCTTAAATAAAAGAAAAAAACACTGGATAAACAATCTCTCCATCATTCATTCATTCATTCATTTATTCATTCATGGTTATGGTTGAATGAATAGGTAAGGCCCTATACTGGCGACCTATCCAGGGTGTACCCCTGCTTTTCGCCCTATGTCTTCTAAGATAGGCTGCAGCAGACCCCCGTGGCCCCGATTTAGAAAATAGGTAGGTAAAAAAGATGAATGAATAAATGAATACTATGTTCTGGATCCACACTGCAACATAGTGCATTAAACTGGTTTTATTAAGTATAATGTACAGCATTTACCATTCTGATAAAACAACTTCACATTCTTATGCACCTGCTAACATGCATGTCTGACTAGCTATCGAGTGAGATGTTAAGCTGTTTACATTTGCTCTGCCATCTAGCAGTGGGGTATCTGAAGCTGGCTCGGGAACCCAAACTTCAGCTCTCAACTCATAGCAAAAAATCAGCAATGAGGCAGCTTGTATCTCGAAAAACTCATAAGTTGGAAAACTTGTAAGTCAAGGCATCTTTGCATGTGTATTTACTTTGATAGTAAGCTACATGCTAAAGCTGAAATAGAAATAATTACCTTTAAGCTGCCTTTTTTGCAGTATTGCATAACAATGCAGACATTAGGGGGTTCATTACAAACTCCAAAAAATTGCACCAAGTTCTCATGTTTAAGCTCCCTCATCTGAAAAAAAATGTTTATCACCAAATGTGTTAATCAATTTTTTTCGATAAATAAGCTCTAATTGATTTTATTAGTCCACATTTACCACATTGAACTCAGCAATAATAGATGGTTTCTTTACGTCACGTAGAAGTTGATTGTCCAAGTATTTGATGCTCACATGATTTCCCTTGAACAAAATACACTGAAAGGTTTAGTCTACAATAAACTAATATGTAGAACCTTTTGGCAAAAAATAAAATGGTGTCATTAACCTGCAATGATGAAGACCCTTTGACAGTTTGTACCTGGTACAAGCCGACTGTTGCATATATGGTCTGTTTGCCATTTTGGTCCCTGAGACCAACGCTGGTAGAGGAGATCAATGTCTGAGATCCAGCACTTCCACTTTTAGTAGGGGTTGTATTTAGGGATAATGTCTGTCCTCCCTAAGAATACAACAGTAATATGAATAATGCTAACATTATGTTGGTCTGTGTATTTAATTTAGTGTGGACATAGTGGCCTACCTTGGGTTCTCTGAGAATAGTGATATCACTGTAGTTAATAAGCCACCAGTTGGAATCGTCAAGTTTTGTCTGAAGACGGGTTTTCTGCAGAGTCAGGAGTGTAATTAAGATCACTGCTAGTACGCCAAACAGTGGCATGGCTACCAACAATGACACCATGTATATCTCTACATCAGCAAAGAACAGGTTATCATCAGTTTGTCTTAATTTGTTACATCTTCAGAAGTTACGTTTAAGTTCAATATTGTAATAATTTTATTTTATTTAAAGTGAACATACCACTGTTTAGCCATTCACAGAGTTCATTGTCAAACCCACACTCTGGGTTGTCCATTGGTATTTTCCCGGTTGGCCAAATCACTGTTGAAAACCTTGAAGTTGTTCTATAGAAAAGAAATCAGGTGTGTATAAACTGGACTACAATTTCAACCAAAAATGTAAAAACGTCTTAGTTTTTTTTTTGTCTCACTTGACAAGTTTTGAATGACTGTCAAAGGTTAAAATGGAGACGAATTTTACAACGCCTTCATGTAACTGTAAGTCATACAAAGAATAGTCTGTGTTTCTTTCTCCATATTCATCAAAATGAACTAGACCCGAGGCTCCTGTAAAGACAGTACACCTTATATGAGATCAAGGTCTTTGCATATATAATCAAATATTTTGATGTATAACAAAAAAATATACCATAAAAACGAATGCTGTTTTTGTCTTTAAGCTTCTTAAGAACGTCTCGCCCATTATGGGGGTCTTTGCCATCTTTCAGAGCTTCCTTTAGTGCCATCGCATAAAGCAGGACAGAATCATGTAGATAGTTCGAATAAGGGCTTACCTTCAAAGCAAAGAGTACATTAGAATATCATCTTTTTAATGTCTAAAAAATGTTTATATGGTAGACATACTTCTCTTTCCGAAGAAAGGTTGCTGTAGAAAGGGGCCCCTTTTAACCTTTCATGTACACGTTCAAAGAAGTCATAATAATCGTAACCTTCGTAAGACTTCTCTGCAAGTACAAATACCATATCGAATGCTTTAAGTGCTCTTTGGCTGTTGTCACTTACAGCAGTTTTCCAAAGGTTATCCTAAAAATAGAAGAAATGAAGAAATGATGAGACAAGATTGAATAAAAGCAACTGTTTAGTTACAATCTAGTTTCTATAAAGTATGCTGGTGATGCAACACATTCAAGGTCAACTCCTTAATATCAGACAGTATTAAGAAAAACAGTGTCTCGATGCTGGGAATTAAAGAAGAAGGCTTTTTGGGAATTGGTTCTAATCGGGGGTGGCGCAGTGACACTGTGGTTAACAAGGTTGCCTCACAACAAGAATTGGGTTTGATTCCAGGGCATAGGTCTTTCTGTGCCGAGTTTGCATGTTCTGGGTTTCCTCCAGGTACTCCGGTTTCCTCCCACAGTTTAAAAACATAAACATTGGGTTGATTGGTGACGCTGAATTGCCCATAGGAGTGAGTGTGATTGTGTGGGTTTGTTTCACCCTACGATAGACTGACAACCTGTTAAGAGTGTTCCCCTGCCTCTCGTACTATGTGCGCTGGGATAGGCCATGAAACTGAGTTTGGAAATAAGTTTGGGAATAATAAAAGATAAATGAATGAATGAACAATTTACAATATCCAAAACACATTTGTTAAATTGTTAACATGGCACAAAGATAGTGTAAGTAACCTTTATTTAACCCTTCTCCCTAACTCCTGTGGATATTGCAATTTATTGCAATAATAATTTAGTTTATAAAATTTTCACTGTCAAATGCTTTAAACTATTTTGTATTAATGCACCAGAAGTTTGAAGAATTTTGGGTGAATGTACCCTTTTTCAGATGGTCATCCTCTCCAGTAGGTCAATAGGTGAGTCTCGATTTTATAAATCTTACTACTCATTTTTAAATATAGAACAAATAGAGATGTACCTCTTTTGACTGTGTTTTTTGCAGGTTACTCACCACATTGCCGCTGACCTCAAACTGTTGTACCACAAGAAAAACATATTCTCCATTCATCAAGCCCTGTCTTTCAGCCTCCATAATCAGCTTAGTGGAGTCCTCTGCATTACTCAACACTATAATTACTGCAAGTGAGAGTGGAATAAAACTACATGTAAATGTAAATAGATTCACTTATTAAATGTGCACAATTTTCATACACAGTGTAGACTTACACAGTGTATAATAACTATAGAATAAAGTTTAAAAACTATTCTTCTTTAAAGCATGGGGTTATCACAGCTTAATTACAGGACATAAATCTTGCACCACTTATTGATGTAAAAATTCACAAGGGCATTGTAGTTGTAATTTAGAGTAATTTACTACACTTGCTCAATCCTAACTATAAGGAGTAAAAGATTGTTTTATATGCTTAATAATTCAGTTGTTACCTCTTGCAACTTTGGAGATATGCTTCACATTCTTAGTAATATGTTCCTGATCACTGAAATCAAACTTGATGCTGTTTGTTACTGTTACTTTGCCTTGGAGTGTTTGTTCCACAGATTTGAAAAGTCCATCCACTTTGTCCCACGTGTTAGAATCTGCACCTCCTCCAATTATGCCAACATTTTTCCAACCAAAGAACTCCAGTGTCTTAAGCAACACCTCTCCCACTCTTTTAAGCGGAGGAACAATTTTGATGTAAGTGTCATAAATGAAAGTATTATCCATTTTAGTGGTCTGCCCAACAAAGCCAAACATTGGGATATTCCAAATGGATGCAAGAAGTCCAGTAACCTAAGGCACATAGACAGGACAGGATATTGTATTTGGCCAAATAATGTCCCTATCATTATTATTATTGCCCTCTGGGACAAACAACTTATATATATATATATATATATATATATGCAGGTTTGAGACAATGAGCATTGTTAGAAGCTTAACTTAAAAAGTTTCATTATTATATCAATTCAAAAGAATGCGCAACAGAACTTACCTCTACCTCTTCAGGACAGGGTGGCCCAAAAAGGGCAGATATATTTTCCTTCCGAATTTGGTCAATGAATGCTCCGAGTGAAAGCTTTGCTTTACAGTCAGTGTCTACATACACAAAATCTAGGGTATAATTTTCAACAAAGGCTGGGTTGGCATTAATTTTGTCTATAGCAATCTGCATGGCAGATCCCAGCTTCGAAGCACTGAAGGGAAAAGAAGAATTCAGAGGGGCCTGGAATCCTAACAGCAGCCTGTTCTGATTTGTGCGGCTGCAAATAATAGGATTGATAAATATTTGGCAGAAAACAAATATTAAGACTCTGCATCTTGTATGCTCAGTTTCTTTTGAGTTTGATGTTCCTTTCATCTCTAAATCCTGACTGGCAAAATACCAAGGAGGGATTTAAAAAGACTGTGTGGATGACGTAGCCTGGGTTTCTTTTCCTAAGGGAAATTAACTTTAACCAAGATTCAAGCTGTCAGTAATTTTCACTGTAGCAGCAATTCTGCAAACTGCATTCAAATGTTTCAATAAAACTTTATTATTTTTATCATACAATTAAAACAATTTGCCATTATAAGTACACTTCCTTAACAAACAGAAATAGGAAATAATAAAACTGCAGACTATAAATAATTTCAACTTGCAGATAATAAAAAGTTTAAATATAACAAAAAATTTTAATATGAGATGTGTTTGTGTGTTTCTTCAGTCTGATAATGTAGTTAAGCTACCTTTTTTAACCTTTTTTTGAAACCATTCATGGAAGCTGCTTATCAAGCAGACTTTCTCGTTGGCAAATATATTCTGTCCTCACTTG
Organism: Sisor rabdophorus; assembly: GCA_026260075.1. Lineage (NCBI taxonomy): Eukaryota > Metazoa > Chordata > Actinopteri > Siluriformes > Sisoridae > Sisor > Sisor rabdophorus. The sequence continues at coordinate 7,054,585 of JAOTQW010000041.1, read as the reverse complement.
GCCTTTATGTTTAAACCTGGTATCCACATCCTGTGTATGTTTGGTTGCTCTGTAATTAGTTTGGCATTTACTTTATGTCTATTCTACGCTGCTCTGGGTATAAGAAATACCACTTATTAGGATTACCAGAATCGTCGAAGATGAATTGGTGCCTCATGATAAACCTCAAAGGAATTTTTCTTGTTAAAACCTATTATTAAAAATGTTTCTTATTTAGTTGGCATGTATTGAACAATCATTCATTTATTGATCTTTTAGCCCACCAATTCCCTAATTTGGGGTCATGGAAGTTTGCTGGTGAAAAGCAGGAAAGGCACACCCTGGACAGCTCACCAGTTTATCACAAGGCCACACTTTCTCACTCACTCCTGTGGGCAATTTTGAATCACCAATTAACCAGAAAGAAACAGGGGTATCCGGAGTAAACCCAAGCAAACACAGGGAGAACCTGAAATCGGAATCTGGGCTCTCTTGCTGCGAGACAACCGTGCTAACCACTAAGCAACCATGCTTCCCCTCTTCTATTGTGTTTCAGACAATCAATTCACCCTGGGAAATTGTTTTAAACCGTTGGTTTAACCGTTAGACATTAGTAGAAAACACTTTATTCTGTGGCAATATTAAAAAAGAAAATAGGTCTTCTTTTAAAAATGTATCAAACTTTTATCAATAAAAGATTACAAACTGTTCAAAGGTGCTCACACCTTATCACCTCCTATAGTCTTTATTACATTTAAGTCAAAGTTCAGCTGATCAGTTCAGACCGAACAGGTAAGATAATGATGCTGAGAGAGCGAAAGGTGTGAAAGTGTGAGAAAGGTCATGCTTGATGAGTATCTTGCTGGCACAGGTGCTCTTATTAGCAGCTCTTTCTGACCGACTTGCTGACTGCTTTTCGAAGGGTAGCTTCGTGTAACTGGTGTGCTGAATCATCAATCACAGAGCTGTAAGCCACCTCGGTCATTTAAATTCATGTTGATTGAATTATTCAGAAATGTTTTATTATAATATTGCACCAGATATAAGCATCATGTGAGCAGTTTTACATAATTGCGGTTAGCTAGTGTTAGTTGTTTATGTTAAATTTTTTAAATGTGGCCTGAAATCATCAAGTCAAATTGAAACCAAGAATCTCCTGAATTGTAGGCCAATTGTTTATTTGCACACATCTTTGTAAATTGTCCATATATTTTTTTCTTTTATCAGGATATTGATAGCACCCATGGTTCAAAGTTCACTTGTGTGATTTCAGCTATTTTACTGGACTTGTGCACGTTTTTTCTTTGTTTCCTGTTGCGCATGTGAGAAAGTTAGGATTTAGTCTGTATTACCGTAACCTAAGCCACTTCGCAGACTCCTGCAGAATATACAGGTACTTTATTTAACAAAGAGCTAAAGATAAATAATGATTTAAAATATTTTACATATTTCATAGGATGAAGAGTCTATCATTTTATTATATATAATGTTATAATTTATTACTTATTATCATATCAATGCAAGTAAAATGTTTGAGATATGAGTTCTCTTTTTTACATATTGCCATGCTTTACATAACCACTTATAAATAATTAACAAATATGTGGCAATTTAGAAATCTTGTGTGAACCTGCTCTCAGATCAGCAATTCACAATTCTGCTTGACTATAATTTATACATTGGAGGATTTTAATTTTGCCCACGATTTTTCCACAGTTTGTTTACAATAGGATTAATACAAAAAAAATGTACTTATTGCTTAAGGAGATTCTTTTAGCTTTTGGTTATAGTATAGTATGGCTAAGAGTGTAACTGATGCTGTGCTTTTTCAAAGTAATTTTTTTGTCTTCACTTATATGCTCTTCATTAGCACTTAAAGTTAAACAATTGCTAAACTGTTAACAGGAGGTTTCAGCACTGGTTTGCTTTCAGTTAAGGCAGTAGGTGGCAGCTGGATTGCTTACTGGCACCAAAAAGGAATCAATCTGATTGCAGCCCTTTTTTACTGGCTTCCTGTCTAGTACAGGATTTAGTTAACAGTTCTTTTATTTATTTTAATAGGGTAGACCTTTGTGGGTTTTTAGAACAGTTACTCCTGGCTGATTCACAGCATGGATATGATATGTGTATACACATGTGTTTTTGTGGTTGAAGGACTGATGGGATGGGATTTCCATTACAGCTAAATTAAATTCATTCATATAAGTGTTATATCTGTCTTCTATTTGACTTTGATATACAGTATGATCAGTGTGTTGGGAAACAAATAGGATTCCCAGCACCAATAAGTTGCCACCGCTGGGCCTCTGATTGAGGTACTTACCTTCTAAATTCAGCAGAAATTAGATAAATGTAAGTAGCACTAAATAAGATCAACAAATACTTTAAATGTAAATCTATGGTGGGGTGTATCATTTTTTTTATCAGGAAAGGGCCAGTGTGGCTTTTCATTTCCACCAAGCAAAAGCTGAAACCACATATGAAATGTTACTACTTTTTAATTCTGTCAGTCATCCTGCAAAAAATACCCTTAGAAGAAAACTTTAAAATAGGCTTTAAACAAGAGTAGATTTTTTAGTTAATGTTACATGCTAATTGTTTAATAAATTTAAAAGAATGGATGTTTAAACTGAAAGAAAAGAAATGTTTTAACTAATCATTAGTTATACAGATTTAAGCATGAATCCGGCGGCTTCAATTCTTTTTAATATAGGTTATTATTCCCAAACAGGTCTGAAAGAATGGAGTTTTTATTTGAATTTTTATTTTCTCCGTTGCCCACCTCGGCACTGGTGTTCTTGTTTGGGCTTGGTGCCGTCACCCTAACATATCTCAACACCAGGCCCAAGCCCCTGCGGCCACCTGTCGATCTAAACAGACAAACTGTGGGCATTGAGGTGAGAGCTTTCTACCTGCAATGTACAGAATAGTGAAAAATGATACACATATACATATAATAACATAGGATAATTGCATAATTTACAGTTACTAAAGGCTAACTTTTATGCTGATAATACCGATTTGCAGGGTGGAGCCAGGAAGAGTGCAGTTCTTAAAGATGATACCTTGATATCCTATTTGTACGAGGATGCCAAGACACTATATGAGGTTTTCCAAAGGGGACTGCATGCCTCAGGTAAAACAACTCCAGCCACAATTACTAGTAATTATTGTAAAGTTCAGGTTTATACAAATGCATTGGAAGCTATCCAGCATCTGGATATCTGTCCTACTCCTTCTATGTTTTACTTATAATATGCATACAGGAAATGGGCCTTGCTTGGGGTATAGAAAGCCTGGAAAGCCGTACTACTGGCTGAAATACAAACAGGTACTCCTTTTGGGAATATTTGGTAGCTAAGGAAGGGACTTCATGTAAAAAAGGCATTTGCAGTTTAGTGCTGTGCTTTTCTTGTAGGTTTCCGATAGGGCTGAGTACTTAGGCTCTGCACTGCTTCACAGAGGTTTGGAGCCCTCGACAAAATCGTTTATTGGAATCTTTGCTCAAAACCGGCCAGAGGTGATATTTCAATTGCAACAATTTTAACTACCAGATAAACATCACTTTTTAATGAAGTTTTATTTACAGTTTAAAATTCATTCATTCATCTTCTATACACTCTTATTCCTGAACTCGAGGTCATTCCTGCAAGCGCAGGAAGAACATGCTAACTCCGCACAGAAAGACCCCGTGTCCGGGATTGGAACTCAGGACCTTCTTGTTGTGAAGCAACTATGCTAACCACTACACCACCGCGTCGCCCCAGTTTAAAATTTTGTTTCATAAATCATAATCTTGGGGCGGCATATTGGTTAGCACAGTCGCCTCACAACAAGAAGGTCCCGGGGTCGATTTGCATGTTCTCTATGCGCTCTGCTCCAGGTATGCCAGTATCCACCTACAGTCCACATGTACATTAGGTTGATTAGCGACACTTAATTGCCCATAGGCATATACCTGTCCAGGGTGTACCCCTGCCCCTTGCGCACTGGTATAGGCTCCAGCAGATCTCCATGAACCCTAATTAGGGATTTAAGCGGGTATAGAAATTGAATGAATGAATAAATAATCTTGTTTTTTTCTCTCTTTCTCTCACACACACGGTCTTTCTATTTTTTTTTTCATTACACACACAACTAGTAGTTCAAAAAAGCTTTTATTAACAACGTTTTGGTCTCATGACCTTTATCAGGTATATGGACTATTAGACCCAAATGGTAATTATAAAACCTTTTCAATTTTTTGAAGTTTTTTAAAAGTATCAGTAGTGTGTTGGTCTTTGATTTGATGGTTTTACTTTTATTTGGTCTTTGTCTCCTAGTCTTTCCCTTCAAGTGTGTGAGATTGATTGCTTGTGACTATATTAAAGTAGAAAAGTAAAACTAAAACAGTTTCATTTAAAAGTAACTATCAATTATCCTTTCATTTATTAATTAATTTATTAATTCATTCATCTTTTATACCTGCTTATTTCCATACTTGTGGTCACGGGGGTCTGCTGGAGGCTATCCGAGTGCACATATGACGAGAGAGGTCGCCAGTCCATTGCAGGGCCACACACACAACCACACGCACTTACATTCACTCCTAT
>JAOTQW010000041.1:7036222-7049914 GCA_026260075.1 Sisor rabdophorus | reverse complement strand
TTTAGAGTCACCAATCAACCTAATGCACATGTTTTTGGACTGTGGGAGCAAACCCCGAGTACCCGGAGGCACCCCACGCAACCAGTTTTGCGACAGTTGGAGGACAATCAAAAGTTTTTTAGCCTGATCGATATCTGTTTTTTTCTACACAGTGGATTATCTCTGAGCTGGCCTGCTATACATATTCCATGGTGGCAGTTCCTCTATATGACACGCTAGGCCCAGAGGCGCTTGTCTTCATTATTAACAGAGGTAATTAGACCTGCTTACCTCTCAGCTTCATTAAAGGTGTTTACTGCACAGGTAACACCTCACTAAAATCCCTTGGGCTTTAATAAAAAATATGTGGATGAAATTATTTAAAATGAAGAATAGATCTTTGCACTAATTCTCCTGCCTGTACTAAATTTTTGACATAAAAAAATGTTCAACAGATCCCACAATTGCTTACTAACCGGAGTAACAGTTGATATTCATATCGTTCACAATGGAAGCTGGTAAGGGACACCAAATGGCACTAAATTCTGTGCTTTACAGCCTGTATCTCTACAGTACTTTGCGACAAACAGGACAGAGTGGAGATTCTGCTTGCTAATTGTGAGAAAGGTCTTACCCCTGTACTCAAAACTATCATTGTTATGGACCCATTTGATGCTGCTGTGACAGAACGAGCTTCCAAGTGTGCAGTGGAAATCTTAAGTCTAAAGGCTGTGGAGGTAATCTCTTTAAGCACATTTTATTATGGCTTGCTACTTTATCATTTCACCGCCATTACAAGTGACCTTAAATTATTATTATTTTAATTAACTTATAATTATTTTTTAAAAATTTAGAATCTGGGAAAAGATCATCTTCGAAGACCAATTGTAAGTTCTATACAGTAGTTGATTTTTTTGCAGTAATATGAGTAATAAATATTATCAACAATTATGTCAAATAAGTTTGTTGTCTATTTTTAGCCACCAAAGCCTGAAGACTTAAGTATTGTGTGTTTTACCAGTGGAACCACAGGTAAACTTTACCTGTGATAATATCATTACCATCATCTACAATATCATCTTACAAATTAGAGATGGTAGAAATGCATTAACATCTTGAATGCTTTTCCTTTTTAGGTGATCCAAAGGGAGCCATGTTAACACATGAAAATGTAGTGGCAGATGCTGCTAGCTTTGTAAAAAGCTTTGAGGTATTTTGCATCACTCTGGTTGCTGCTTTTTGGTTTTGGAAAAAGTGGCATTATTCCAGTTTCTGTTTGAATAATAGCATTTAATTAATATTTTTATTCTAGAGTGCCTTTACACCAGTCCCTACTGATGTATTAATCTCATTCCTGCCTCTGGCTCACATGTTCGAGAGAGTTGTGCAGGTATGGGTTTATATGGTAGATCATCATTAGAATTCATCATTTGGGGGAAGGGGTGGTCTTGTGGTTATGGGGTTGAACTAATACCAGAAAGACCAGGGTTTGATTCCCAGCACCATTAAGCCACCACTGTGGGCTTCTAAGCAAGGCCCTTAACCCCCAATTGCTCAGTTGTAAGTTGCTCTGGATAAAGGTGCCAAATGCTGATTTGGTGCTAAATGTAATTTAGTGGAATATTTGTTGATCTTCTTATACCTTGCATTTCATAATTTTAAGCATTGCTCATAAAATAGTTGCGGGCAGCACAGTGGCGTAGTTGTCAGCACGGTCTCCTCTCTCTGTGCGTTAGAATAGGCTTCAGCAGACTCCCATTACCCTGAGTGACCTTGAGGGAATAAGTAGGTATAGAAGATGAATAAATAAATGAAAAAGTACTTGCCTAATAAGTACTTTGCTTAGCCTTTGCTGAACCTGATGTCATGTTGTGTATGTCTATTAGACAGTGCTGTATAGTGTAGGTGGAAGAGTGGGCTTTTTCCAAGGAGACATCAGGCTGCTCCCTGATGACATGAAAACACTAAAGCCTACAGTTTTCCCAGTCGTGCCGCGTCTTCTAAATCGAGTATATGACAAGGTATTGTAGGATATTTGGTCCACCAATTCTGCTGTACATTAGTGAACACCGGATCTGAATTTCTCTTTTTGACTTTTCCTTGTTTAAATAATCATCACTTAATTTATTTTAGATTCAAAGCGGGGCCCAGACTCCATTCAAGAAATGGCTTCTGAACTTTGCTGTTGAAAGGAAACAAGCAGAAGTAAAGCAGGGCATCATTAGGAACAACAGCATATGGGACAAGCTCATCTTTCACAAAGTGCAGGTATCAGGCATAGTGTTTTTCAGTCTGACAAGACTGATGGTTCAACATTGTAGTATTGAAATGGTAATGAAACCAGCCACAGATTTTGATCTTGAATGCTTGTATGTGTCTTCAGAAAACTCTTGGGGGTTCTGTCCGGGTCATGGTGACAGGTGCTGCTCCTATTTCACCTGCTGTGCTCAGTTTCCTCAGAGCATGTCTCGGTTGCCAGGTAAAAAATCTTCCTCTGCGTATTTATTTCTCTATGGTTGGCAAAGGATTTTACAAACCTCTTATTATGTTTCAAGAAACAACCATTTTGTATGTATTAATTTAAATAGACAGTTTTTAGTAATTATATTAAATACACAGTATTCACCACAGTGTAATTAATGGTGTATATATATATGTATATGTGTATGTATATATATATAAAACATTCTAAGACCTTGAAGGGGTTAATTAAACAACAAGATCGGAACTGGAGTAACAGTTTAGTATTGATCAGTATGCTTGCTGCTGAGTGTAGGGGTACTGTAGAACGTTTCTGTTTACTTATCTTATCTCAATGACCCAGAGATGACCTGTCTCTCTAACTTTATTATTAGATATTTGAGGCATATGGTCAAACCGAGTGCACAGCTGGCTGTACTATTTCTCTGCCTGGGGACTGGACAACTGGTGTGTTTTCATAGTAAAATCACCTTATGTAACGGAAATGATTAAATGTTTGATTTAATGTTAGACTTGATTAAAGCTAAAATATGTTTAAAATGGAAAGGAATGTACCATCTGTACCCTTTAAATATGGTTTTGTCTTTAGGACATGTTGGAGTACCTGTTCCATGTAATGTTGTTAAACTAGTAGACGTCAAAGAGATGAATTATTTTGCATCGAATAACGAAGGAGAGGTCATTTAAACTTTTTTTTTTTTTTTAAAAAGATCTAAAATATTTTGCTTTTACACAGTATTAATAATCATCTTGTATCTTAGGTTTGTATTAAAGGAAAGAATGTGTTCTGTGGATATTTAAACGATCCAGAAAGGACAGCTGAGGCCCTTGATGAAGATGGATGGCTACATACTGGAGATATTGGCAAATGGCTTCCAGTAAGATACCGGTTCTAGGTTGAATAATTCATTTCTGTTAAGAGATTTAAATTAGACAAGCCCAGTTTTACACAATACTTTTTTTTTTTTTTACCTAAGCAGTCTGTCTGGTTTAACTGAGTTGGAAGCATGAACGTTAGAGGGATTATGCTTTATTATGATTATTATGATGTCTACATGTTCCCCATTCCATATTTAACTGTCATGTATTAATAATGTTGTTTCGCATAATATTCTAGAATGGAGTTTTAAAAATAATAGACAGAAAGAAAAACATTTTCAAACTGGCACAAGGCGAGTACATTGCTCCCGAGAAGATTGAGAATGTTTACATTCGATGTGCTTCAGTTGCTCAAGTATTTGTACACGGGGACAGTTTGCAGGTATGTAGCACCTCTTTTATGCCACCAATAGAAATTAAATCATTTGCAAAAAATCATTTTAATTGTCATTTCTATTCTCTTTTTCTTTTCAGTCTTGTTTAGTGGCTATCGTGGTGCCTGACACTGAAACACTACTTGGCTTGGCTGAGAAGCTTGGAGTTAGGGGTTCATTTGAGGAGCTGTGTAAAAACCAGGTCTGATGATATCTGACACCTTCAGAGTAGTATAAGAGTATTACATAAGAATAGCTGCAACCCCTTGCTTACTGTCTATTATCTCAACAGCTGCCCTTTTAACCTTGAAAAAAATTACAAAGTCCAAAGACAATAGGATTAGAAAGAGCTACTTTGTTTAGTAAGACTGTATGCTAACTTTTCAGTTAGTATTAGTGCCAAAAAATCTAAAATTCTAAAAATAAAAAAAATTAAAGGCACTGACATAAAATTTGATTCACAACAGTCTACCTGATCGTTTCCTACTAGCTGCACTGCTATGTTAAATAACTATTAGACAGCAATTAAATGTCACTTTATCTACAAGCCACAGGTCACGCCCACATGACTGAGAAATGCTTGATCAGCAGTATTGCATAAGTTTTACTGTTCAACCTTTTAAACTACAGGTGTACCAAATAGATATGTTAGATGCAACCTTTTTTATTGCATTTGTAAATCCTGCAGTACATGGACAAAAGTATTGGGACACTCAATAATTGTACAGGCACATTTTATTACAGCGATAAGATGTTTGCACACCAAGTTTTTCCACATTAAAAAAAATCACATTGTGTCCATCAAGTTTACACACTGCCTCCAACACTTTTAGCCAGCATAAAACGTTTGAACCAGGTTATTTTTTAAAGCTTTTTAAAAGAAAGCCACCAAACCAGCCAAAGCCCAAATCCAGAATGGTGAATCACTGCTGTAGCCTGATGTATAATGGTTTTAGTGCTGCTTTCAGATCCTGCAGTTTGGTGCGAAACTGTGTGTCTCAAATAGAGCTACTAACATCCTGAAATAAACATAAACAGATTTTTTAGGATAACTCCTACAAAAGATACATATGAAAATCTTTGACTATTATCAAACTTTCCACTTCCTGAATGCTTTTTAATGTACACTAGATTGCAACATGTGACTGTGGGGATTTTCCATTAATACAGTATTAAATTATGAAAAACATGGACATTCCACCCATAACAGATTTATCCTTAGTTCAAAAGTCAAACCTTATTTGTAGGCTCTTTTTAAACAAACTTTATTACTTGTTTTCAAGCTGGTTATGCTAATGATTCTTTGTTTTATTAATATATAGCAAATTAAAAAGGCTATCCTATCTGACCTTGTAAAGCTTGGGAGTAAAGCAGGGCTTAAATCCTTTGAACAGGTAAGTGGTATTTATTTCATTTATTTCAAGTCTACGGAATAAGTAAATTACTTTATGTAGTGCAACAAAGTTTTGCTAATTTTATTTCAAAACTATTAAGGTGAAAGACCTGCATCTCCACCCTGAGCAGTTCACGATAGAGAACGGCCTTCTTACTCCAACACTTAAAGCTAAAAGAGGAGACCTCCTCAAGTTCTTCAAAAACGAGATCGAAAGTCTTTACGCTAAACTGCAGTGATGCATCCAACCAGGCCACATGAAAGAGTACCAACAGAAGCCACACCATTACAGTATAAAGTATAGACATGAAGGTACAGGTTGTATAGAAGACAGAAATCAGCTTTCAGTGTTCAGATTTACTGTTAAAAGTTTACTTTTATATTTTATACATTTTTACCACATCAAATGCAGATGTGGTATATGTAAAACAGTCGATAAAAGCTCAGGTGGAGTAAGCTTGAAATGAAAGGCCTATAATTTATCATAACCTAAATATAAAAGTTTGTATTATGGTCTGTGACATGAAAAACTTGAGGCGTATCTGAATGATGTTATTTAGAATGGTAAATTATCATTCATTTATTCATTTTCTACACACGCTTATTCCCCTACTCTGGGTCACGGGTTCTGCTGGAACAACGTGCATAGAGCGAAAAGCAAGGGAACACACCGGACAGGTCACCAGTCCATTGCAGGACCAGACATAGAAGAACAACTCAGAAATTCAGCCCAGTCTGACGCTGCCAGATTGTCTAAAAGATGTCAAAGTGAAGGTTACCAATGTGACCTCCCCTGGACAAATCTGTGTGCAGCTGCTACAGTACGACACACAGGTAGACAGGTACCAGTATCGCTAAAAAAAAAGTAATGCAAATAGTAGGTGTAAATCATGATTCACTCAGTACCACTCTCCAAGAAATTTTATTATTATTTCAATTTTATTATTATTTCAATTTTTCTATTACTATAAGCAATTAAGAATCACCAATCAACCTAATGTACATGTTTTTGGACTGTTGAAGGAAATCCGAGTACTCGGAATAAACCCATGTGAAAACATAAACTCTGCACATAAAGCCCCTTTCCCTGATAATCGAACCCAGGGCCTTCTTGCTGTGTGGCAACCATGCTAACTACTACCCCACCCTATATATCTTCCTTTTTTTCTGATTTGAGAATTCAGAAAACAAAAACAAACCGTTTATATAGAGAAATTCACTGACTGCCCTTGGACTTTTATTATAAAGTGTGTTTTATTTAAACATTTTTTTTAGTACCAGGAAATGTGTTGCAATTACTGCTTGTTTAACCATACATTACATAAAGATTATATTAGAAAACACTGAAATCATTTAAATATATTAAGCACTAAAAGGCAGAATGATTAAATCAATTTTCAACTGTTGTTCAATATATATATAATATATATATATATATATTTTTTTTTTCTATTGTGTGGTGTACAATCGGTCGTACGAAAATAATCAAAAATAAAATTGCCTTTTTTCTGTACAAAGAATACAGTGTATTTGCAAGACTAAGACTTTAATACAGCTGGCATAAGCATTGCATAAACGGCTTGGACATCAGAGAGAAAGAAACGAAGGAAGAGCAAGAGAGAAAAAATGATATATTCAAGTAAATTTTGAATTTGCCCAGGTTCTAAGAAAACCCATAGTCAAAACTTTTAACAATCCCTAAGCCAAATACCACATACCATTTAGATTCTCTTTGAAAAGGTTACAAATGTACACATGATCGTATAAAAAAGCGGAATGTGCTGGTTTGGACATCTGATCTGCCATTCGACTGATTCTAAAATCATTCAGATTGATCTGAACAGATGTATGGTGCATGATGAAGATGGAGAAAACAGATCCTTCAATATAAATGTTTTTTTTTACAACAATCTTAAATAAAAGCATGTACTGTCAAACAACAGTTTATCATTTCATGTAGAACCATTAAAAAAAAAACTAATCTCAAAAACCATTTAGAGTCGAATCCACCCACCGAAACCTCACGAAAGTAATGGTTTTTAAGAGTTAAAGCTACACTTTAAGACAATTAAGAGTGTACAAGTAAAACACACAGCACTTGTCTTATTTATCCTTCTTTTCTTCGCATGCTGGTGTGTTATTCGCCGATTCGTTGTGGCACTTTTCCACACAGCGGCGTGGAAACCAACCTCTAACACGGAGTCCGGCTAAAACAGCAAAAAAGATTTCGAGATTTAAAGACAGTGAAAGAAAGATAAAGAAAGAAAAAGAGAGAAATAAAAGTGAGATAAAAAAGGGGAAAGAGGGAAAGAGAGAGAGCGAGAGACAGCAAGACAATGAGACAGAAAAAGAGAAAAAAAGGAAAAAACAAGAAAAAAATTGTAAGAAATTAGATGGAAAGAATGAGAAAAAGAAAAAGAGAGACAAACTTTGACAAGTGTAGTTAATGTGGTGATGTGTACCTTTGGTCTGTTCCTCATCCAGTACTTTGTCTCCATACATCCACCACCTGGGTATTAAAAACAGCCATTCTTCTTTATTTACTTCTTCTAATGTTATAAAATATGAGCTGTTTGCTGTCAATGACTCACTTGGTTCCTCTTGTGGCAAAGATGGTCTCCCCTATAGTAAGCTTAATTCGGGGTTCCTCAGTGCAGGGGGACCGGAAAAATGTGTTTACTCCTTTTCCCAGAGGACACCATGCTCCATTGTAATCCTCCACAACTATGTACTGCACCTATAAAACAAAACCAAAAAAGAAACAAACCTGGTTGTAGATGTACTGTAGTTTATGATAACATTGCCATCTAGTGTTCAAAACACATCATGACATCAACTCACACTTCTCACACGCTTATCAGCTTTCTGCTTTAGCTGCTCAATCTGGGAGAAAAAGACAGAAAGAAGGCAGGCAACACAAATTAAGCCTGTGTATACTGTGCAGAACAGATTGTGTAATGTTACTAAAGCTTAGAATGAGGACGTACAGTGAGTGTGTGTTGGTGACATCTGTCATTCACGGGCCATTCCATACCATCTCCTTCTGGAGTACCAGACCAGGTGAATACCTGCTTAAAATTCTCCCAGCGACTTCCCAAGTCATATGGGAAGATGAATTCCTCTCCCGTTTGGTAGTATTGGATTCTGTCTTTGGCCTGCAGAGCACATTTGAAGCTTGGAAGTTAAAGAATACTGTATATGCATATAACAAAATTCAGAAAACATGGACAATAATGAAATAAAACTCAGGGATGAGGGATATTCTGCATTAAATTCTGTACAATTAGATGTTTAGGAATACGGTAAAACAATATTTACATAGAGTAGCCAAGGAATTTACTCAAGTGAATGCAAGAAATTAGAGTAAAAGTTTTCATGTTTAAGTTATTTTAGTAGTACAGTATAAATAACTATACTTAAGTAATCTTATCAATTAACTACATACAACATGCATAGAAAACTGAAAAATTGTCATTGTGCAAGATTTCAAGCAAGGTTAAAGTGCCTACAGTTAAAGAATTGTGCTCAAATATCCATTATCATGAAACTTATCAGTGTTTTCTACTGTCTGTCTCGACATGTTTTAAAAAAAATCTACTGAATGTGAGCCTATGGCTGTCCTGTCTCTACTGATAAGCTTGCTTTATCTCTCTAGGCGTTACATACTGTACAAAGTTACAAAGTCTTCGAACCATAGTTGTGGAAATTTAGTCAAAGCCAACAGTCTCTGCTACAATTCCAGTTGCTATAGTCTGTAATGCGACATTTCTTAAGACTAAATTGACCCTGGCTACAGTGTGGAAAGCTGAATTTATTTTGCTTTGCTCTTAAAGTCAACTTTTCCAAAGGACATCATTGTAACTGTTACATGTTGCTGCTAATTCTTTGATTAAGTGATATAAAATCACTAGGCATTTTCACTTTTTTCTTCATTTAACATACATTTGTTGATATTTATGTTGGATCGTGAAATCTGCTTTATATCTTAAGCAAAGGGCTATTGGGCTCACAAACAAAACATCTTACATTGGAAAAATTAAAGCATAATTTAGCTTACCTTCTCCTCGATCCACACTTCGATTGAGGTTTTGTTTCGCAGAATCACTTTCATCTGCAATAAAATATATCATTCATTTATTTAACTCTTCCTTTTGCATGCAACGTCTTTCTATAGAAGTTGTAGACGTTAAATAGGCAAGTGAAGCACATCTTTTGGCCTAGCTTTATTTGTCTAAAACTTCATTCATTCATTCATTTATCTTCTATACCCGCTTATTCACAAGGGTCAGCTGGAGCTGGAGAGGCAGGGGGTACACCCTAGACAGGTTGCCAGTCCATCGCAGGGCCACAGACACACACAGAAAACCACATGCACTTACATTCACTCCTATGAGCAATTTAGAGGCACCAATCAACCTAATGGACATGTTTTTGGGCTGTGGGAGAAAACCGGAGTACCCGGGAAAAACCCACGCAAGCGCCGGGAGAACATGCAAACTCTGCACAGAAAGACCCGAGCCTAGGAGTAGTCTCAGTTTAATTAGCTAATTAAAAACATTGGAGACTAAATAACAGGCGGCGGTGGCATAGTGGTAAGCACGGTTGCCTTATAAAAAAAAAGGTCCCGGGTAAAGGGGTCTTTCTGTGCAGAGTTTGCATGTTCTTCCCGTGCTTGTGTGGGTTTTCTTCTGGGTACTCCGATTTTCTCCCACGGTCCAAAAACATTCGGAGTGCATCGGAGCCCATAGGAATGCGAGTGTGTGTGGTTGTTCGTCTATGTGCGGCCCTGCAATAGGGTGTACCCTTGTCTTAATTTTCTCTAGGCTTCCAGCAGATCCCAGTAACCCCTGAGTTAGGAAATAGGCGGTTATAGAAGAAATCTAATTGAGACTAAACACAATTCGTCCATCCATCCCGTCACACACAAGCACTGGAAGAGCATGCTAACTCTGCACAGAAAGACCCCTTACCTGAAAATGGAACCTGGAACCTCCTTTCTTTGAAGCGACTTCGCTAACCACGAGGCCACCGCGCCACCCGTTACTTAGTCTCAATTGCCTCTGGGACTAGATATCATGTCTTTTATACCTACATATTTCTAATCAGATTTACTAGCATCTGCTGGACTATCTCAGTGGTTAATAGGTAAAAGACAGTGGTACAACCAGAACAGATCACCAGTTCATCACCGGGCCACATACAAACAAAAAACTGCACACCCACTTACTCCTAGAAACACTAATCAACCTGGCAGTGGGAAGAAACCCAAAATAAAGAAGTGTACCCAGAATAAACAATGCAAGGATAAGATACATAAATAACAATGTACCTGAATAAAAAACAGCATGCCAACAGCGATCGTGGTGCCCAATGCCAGTCCCAAAGCAAAGAGATTGGCTGCAAAAGCTGATATGCTGAATGGCATTATAGGATGAACACGTCGAGGTGCACTCATGTCGATCCTCACTGAGCTCCAACCAAAAGAGATCTACAGTAGAAGGACAAAAAATATGCACAAACAGCTCTTAAACATACAGACACGCTGCATATGTACAGACATATGAAACCGATCAGCACATCCATATGTGATTTTAAACATCCTATTCCAGAAAAGGTCGAATCCCAATTTTATAACCTTATACCTACCCCTTCAAATGTGCAGTAAAAAGCTAATGCCCTGCCATTAAACTTTTAGTTCTGACAAGGTACTCAAAATCATTACGTAACATTGTCAGACATAAAAAATGTTGCTCAAGATCTTTCAGAACAGAGGCAGTGCCATGCTGAAACAGTGTTTAAGTCTTTAAATTTAAGTAAAGGTATAAATAGTTTGTAATTTGCTGATAAGGTATCCACAACCTTTTGCTTATGGGATGCATGTATCCCAAAAGATTACAGTTCAAAATCTACAATGGAGTAAAATGTACTGTATGTAACTTATTGAAGGGTTATTAACAATCATAGTATTGGACAAATAGACAGTTGCTTGGACAAACCTACTGACCCGTTCATTTAACTGAGAGAACATTGTCATGACGAAAATAAAAGCAGCGTGGATGCAACCCAGTGGAGCCAAGAGAAGAAAAGATGTGAAGTAGGCGTGATTCTGATGTCCGCAGCAGTTGTTAATCCAGGGACAATGGTGATCCATCTTCATCACACACCTAAAGAAAAAAAGGTGCAGCTACATTTCAGGAAATTATGTAATTACACTCTGCAGTAACTAAGTTCAGGATGCAATAACAAAAAAAATTATTGTGGATGCTGCAGGCATGGTTAGTAGTAAGAACACAGTCAAATGCTACCTGTTGCACTTTCTGCAGTGGTGAGATCTTGGGGCTTTATAACCTTCACATACTCTACAGAACTGCAAGTACATGGTATCTTGCTGATTTTCCTGCCAGAGACAAGATACCACATGACCAACTTGCTCATAATTAAACAAAGTTAACCATTGAAAAGAAATACAAGAAATACCGGTTTCCAATTTAAAGGAATGTATCCAGGACCCACAAACATGGCATTGAAATAGTTGTAGAGAATCAGTACGGTCCAGTTGATGAGCATAATGAAGTTAATGCTGCCACTAGTAGTGTCCAGCGGCCAGTACCAGATAATAGAATCCAGTATGGCCATGGACGAGCACACAGCAATGACGGTAAGGGCGATGATCGGACCCCAGTGACAAAGCCTCCACACTTCATGGAGGTTTTTAAACACAACAATGGCGGATAAAATGTTCATTTTGTTCTTCGGTTATTTCTTCAGCTTCTTTTAAAAAATGAAAAATTGTTAGTGAGAATGTCTTTCTCGAATAAAATCATTTGCCTTTAAGGAGAATATAACATATGTTTTCTGTCTTCTCCGGAACATCCAGCGATCGGTTGCGTTAAGAGTTACAGGAGCAGTCTGGGTGATAGAGTTGCTCTTGTGTGGCATCCTTCCTCTCTGCCCAGCCAGTTGCTTTATTCTCAAGCTGGAATCATGTCATCCATCTAGACAGAAGAGTAAAGAGCAAATCATAGAGAAAGTTGTAACACTATTTGTGATGCTTAACCTGGAGCCCAAATTCACCTGGTTTTATACCTCACGTGGATTATTGTATTGTTTCAATTTTATGGCATATGTTCAAATATTGCATACGCCCATTATTAGTTCCACCTTGAATAAAGATCCTTTCCGATACATAAGCTGATCGTAAATCTGATCTGGAAGCCAGTCGTTGATGGCATTTCTAGATATCTAACAATAAAGAAAGCGAGCTAGCGAGCACTGCTACCATAACATATAAGGATCGGTTAAAGAAAACATCTGTACATTAATGATCTATATTATTTTGTAATATGCATTCAGTAATGTACATGTTAAAGTAATTGCCCCTTAACGGAATAGCTAACAATCATTCCAAAATAAGCGGTGGTACTACTTACTTCCGTATTCTTTTCAGCCGCACTGCGAGTGGTGTGCCACTCAAATATTCCGTCTATACAAAGCTAGAAAATGTGCCATACGAGACTAAATTGATCAGTGTCGATAATATTGATTGTCATCCATTTTTAAATATACCCTTATAATTAGTGCGATAAAATTGAATGGTTTGTTTCTTTTTTTCCCCTCTAATTTTATCCAATGATACGCTAATGTGTTTTTACCGGAACACAATTTCAGTGACACGTTCTGGAAGTGACGGCAACGTCAATAACAACATTTGATACAACCAGCGTTTACGTTCCATATTCACAGCCATGTCTGCGGATTTTGAAGCTTACGAACAAGAGTTTGGTACTCTCACCGCAGAAATTACCAACAAAATCGGAAGAATACCTAAACTTAGTGGAGGTAAGTGCTGGTTAAAAATATACAGTGTCAGCTTAACCGAGGAAGCTAGTTAGCTTCTTGTAATGCTAGTGAGCTGAAAAAAGCCTAAGCCGCTAAGCTGAGACTTAATTGCTAGTTCTGTGTATACAAGTATTTCTTTCTTTCGATTTCCTTCTTTCTTTTATTTGTATAATTTAAAAAGATATTTCCCTGCTATTCAATAAAATGGAAGAACAAATCCAATTTTTAGTTTAGATGTCATGGCTATCTTGAGAGAAAATGATGGTTGAGGTATTGGACTGCAACCACAAAGACCGGTGTTCACCAAGGTACCACTGTGTGCCCCTGATCAAGGCACTTAACTCCTTATTACTCAATTGTATAAAAGAGAGAAATGTATGTCTGTCAATGTATGTATGTCTGTCAAATGCTGTAATTGTTATCCTTTAATATCAATCAATCAGTCAATCATTGATACAGCTACAACAGAGGGTGAACCAAAGTCCTTTCCAGTAAAGGAGATGGAACAGTAAAAATCCGACATAAAATATACAAAAAGGACACAGGGTTGCTTGATATTGAAAGCCAGTCTAAATAAATACGGCAAACCCCCCCCCCCCCCATTATTTATACCTTGGGGCTTCCAGCAAAAGTAGATTTGTGGACCTCAAAACGCTGTTTGGCCATCACAAGATGAGTTGGCGGTTTAGAAACATCTCATCTCATCTTCTTCCGCTTATCCGGGACCGGGTCGCGGGGGCAGCATTC
>JAOTQW010000041.1:6878715-6898006 GCA_026260075.1 Sisor rabdophorus | reverse complement strand
CACACACACACACACACACACACACACACACACACACACACACACACACAGAGTTTCCGCGTATCTGCGGCTCTTCCGGCTCGTCGTCATTCCCACAGTAAAGCGGGGCCTCTCTCTCTCTCTCTTTCTCTCTCTCTTTCTTTCTCTCTGTCTGTCTGTGTCTCTTATTTTCTCGCTTATTTCTCTTTTCTCCTCTTCTCTACCAAAAGCTCGCTTTTCAAACTGCTGTGTTCGTCTGCTGCCTCTTTCCTCCAGCCTCACACCCCCCCACCCCTCTCCCTACTTTCCTGCCCCTCTCTATTTATGAAAACGTCACTTCAAGTCCCTCCCTGTTTGAATCTCATTAGTTTCTTGTGTGTTTCTCCCTGTCAATAATCCCGAATCCAGACTCTCTCTATTTCCATCCCTCTCTAGCTGTCAATCAGCGCCGCCTTTGAACTGAAAACCACTCCGACCAACTTCAACTCACTCAATC
The DNA here is from genome assembly GCA_026260075.1 of Sisor rabdophorus. Lineage (NCBI taxonomy): Eukaryota > Metazoa > Chordata > Actinopteri > Siluriformes > Sisoridae > Sisor > Sisor rabdophorus. Next base: position 6,897,531 of record JAOTQW010000041.1, on the reverse strand, counting down.
CGAGCGGCTCGCCTCCGTCTACGGCTTCTTTTTCTGCCAAGATTCCCCCCTTTTTTTTTTTTTTTTTGTAAATAGTTTTCTACTAATCGCCAGTCCTTGGGAAACGCCAGGGCAGACCTTAAACTCCAACTCGGATTCGGTAACACAGAGATCAAGGGTTTAAAACTTTGTGTTTTGGCCCCCCAACACTGCTCGGGAGAAAATGCCGCAGCTGAACGGCGGTGGAGGGGACGATCTGGGTGCGAACGATGAAATGATTTCCTTCAAAGACGAAGGAGAACAGGAGGAGAAGATTTCCGAGAACTCCTCTGCAGAAAGGGATTTAGCAGATGTCAAATCTTCGCTCGTAAACGAATCGGAAACGAATCAAAACAGCTCATCGGATTCGGAGGTAAGTGACTAAACGGTTCGGATCCATTCGGCCATTAGTTTTCCTTTTGCACTTAAATGTAAAGAGCGAAACTTTTTTTTGTTAGTGTGTAAAAACTCGTGCTGATCAGTAACGCTAACCGTTTTGCCATTGTGCTGTGTTGAACGCTCGCCCGTGTCGCTGCATTTGAAGGCGGAAAGACGGCCTCCTCCTAGAGCCGAAACTTTCCGAGACAAAACAAGAGAAAGTTTAGAGGAGGGTGAGTCGCTCTTTGCTCGAAAGAAGCTTGTCTTTTTTTTTTTTACTATATACTATATACACACACACACACACACAGAAAAAACACACCGCATTGCTTAGAGTGCGGAGAAATGTTTCCCCCTGACGCGCCCTAAGAAACTTTTCTTTTTCCCCCGCCATGTTAGCTGCGAAAAGGCAAGATGGAGGGCTGTTCAAGAGCCCCCCGTACCCGGGCTATCCATTTATAATGATCCCCGACCTGACGAGCCCCTACCTCTCCAACGGATCCCTCTCACCAACGGCGCGCACAGTAAGTGCTTCTTTTCTCTCTCTCTATACATATATATTTCTATACATTTTCATCCACCTCCATTTTTCTTCACACACGACTGACAGCCGCTTAAAACACTAAAGTCCAATCAGAGCTGAAAACTGTCCCGCCAGAGACCTGGCCAGAAACCCAGCCTGAAACTTCCGCAACTTGCTCCCTGCTACGAGCTCCAGCCGTCATGTTAAAGCTAAGGCTAACGCGCTACAGCCGCCTAGCGCTTTCTCTCTCTCACACACACACACACACACACACACACACACACCGAAAACTAAATACAAGCTTACTGTTCAATTCTGGTCATTCCGACACGCGGAAACGGTTTAATCGAGCGCGTGTTTTTGCGTTACTGCGCTTATTTTTATAGGAAATACATTGTTTAGCCACGTGCAGGGAAAAAAAGGGCCGCGGCCAGAATGTCATATTTAATATTACTGCAGGACTGCAACAAAATAAATATTATTATTATTGTTTAATAATAGTTATTGTAATTATTGTGCCATTTTTCGATTAGAAGGAAGTCTTAATATAGTCATATTATAAACACGAGCCAAGGGGAAATAAAACACTTAATGAAACCATCTGAAGTGTGTAAACATTTGCATAAAATATGCACAGCCCATCATTTATTAATGTCTGTATTGACCAGCAATTTACAAGAAGTGATTTTGGGATAAAAATAATAATAATAATAAAATCTCTCAATGACATTTCTGCAGTTCCTCTTTACTTGTCCCCCCAGAGGACTTCATCAATTAGTGTGGCTTCATCAGGAGGCTTTAATTCATACGGTTTAATTGATAGAATTCTGTAACACATCCCTATCAGGATCTTCGAACATTTACACGAAACCACAATGTTAAAAATATTGTAGAACGATTATACCTCTTGCTTGGTCCTTATTTTATTCGCTGTTTTATTTGGAAAAAAAAGAAAAGAAACATTGCAAATTGAAAAAAAAATTAGAAACACAAAAAACAGGATGTGTTTCTGGTATTTAAAATACTATATTGCTGATTTTAACCGGGCGTTGTGTTTTTTTTAGTTGCTTGTGTGTGTGTGTGTGTGTGTTGGTGCATAGCCAGTTATGCTTTACTATAGCTAAATTGTGTGCTCTGTGTGTGTGTGTGTGTGTGTGTGTGTGTGTGTGTGTGTGTGTGTGTGTGCTCACGAGACTTCATACTAGTATAATAACAAAGTGGTGACAGTTTTTTTTCCCCCGTACCCCCCCCCCCCCCAAAAAAAAACCACACACATCCATTGAACAATTAATTTATGGTTAATAATTAAAATTGACAAAATCACATACCGAATTGTTCTAGTGTTTATAGAGGCACTGGTTGGATAAAGTGGCTATTAATGATATTACCAGTATATATATGTATATTTTTTTATTTTATTTTTTGTAGAATATAGATTTTAAATGCAGCATATATTTTGCTTGCAGTGTTTTGGTATAATTTAACAGTGGTGTGCAGCACATCATTTTTTTATTCTCTTACTGTCTGTCCTTCTCACTCTGTCTCTTTCTCCTTGTCTCGGTGAGCTTCGCTTACCTGCGCACTGTCTGGGCATCCTACCCGCGCCACCTCGGACTTACAAGCCGCTGTAGTCACAAGCGCATTACTTAAGTCTAGTATAAATAATTAACCTCAGCATCGATTGGCTGTCTTCCTGTTTAACAAACACACCGAGCTGAAACTTGCTAACCAGCTTGTGATGCCTTAAACCGATTTTCTGCCTGTACCCTGCTGTTTTTATTGGCGTACAATAGAATTAAATGCGTCACTGTTTTGTCTACAGCTTGCAAAATCTTGGACATTGTTTTGGGTCAAGGTAAATGTACAGCTCGGAGGAAAACTGCGTTTGAGAGTGTCAGCTGTGTGGAACGGCTGCGGCCGCGAGACTGAAATTTGAAATGCGAACGGATTTAGAAAACTCGGATGCCTTGCTTGTGTCAGCTGATTTCTTCTTCGTAGACTGCTGCAATCATGATGAAATGTGTGTTCCTGGGTTTGTGTTTTAGTGTTTGAATTAGTCTGACCTCGGAGGGCCATAATAACGGCGCGTTTGTTTTTCCAACAAGCCCAGCCTGAAAATCTCAATGATTATTAGGTAGAGTTGAGAAATTTTGGCATGACTGCATGGCCAGTTTGAGTGTTCCGTGTCTCACACTGCTGATCTGCTCGAGTAGCCAGTCAGCCCTCACGGCCGCAGACAGTTAGAGGTATGCATATGTACGGCTGTGTGCGTGTGTGTGTGTGTGTTGTGGGTTTTAAAGGCGGACGGTTATGCAGGCTGCTGTAAGCGAATATTTCACCTCAGCGGCTCTGTGTAAAGAGAAAGGCGAAGGCAGACTCGGGGCAGTATACATACGTAGGGCTTTATGCCTGTAAATGCTCGAGGTTTATTTACTGCCTCTGCGACTTATGAATGTTAAGATATTTGACGCCACCCGGCCCCATAATTCTTTAGGTCTACAGACCTTTGCCAAGGGTTTCGGGTTTCAGTGTATAATTATGTGCAGTTAAAAAAAAAAAAAAGCCAGGAATAAAATATGGGGGAAACCTGCATGTCTTCTTTTCTTTCTCCATTTTCCTCTTTGTTTTATTCTTTTTTTTTTCAATCCAATCATTTAAATAATAATAATAACAACAATAATAACAATAATGGTTTGGGTAATAACACATAATGTTTGTATAGTACAAATATACTTAAGCAATGTACTTGTTGTAATTAAGTGCAGACGATTTAAACAGTTTTATTGTAAAATAGCAGCCAGGAATTTATTATGCTGGGGAAAGCGTGTGAAAGTGCTTTGTGCGACAGCGAATGAACACGTTTTAATAAACCCTGACACTATCTTTCTAACCATTTTATTGAAGCCAGCCCATAATGCCATATCTCATGGATTATGGGTGTTGTACTGCCACACTGAATAGCTTGTCATGCGAAGGGCAAAAGATAGTTTAATGCGGATTTAGGGGGATAGACTCCTACCTTATCAAATTGGCTTTACATGTTGATGGCTCCTAATTGCTGTCCGCAGGGGGTTCAGTGAGCGACGCGGCCGGGTTTTGTGTCGCTCCCTGCAAAACACACTCAGTTTATTTAGAAGGTTGCCATCCTTTTGTTTTGCAAATCACTTTTGTTTATAGAGAATGCTTAAAGCAAAGTCTCTCTGTTCTCCTCTCCCCCAAGTCTTTTTCTCTTTTCTTCTTTCCCTCCTCCCGCATCTGTTCGACCCACGCGAGACAGGAACGATGTTCTATTTTGCTCGAGCTTGATAAACCGCTCTAAAAAAAAAAAATAAAAATGCTTTTTTTTAAAAAAGTGTTTTGAAAAATCTGTTTTGCATTTGGGGGAGTTAAGTCAGGGGGCAAAGCTTGGCAACATTAAGCTGAAATTGGGACCTGCGAGACATTAGTGGCACACAGCACATTCTTAAGCTTTAATTAGTTCAAACTGTAATTGTTCATGGTCTGCCAATAGGAGTAATGCGCAGTAAAAGTGGAGTTGCGCTAAATCGGCTCACGTTTTTTAAAACAATAAATCACTCGCATATTTGTGCCGTGATTCAGATGGAGTCTCGACCTCTCCCATCTCGACATGTGGTGAATTGTAAAGTCAATGAATGGCAGATGTAGGGGGGAGAGTGAGAGTTAGAGAGAGAGAGAGAGAGAGAGTACAGTAAGGTTTTGTTAGCTCCCGGTGAATGAATGGAACAGATTAGTCCTGTAAATATTTATTGATTTTGCTGGGTTTAGTAATCTTGGTAAGTTTGGGGGAGGAAGGGATTGCATCTTTTGTGTAAAAACTAGAGTGAACTTGTTTGTGTATTCAGTTTTGTGCGATACATGTGGTTTGTCTGTTCATGTTGATAGTGTGAGCAAATGTCTTTTAAGCAGAATTAAGAGCAATAGAAACAGTATCTCACGAACGATGCTGCCTTTCATTCATTTCCAACAAGAAAAATGACGTACAACTCCGCTTTGATTTATTCTTTTAAAATGACATTGTTATTATTGTGATATTGTGATGGATTTCCAAAGCGCGTGTGTGTGTGTGTTCGTGGAGCAGCGAGCGTGCCGCTGTCTGGCTCCTGATAAACAAGGTATCTGTTGTAAATTATAAAGCCTCCTGGAGCATCATTGCCTCAGCAGCTGTGTGTCGCTGACCCCCCACCTCTCCACATCCCCAACCCTACTTGTAGGCCATTCATTTCCATAAAATCCAGCAGAAAGATTTGCACTGTACATCTGGAATTCAACTTTTGTCATCTGGTAAATATAGTCCTCCTGCTGGCCCCCACTGTGTGGGGGCTTCTAAAATCTAAAATATTATTTTCTCCCATTTTCTCGGTGTGCCTCACGTGCCTGTATGCACATCGCAGTCCACCCCCAGCGCTTGTGCTGATTTCATTGTTATTGTCAGATTTCTTTTTGTGTTGGAACTTGCGTTGGAACAAATCAAAACAATTATCTGTAGATTCACTGCAAACTTTCTCCGGGACAATTTACTGATCCTCAAGAAAATCTTAACAGGGGTTTTAAACGGAATCGATTCCCCCCCTTCCCCCAAATTATGCCTGTAACATGTTTTTTAGTAGTTATGTGGGAGTCTGTGTAAATGTGTATTTGAATATACATTGAAAGCATTTGGCAGCGACTCACATTTATCTCAATTATACAACTAAGCAATTGTATAAAATGTATAAATATAACGCATCATTGCCTGAGGATATACAGCTAAAGCAGCGATAAATTATCCATCAGTGTTATCCATCACACAGCGTTGTTTGCCCTCATAGGATGATATATGACTTATCGAAATCTAAATATCTTTGCGTAATCTTCTGTAAGCTCAGTCTCAGTGGTAGTTTGGGCTAGGTTATCTGTGCAGCATTGCTGTGGATGGGGCAGGAAGTCTGAGAAAAGTGGGAAAGCCAGTGGCCACTGTGCCTGCTGTGGAGGGGCCAACGGTGGATGATGGGGAGGAAGACGGACAAAGGACGTTTGAATAGGGTGCATAATTGCTGCTAATGCTGGGGCAATGAGAGCAGCCACAGTTCCTGGTTACATGACCAAACAATAGAGCCCAGAGGCCTTGCATTTATTCACTGAAAAAAAAAAGAGGAAAGAAAAAAAAACACAGCAGGGCCAAAAAAAAAAAAGACAGGCAGGGAGGTGACAAGTTTATAGTCTTGTTTGATGGACAAGCCATGTGTGTGGCTTCTCTCCTCTATTAGTGAATCCGCATGTTCACTGCATTTATTAGCTCCTCCTGACCCCAGCCTCGTCATCAGTGAAAAGTGACTCTGGAATGTAGCAGCTCTGGGCTTTTTGTTTGAATTGAAACACACTCGGCCAAAGTGCACACACTAAAACGATTTCTGTTATGATTTCTTCCTCTAACCACTTTATAACAAGATCAATTCCGCATGTTCTTTTGAGTATATGTTTATGTGTATACTTACGCATGCTATCCTGATGGTTTCATCGCACATTTAATGCTATTTAAATAATAGAAGTGACAACTTTTTAGAACACAGCCATAATGTTGGTATAAACTTTTAAAAAAATTATGCAAGCAGGAAACAAAAAATTTTTTTTAATTGTGCTGCTATTCTTTTAAACTTTTTTTGAATATCCAGCATTTTATTAACATTATTCACATTTATGGCTGTGTAAAAATATGAATAAAGAGAACTGTTTGAACCTTTTGATTTGATACATATTAAAATGACTTGACAGTTAAATTATATTGACATTCATATGTTATTAAACGACTTCCGTACTTCCGTACAGCCATTGTCATCAAAAAAAAAAAAAAAAGGACGCCTCCGCATTTGTATTTGTTGTATTTTTAGCTTTTTTTTTTTTAATTTGATGTTCTTGTCAGTACACAGCCCTAATCATATTAATTCACATATAGTGTTCAGATTGCAGATTCTGATTCTGTTTTTTTTTTCTCTTGTGGAAGCTAAAACTCTTGTTTGCTTCAATCAGCGGCACTAATTCCTGCAGCATTCTGGGGTTGGGGAGACGCAATTGAACAAATAATAGATGATAATGCTAATGCTGTGTATTTTTAATCTTTTAATTAAACTTTTAATTGCCGTCAGCTCAGACGAGGCTGTGAATGTATGCCCGATTGCATCCATGCAATGACTGACATATTGATATATGTGTATATTAAAATAAAATATTAACGTATTAACATTTGTACAACATGAGAGTGTTTATTATATGAAGCGTTAATATGGTACAGTAGATCTCACCTCATTATCTACAGGAGTGCCAGTGAGCTTCATGCCTCTAATTTCAAAATATCAGCGTTTACAAATGCATTGTCTGTGACCGCACAGGAAAAATAAAACACGTATCTGGCCACAGTTCCAGCACTGTACAGAACTGCGTTCTGCATTAAATTCTCAATTACAGTCCAGTTGGAGGGCAATCGAACGAATGTGTATCGGTAGCCGTCCGGCCCGAGGGTACGGAGAATACACTTGGCGTTAGGTGATGTTTGGTGTTTTGGAGTGAGATTGTAATGATGCGCTCTCATCTCGAGGGTGTAAGGCTCGTCACAGTGACCGAGGAGGTGTGTAATCCAGCGGCTCCTCGTTTTTTTAGCAGAGGTGATGAGCGTCTGTCACTGATAGTAAAGAGTAATCTGTTTTCACTGCCTATCTGACACAGGCAAAAGAGGCAGCGATGAGACAGGAGTGATTTATAAGGAAAGAGGGACTAATCCTGACCTGGGGCTGTTGGCTTTGGATGCTGGACAGATTTAGACACGCCACCAGTAGTCACATGACCTTGGCAGTGTTGCGTTCATCGGCCTGGCCTTTAGAACACAGTTTCACGTTATCTGTGGCTTTACTGCTTTTCTATCTTCATGAGTCGTCACACTTTGCATTTTTTTAATTATCGGTGTAGATAAATTGCCTGCCTGGTCATAGTGAGTGAGACGGAGCGGCTGGATTTTAGGTTCCTCATAGCCAGCATTAAGGTCATGCACATATACCTGGAGAACTGCATTTTTTCATTTCTTGTATGACCTCAGTGTGAGAATGTGCTGGTGATCTTTCTCGGTTGCCTTCCCTGCTCAGTCCCGTGCCCAGCACCACAGAGAGCAGATGTGTGGTAGTGAGTGTGCTGTGGAATTCAGAGCTGTTTAAACAGTGGGCTGTCGCAGCACAGGCCTGAATGCTGCGGGGAAGGAAGTTCTCCCTGTTTACATAGCTCAATTGTCCTGCGGGCCTCACAGTGTCTAATGCACTACTGTGCAAACACTCAAGAGTGTAGAGTTGACCCTTTCTACAGTTTAGCCACAAGCCCTTGTGTGTGTGTGCTTGTCCCTGTGTATGCACAGGCTTGCATTTGTTAGCCCAGGTTTGTCTTTGTTTTTTTTGTCTATGCTGAAAGTTGTATTGTCTGGATCCATAGTTGCTGGCCCTATTTACTCCGCAGGATGGTGTCAGTTAGCGTCCAGCAGTTTAGCTGATTGATATTGAAGTACAGCAAAGCTCAATTCATCTCACTAAGCAAAGCAACAGAGGCTGCGTAAAGACAGAGCATAGATAAGATAGATAGATGTCCCCTTTGCTCCAACAAGAGCGTGCCCACTGGAGAGGTAGACATTGACATACGGGGAAATCAACTAATTGTTGTTTGAATGACCTGTTGTGATCCAATGACAAATCGCCCCTTCTCCTGCCAGTGGAGCGGAAAATGTAGCCTGGATTGGCATGATGTTAGCAAGTGTGTAAACCGTGCTTCAACAAGATGGATAAATGCAATTATTGGGCAGACCTGGAAAGGGAAAATCTATTTAAAGCCTGTAACGCTAAGCAGGGGCCGTGGTTAATTCATTTGCCCAATTTGCGGGTGATGTACGAGTGTCAGAGCACATTAGCCATTAGGGTTGTGCTAAAGCCTGGATGGTTGTGTATGTCTGCATGTGTCTAATAGGGGGAGCGGGCTTGTGTTGTCGTAGACCTGCTCCCCCCCCCTCGCATCACTACTTCGTCTGCTATTTTGCTCAGTAATACAAATGGACCTGGAGCGCTCAAGTGACAAAGAGATACAGTGAGTGAAAAAAAAAAATGCAGTGTCTCCCTGCAAATGAGGCAGGGAGGACAAAGTGTTCCTTGTGGGCTGCCCATTGAGCAGCTGTCCCCTGCTGCCTCAACAGTCACACACTTATTCGACTCACCTTATTAACACTTTATTTGGAGATGCCGGTCAGGAGGAAAGGTTTGGTGAACCAGTGCCAAGGCAACCTAGTAACACTTAAAGTTTCTACATTTATGATTATGTAACACTCGCTGCATGCTGCTGTTTCCTGCATGACTGTAAGCAGCGTGCCGTGTGCTGCTATTACTTTCTAGAAACCAGCAGCGCTTTAATACACTTAATTACCATATTGTTCTATTCTGAAACAAGGGTATCCTCAAAAACACACACTTAATAGGGGAAAAAAAACCTCATTTCTCATCCTTCTTTGTAGCTTTTTAAATACTGAGCATGTTTTTTTTTTGGTGCTTGGTATGGTTCAAACATGTAATGACTTGTGGGAAAAAGCATTTGACAGTTACATGAGTTAAGTAGTATGCAAACTCAGGGGGCACAGAACAGGGCGTTAAGAAGGAAGAGGTGTTGCTTTACAGATGATTAACACAGCTCGAACCACCGTTTTAGGTTAAGGGGAAAGCAATATTAGTGGCTGGGTAGAGGTTCTTTTCCCTCACCAAACACTGCATGTGTGGATAGAGTAGAAAACCTGTGGTATTGTGTTCCATGACCCATGGACTAGGAGCCTTCTGTGTTGAAAGACAGTCTGGGTTTGACTTTTGACACTTGACTGTATACCTCTCTGATGGTAAAGTCAAGAAATGAGAGCTGGCTTGGCAACTCGCCAAGTAGTCTGCTCACAGTTGCTGTGTGGCCTCATGGTCTTAAAGGCTCACTTCTGTGGCCGAAGGACAGGGAGACTCCTATGCACTCAGTTTGCTCTCTGTGGTCAGCTTAATACACTTGCGGTGTGAACAGACATAATGCTAATGGCCACTAGACACGCATTCCTTATGACTTGCCTTAACAACGTGAGGAAACATCAACGTAACTGTCAAAATCCCTTTCGAAAAGCATTCTAAGACAAGCATTTCACTTTAGTAGCCAAATAAAGGTAAAAAAGATGTAGGATGTAGCTATTTCTCCCAATTTATCACCCAGGCAAAATTATAGATCTTCAACTTAGACCTTCTTCGAAAGCCAAGCTTGTCTTCTTGAAAAGTTGCTTTTTAATTGAAATGATATCTCCAGCTTTCATTTCTATCTCGCATACTCTCGTGCAAGCCAACTGCCGAGTGGAATTCCTCGTTCGACACCGTCAGAAAATACATAGCTCAGGCTTGCCTGTTTGCTTTCCATATCAGTTTACAGTCATCGACATGCTTCTTTACGCAAGTGTTTCCATGTAAGAGGAAGCTGGCAGTCATATTAGGGCCAAAGACAGCACAAATGTTTTAACCAGCTATTCAATATGGATTCAAACACAAGAGTGTCTTAAAATAATTTGCTGCGCGGGGGGCTAAAGGGCGAAGCTGTAAAACCTCTGAGCCCCTATAATAAAGCGCAACACAGCATCGAATACAATGAGAAAAGTGTGTTCATTGTGCCTAATAAGTGGATACATGTAAGTGCTGCATAGTCACTTGTCCTGTGATGGTTACAGCAGATTTACTGCTCTTTTGCCAGACTGAGAATCCGCTCACCTCAGTGACCGGGAGACTTTAAGAAACATGATACCCAAAGGCCTGGCGAAAACATCCAACAATCAGAGATTCATTAACAACAAGACGCATGACAGGTGTCTATTTAGACCTAAATCTATGACAGAGAAGACAGACTCCAAATATTTTTATTGCTGTTATTTCGGAAGGCATTCAGACGGGCACTGAAACATATAACCACTTTGCTTAAGTCAAAATTCTTGACACCAGCTGAAGTATTGTTGGCACTGATGGTTCTTGCCATGCAGACAGTGTCACCAAGTGAATTTATATTGTGGCCTTAATAGGTACATCGCCTAGTTCAGCCCTCTTGGAGCTGTGGTCTAAGATGCTGGAACAAATGACCACTAATTGTTGACTGAAGGCAGTGGCTGAGGGAGTGGTGGAAGATGACTGGAACTTTGGCAATGGAAGGCTCAAGACTCGCGCTAGCTGCTGGGTTTTCAAGGAAAAAGTGGATTCCTGGGATGCTCCTGGAAAAAAAACCCCAACCCCACAGGGCCAAATAAAGCCCATAAACTAAACACTTTTCCTTTTTAAAGAAAAGAACATTGTTGTCACTTCTGATTTTCACTTGATACGTGGTTTACCACACTGAGTTGCTCTGAATGGCTCTGTCAGACTCATTGTTTGGGGGGGTAAAAATGGTGTTTTGTTTTTCACTGATTATATTTGTCTTCATTTGAAACAGGATCTAGTCATGTTTTTTTTTACTTTATGCCTCCTTGATTTCTGTCACACATGCTGGTTTAAAGGGCACATCTGCTTTCACAAGGCTGTCAAGCAAATCCTCTTTTGTAACATTGTTGTGTTGGCTGGAATTCAGCAACAAAATCATATGTAATAAATCAATTGGCTTTCCAGTCACTGGAAATGAGCCTGTTTTACATTTGTCTGGTGGGGCTACGGGTTGTTTTGTTTTTTTTTGTGTAATTAAAAGTATGACCCTCGTGCTTAGGCAAAGCAGAAAAAGATAAGGCACGGGGCTAGGTAGTGTGATCCCATTACACCAGGGGAAGGAGGGGGTTAGGGTTGAGAGGAAGTGCCTCAGTGCAGAACTAAAGATAGCATGTGTAACAGAGTGCAGCCAAACTGGCAACTTTTTTGTACATGGATGTGTATGCATGGCAAAACCCACCGGCTTATTTAGCATGAGTTAAGATTGGAACAGAGCAGATATCCAAAGTCCAGGTGATCCCTGTGTGCAGCCTGTGTATCCAAAATGACGTGGAGAGGCAGAGGATGGGGGCTCCTGCTTTGTCTCTTGATTTCACATGAACTGTTGTTTTGACTTGTGAGCTACAACTTGGACACTTTCCAGAAGCTACAATTCTGCTTTTTTTTTTTTTTTCAGGAGCCCCTCAGCACTTGAATAAAGGACCCTGGCCATCTGAAATTGGCTTTTGAATCATGTTGCATGAAGCCTTATTTAAAATATGTGACCTAACGAATGGGTTTGAGTTTGTTATTAGAATGCAATTATTTTCATTTGGCTTTTGCTTTCTCTTTCTCTTCGCCATCGTATGTCATTCCTCAGACACACAAACAGGATAAGGAGCTGAAAAAGACATTAGAAATGTAACTACTAAGGATTGAACGGTGTTAGCTGACACTTTCGCCAAGAGGAAGCAGGCGTTTAGAAGAAAAAAAAGCGCCCCAACAGAAATAGCAGCATGGCCAATTATGACATGACCGAGGTGGCACTATCTTTGGGCACGGGGTCAAGCTCCTGAAAAATTACAGGCTGTCCAAACAAGAAACCTAGCCTTAGCTCTTTAATTCTTTCCTTCCTACCCTCCTCTCTGAGCTGTCGTAGTCTTGAACCTAGACATAGGCCAGAGTTTTATATACCTCCTCTTTTTGTTCCTTGGAGAAAGTACCTCAACATTCATTCTCTTTATGCTCTCTCTCTCTTTTTCTTTCTTTCTCTCTCTCTCTCTCTTCTTCTCACTCACTGGTCACATCTTCAAACTGGCAATAAGTTGATTGCTTTACAGACATGTAAGCCCCTGCCCTAGGGTACATCACGTTGGATTTCTCCTGCTTTATCTTGTAAAGCCTAAATTAACAGCTGGTTTGGTTTGAGTTCTTCTGGATCTGACTAAAGGATTAGGCATCTTTCTCATGTGAATCAATCTGGTTTGATTCATTGCAGGTCTATCAAAAAAGATCAGTGAAGATTCTTTTGAAAGTAAATCCTAGTCTGTCTTTGCGCTTACTCGATATCATTGTGATTTTCCCCCCGCATGGCTCTTACTCCTTCGTTCTCATTTGTTCCCTCTCTTTATCCATCTACTTGTCCCTTTCTTTTTTTTAACTGTTTTATCTCAGCTACGTGGAGAGTTAGCAATCAGCCTTGTCAGTTGTATTTTTTTGGTTGTACTGGATGGGTTTTTTCTTTCTCATTAGCTATTCTTCACTAGAGCTGAGATTGAAGCCTAGATTTAGTAGCACATCCCAGTTGGCAGCTCAGTGCTTATTTTTTATTTTAGGCTAGTTCTGCTACTTGCTCTTCAGCCCCTTACATGGCCCGACCTATAATAACAGTCGTGCTTTTAGTTATGGGTTCACTTATTTATCATCACATTTATTGTTTACGCTACTTGACTATGTGTTTTTTCTTGGTACAAAGTGATAAATTTATAGATGCTATAGCGACTAATTAAGGTTGATTGGGATTCCACTTGAGCTGACTTGGTGGATGAGGAACACTCTGAGTCAGACATTGTTTCAGCAACCCTGGCTAGACCTAGAAAGCAGGCTAAAATCAGATCCAGCCATGTTTTCAGTCCTACTTACTCGTTCCCACTCCCTTTCTCTCCTGCTTGCGCTTGACTGTCCCTTCAACAACAGGCCTATTATATGTGTTCAGGTCTTTCCTCCTCCTCTTTGGGCCGTGACTCTTGAAGAATCTAACTGTGCAGTACAGACACAAGTGTGACCGCGCTGCCTGACCTACAGTCACACGTTCACAAATTGTCAGAGTTGATGAATGTGTATCCCTCAGAGAGGATAGTAGAGGAAAATCACCATAATTGAAGTAAGAAGAGGACGTTACCTTGTAAATGTAGCAATTTTTTAAAGGCCCTCTTTCTCGTCTCAGCATGTTTTTCCCCCTTTTTTTGCAGCCTTTCACTTTCCCACCCCTCTAAGGCATGAATAACATAGTATGTGATTTGTGTGTGTGTGTGTGTGTGTGTGTGTGTGTGTGTGTAAATAAAAAGGGAGAAGCTAGAGCAGATCAATGTCAAGTTCAGGTGTGTCCTCCTCCCTGGCAGAACAGGGCCGAAGGGCCAGGGTGGGGAGGGGAACATGCATTGGGGAGGACGTGGGAAGGAAGGGCTTGCTGTCAGCAGCTGGACCTCTTAATCCTATAGGCCTGGGGAAAAAGGTGTGTGTTTGTGTGTGTGTGTCTGTGAGTATGAGCATGTAAAAATGGAGAGTAACGTGTGCGTCTGTGGCTGAATTTCACACAGATGAGTCCATTGTGCCAATTTGTGTGCGCATGTCTGTACACGTGTGTTTGTGCAGGCCTGTTCCTTTTTGTGTGTGTATATGGTATACGTTCACTGTAGCTGTTTGTTTATTAAGACCAAGAAAAAATTAAAGGTCTTTATTTAGGGAGGTGCAGGAAGTGGTGGGGGGGGTGTACAAACCTTCTGTCCAGGTCATCAGTGGGAATTTCTTGTTCGAGTTGTACTGAAGTAGCAGAAATGAGTGATTGCATCATATTTGGTGTTCATTAGGATGAAACGCACTCTTTAGCTGCATTCCATGCAAGCTTGCTCTCGCGTTTTCTCTCTCTTGCTCTCACACACACACACACACACTCGTTCTGGCATAGACTTTTGCATATATCACGGACTGGCAGGCTAAGAGCCTGGGACTTCCCCACGCCACACTCCAAGCCTTTGATCCCTTGCTTTGGAGGTAACATCAAAAGGAGAGGCATGGAAAGGCAGCTACTACTGTGAAGTTCACTGTTCAACTTGATGGCTTGGCTGAGGTTTTTTTTTTTTTTTTTTTTGCTACGGCTTTCCTCAGCTGACAAAAACACATAGTTTGTAGCCAATGCTTGTTTTAGGACATGTTAACCTTTATAGAAGCCATGTGTCTTTAAAATGATTCCATTATTCTCCATATACGGCATTAAATAAGCTCTAGTGGTGTTACTCATGCAGCATTCGATGTGCAGCTGCCGTGTTGCACCGTATTGCATCAATTCTGTGAATGGAGGTTTGATAAAGAAAGAAAGAAAGAAAGAAAAAGGATGCCGGATGCTCATCTCTCTTCTGATCTGACCCGGAGATCTGACACTGTCTGAATGGGTTAGAGGAGAACAAGTCCACATCCAGCTCATCTAATCCACATCCAGGTGATCTGGAGCAAGAGACTCTTAGCATAGACTAGTGTAATTTAAGCATCGGTCCTATGGAAAATGTGGGGGGTTTTTTTGTCAAGATAAAAAAATGAATCCGTTATCTGAGGCAGTTCAGATTTTTATCAGGCTCCACAAAGTAACATAAGACATAAGGGCCTTCAAAAGACTCAACACCCGGAATTAACTAGAGAATATAAAGCAGCATGATGTTCACTAGAAGTGTAACATTTCATTTTAGAATTTATACTCTCATTTTTCTATTTGAAAAACATTACATTGAATTTCAGTCTGTAAATATACCCACATGGCATAGAATGATGTACATCTGTGCACAACTTTACCAGTGGAACAGATTTAATATACTGAGCTGTTTAGTACTCTGATGGAATTGGCAATACACACATTCACATTAAAGACTTTTTTTTCATTTAAACATAAATTCATTTATTTATTCACCTTTTAGCCCGCTTATTCCTAAATTGGGGTTATGCGGGGTCTGCGGGAGCGTACCCCAGCCCTTTCAAGGGCGAAAGGCATGAAGGGTAAAACCTGGGCAGGTCGCCAGTCCATAACAGGACCACACACACACTCACTCCTATGGGCAATTTAGAATCAATCGAACATACATGTTGCTGGACCGTGTGATGGTGTATGTTGCTGCCGTTCGTGGATGGCCATTGGTGGTAATTAACAGAGAGTGGGAGGATAGCTGAAAGAGGCTTTAAAGGGGCGCCAGGTCCAGGACATTTTTTTATTCCTGGTGTTTGTGGGGAGGAGCTCACAAGAGGACAGGGTCACCAGAACACTTACTTTTGCTTTATTCATAACACTTCCTGACCTTTCCTGGATTTCATTGTCTGTTTGTATACTTGCTCCGTTCTAATTAACCGCCAGCACATCATTTATTGATTTATTTCACATGATGGCGACCCTGTGGTCGACTGAGGTTTTCTGAATAAACCCCTGATTAGAGAGTCCACAAAAGAGAGCACAGTGTATAACTCACACGCCTCCTAGGCTTAGCTGTGTTTATATTAATAACTGTTCAGAAGTTCTGGTTCAGAAGATGGTTTTGATCTGTATGGTACATGTACATGCTTAATTTCATAAACACCAGAATTTGTCATTAGTTCTTTTGTGTGTGTGTGTGTGTGTTTCTTTCGGGTTCTATCGTGGACATGTCCGCACTCTTGTCCTGAAACCATTTTGAATTTCAGCTCGGATTCCTGATAATTGGCTTCTGTTGCACTTCAGGGCCTGGCCTTATGAATATGGAGTTTGAAGTGCTCCAAGGTGTGTGGGTGTTTGTGTGTGTGTTTTTGATGCTTTTTGAAGGCTGCTGTTGCTGCTGGAGGTGAGAGCCTTCTTCATTTTGAACATGGGAGAGTTCTAGTGCGGTAATTACCACCGCACGGTGGCTAGGGATGACCCATCTTCCTACAGAATTACAGTGGTCTGTGTGTATGTGTGTGTACACGCTCCAAAGTCCGAAACCCCATGCTGACTGCATTTGAAATGTTCTCAGGCACACCTAGCTTGAAGTCAGGCCCATGCGCACGTAGCTGTTAAATAGGTCAGTGTGCAAGAGATTCCAGTGGGACAGAGTAAGAACCTTGTGGTGTGTGTGTGTGTGTGTGTGTGTATGTGTGAGCAAAAGAAGAAGACTAAATACAAATATAAATTTCAGATGCTTTGACCAAATAACCGTTCATTATTTGTCTACACAAACTAAAGAGCTATAAAAAAGCCAAATAAAACCACCACCTGTTCAGTTGATCTATAGCGAACTGTTAAAATGGTAGCTCAGTAATTAAGGAGTTCTGAAAATGGGTTAAATTCCCAGCACCACCAAGCTGGTACACCCTAAAAAAGGCCTTTAACTGTCAGCTGCTAGACAGATAGATAAATAAATGGCTAAATGGAAGTTGCTCAGGTAAAGGGTGTCTGCCAAATGCCAGAATATTTGTGCTCGTTGGATCTTCAGTACTTTTAGCTCAAGAGTGGATTTAGCTGGAAGTTTTTTGCTACTTTATTATCTCCGGGAAAGTATTTTAACTGATTTCCTGTTATAATTTATCGTTATTGTGAATTTATACTGGGTTAACTTGGCTCCGCTGCTGCCCGCTCCTTCTCATATAAGCACACGTATAAGGTGTTGCCACGTGCCCTTCTAAATGTTTCAGGTGACTCAGCTGCTGTTTGACTAGCGCATGAGCCTCCACACCTGCTAGACAAACAGCAGGCTGATAAGGCCACACATACTGTAGCTAATGCTTTAGTATTTGGGGCTGCCGAGTATAAACACACCTTTATAAGACCATTCATGGTATAGGATTGTAGTATTTTGAAAAGATTTACATTATTATCCTAGCAGTGCTACGACATTGAATGACACCACACCGTAGGATGTATTTCAAGGGGAAAAGAAAATAAACTGAAGGAGAGGAGGAGGTGGAGGAGGAGGAAGATGTCAGAGGGAGTTAGATGGTGGAGAGGAAAGAAAGAGGAAGGTGAGAGGTGAGCGGCTGGAGGAGAGTGAGTTGGGGTCTCAGGCCCCGTGCTGTCAGAGGGCTGAGAAGCCCCCAGTGCTTCTGGCTTTGGAGTAAATGCAGGCCCTGCAGAGTCTCTCCTGCCCTGGGGCACACAAACCCCAGGCTTGCCCAGGCCTTTATTTTCCTGCTTGCAAATTGCCTCAGGCTGTCTGAGCTGGTGGGACGTTCTTTTCTCTTTTTTTTTTTTCTTTATTTACTCATAAAATGTGTATTAGGAGACCTAAGCATGTGTGAAGAGCACTTGTGTAGACTAACTTTTAGCTTCATGTAGTGAGAGGGCAATTCGTCTACCATCAATTCGCTTTTTCCTCTGCTGCTTTTTCATCTTTTCTGTTCACTTGGAGGAAAAAGGGCATTTAAATGTCCGCCACACACACACACACACACCTTCTCCTTCATCCTACTGTTAATAAAGTGTTTTAACTAGGAGCCTGTATATAGTTTATATATCTATTGTAACGACGGCTCCTTTCTTTGTCTAGATAATTTGCAAGCTTTTCCTCATCCTAATCCCAGCATCCTTTAACCCTCTGCATGTTAACGTGTGTGTGCGCGTGTGTGTGTGTGTGTGTGTGTGTGCGTGTGTGTGTGTGTATTTAGCAATGAATGTGTCTGACCCCTGGGCACAGATGGGCTGGGATGTGGAGGGCATTGCTGGGTGTCTCTAGTGGGAGGCTGGCCAGACGTATGCTGACTACAGCCTCCAGCCCTGCACCTCTCCCCTTTCTCTCTCTCTCTTTCTCTCTCTCTCTCTCATCCCCCCCTCTCTCCTGCCAGATTTATCTATTTGCATAATGCTTGTATCTGGAGTAGTAAAATAGATCACTTAATTTGTTGGGCCAGTGACCTCTCGGGTGCACTGATTTGTCTAATATAAAAGTGTTTGCTCTTTACTGGGTTTACTGACTTAATACAGTGATATTATATTCCTTGGCAAAGGTACAGAATTTTATTAGAAGTGCTTCACAATAAGTGGTGGACCAAATATAACAATAGTGTACAATGTACATTCATTCATTCATCTTCTCTACCCGCTTATTCCCGAACTTTCCAGGTTCACGGGGGTTTGCTGGAGCCTATTCCAGCGCACGTAGAGCGAGAGGCAGGGGGGTACACCCTGGACAGATCGCCAGTCCATCGCAGGGC
>JAOTQW010000041.1:6825775-6836333 GCA_026260075.1 Sisor rabdophorus | reverse complement strand
TGTGTGTGTGTGTGTGTGTGTGTGTGTGTGTGTGTGTGTGTGTGTGTGTGTGGAGAGAGGGGCAAATATAGTTGATGCACTTAAGGCCATGGCCCCGAGAGGTCAGCAAGAGTTAAGCACAGGATCTTCTTTATTCTCTTCTTCCTTCTTATAAAAGAGGTAAAAGAGGAACTCAAATCTGTGGCAAAGTGGAGCCAAATACCTTTCTGACCCCCACCCTTTCCCTTCTCCATACACACACACACACACACACACAAGGGTCAGAATTATGGCATTAAGTGACTACATGCCACACTTTGTTAATTTTGCCCTCTCCTTGTATGTGTGGTTGTGTTGTCTTTCTCCTGCCTTTTTTTTCTCTCTTTCTCACTCTTTGTCCTGCTTTGAGACAGTTTCGTTGTTTTAGCCGATGTTTTTCAAGCTGCTGGTTTGTGGGCATCCTGGAGGCACTTTAGAGCTCAGACACAAACATACCTTTAACACAAGAAAAAAAAGTTACATTTTTATTTAATCCCTCTTTTATAGAAAGAAATTGATGTATTTTCTTTTAAAGCTTTTTATGCTTGTGGGGATTTTTTTTTTCAGCAACACTGAAAACTTGTCCAGACTTTCTTTATCTTGCTTTCATTCTTTGATATCAATTTCTTTTCTTTTTTGTGTGTTACCTATTTTAAAATTTGTTTAAGGAGAGATTTGGTTGTCTGTTAAAGGGAAACAGGCTTTGTTGAGCTGAGTTGTCTAAAGCTGGAGTATGATGTATGATGAAGCTGAGGAGTCTGGGCCTGATCAGGCACCCTGAGACCTGATAATATTGGAGCATTTGCTAAAGGTGCCTCTTTGGTGAGAGACACAGATGCGTCCGCTTGAACACAAAAAGAGTTCTGAGGTAGAAAGCTGGGCTGAAAGAGAAACGAGAGGAAGAAAAGGAGGTGTGCGGTTTGTTGCTGGCCGTAGCGACGGAGTGAATTTGTAGTGGGGAGGGGGCTGTGGTTATGAACCTGAGGGAAGGCCTGGTGTTAGGGCTGGATGAAGGGGCTGGGAAGAGAGCAGCGCTGCCCTCCTGCTTCTTTCAGCTCCAACAGGCCCAATGCTGGCCGTTGAATCTCACTGCCTGGGTGAGTACTCATTATTCTGCAGCTTTAACACTTCAATGTATGGCTCTATGTGTGTGTGTGTGTGTGTGTATGGGAGGGAAGGCATTTTTTGTAAATCGAAATATATCGTTTAATGTTAATGGTGTCTGTTTACAGTTTTTTGAATCTTTTATCCTTATAAACGCTCTCTCAGCGTCACTATGCAGGCTTTTTGTAACAAACTTCACTTTTAAATGAAGTGAAAAATCTGTGTTCATGTACCATCATATTCTTTCTGAACTTTAGCCAGAGATGAGAAGTAACTAATTACCGTATGTCTTCAGTGAAAGTTTTAAAAGTGTTAAAACCCAACACAGTTGTAACCAAAGAATTTTTTTTTTTTTACCATATGCATACAAATGATTAATCATCAAATGATGAATTGTAGGGAGTTGATCTCATTTCCGTTTTAAACACATTTCTCATATTCCCACTCGGTTTCAGTTGATAGTACATGTGACGCTCATGTGCATATTCGGCATGTATTTGAGTGTGTTTTCTGTATCGTGTCTCTCTGTGTGCTTGGACCTGAGCCACTGGCACATTCACTGCTTCAGTTCAGTTTCTGGCAGCGTTTCTTGCTAGCTCTGGAATTTACAGGCCTGAGAGTTCCCTATCCATCACAGCACTGTCAGCCCCCAGCACAACCTCAATCCAAACCGCAACCTCACCACATCTCATTAGGGCCCGTAGGACCTACTGACAACTTATCAGATCATGACATAAAACAGGGAGAAGCTCCCGGGCCCTGGGGGAACCACTGGGTCACCACCTTCACATTTAGGCTTTAAATTGCTGTGTAAGGTGCCACCGAGTGGAAATGCAGCGTAAACTGCTGGTCTTGCTTTGTCCTAAGTCTGTCCCCCATCTGTTTGCTTTTGACATCCGCACCATGACTGATGTGCTGGTCTGCGAAATATCATGGCGTCATTGGACACATTTTTGACGGTTTAGAATCCGAGCAGAATTATATCCATAATCAGAGATGCTAGTACGTGCGGTCAGGATTTTTATTTGTGTCCTAACAACAGGACTTGACACATTAAAAAACTGGTGTGACAAACGGGCCTCTCCGCATTTTCTATTCAAACAATCCAGCCTTTGTAGGACCACCGCCAGGGGTCACGACCACAAGCATGAACTGTCATTCACATTATGTTGGCAAGAATGAACAGCAGGGCTCCAAACACTCTCCCACTAACTCAGGCAGGTGTCAAAAACCATATGTTACAATGTGTGTATCCCAAAAGCTATTTATTTCATTAAGTTTCATTTCCAACTAACATTTTCAGGATTTTTTTTTTTTACTTGCCACAGATGCTATTTAAATGAAGGGGACGGGTGTCCTAACACATACTTAAACATATTGCAGATGATAGAAATACCCCCCCTCCACCGACATTGGTATGAGTCTCGTTCTTGAAGTTGTATTGGGAAAAAGCTGTTATGGTGTTTGTCTGCTGTGTGTAGGTGGTCTTCTTCACTCCCTACAACTACTCGAGACAATTAGCCATGTCTGGAGGAACAGTGTGAAGCCATCGTATAATAGAAGAAGGGGTCAATATGGCAGGTTTTTAAAGAGGGCTTTTCTAAAGACTGAGGACTTAATGGAGTCGAATAGTCCTCCAAAAAAGAGAAAGTTTGCAAGATCTAATTGTATAATATGAGACAACTGATGTGTGTGTGTGTGTATTCAAAAGCAGTGATGTTAAAAACAGATGTTATTAAGTAAATATATAATAAAATAGCAATTCATTTACGCATGACAGTTCAGGCCAAAATTGGACCTCTATCCTGCCACATCCCTAATCTTGAATTTTGCTCTACTTAATCTCACGCAGGAGCCTTTAGGTTTTTTTTCTTTTTTCAAGGTGTACTTCCAGTTCTCAGCTCTCCTCTGTCCCGTTGGTGTTTTCACGGCTATAGTCCTGTGTAGCGAGAGTAAAACTGTAGCCGGTGCTCCAGATAAATGTCTCCCTATTAAATGTAGGGTGTTTGAAAGGGCGCCTGTAGGCCTGCACTGACTGTGATGTAAATCATTTGGCTTGTCTCTGGGTGAATGTGGCTGCAGCGGATAGCCATTTGGAACTGTCTCTCAATGGAGCGCCTCGGACAAAAGAACTCATTTAAATGGCTACTAAAGCCTTTCAGCGGAGGGAGAATTGACAACATTCTTTCACATCATTATGGAGGGGGAGGTTATAGGGGAGATGGCTACACCAGGGCAAACTCATCAGCTGAGCTTGGCAGCTGTCATCACCACATATCTGATTATAGGATTTAATAATAATTTTAAAACACTGATGTAACTGTAAAATGTAACAAGTCGCCTCTCCCTTCCTACCGCTTGTGGGTTTTTTTTTCTTTCCCCTTTCTTCACAAACTCTCTCCCCACCCATGGCTGTGCTTAGGACCCTGAATGAGTCCCCAGAGCCCTTTTCTTTCTCCCAGCAGCTTTACTCAGTTCATTAATCTTTCATTTGGAATATGGTGAAGAGGAACACCCTAATACCCCCCACCCCCATCCCACCGCAGTTCTTAATGTGGCCCCTTTCTCTTTTTTGCTTGCACTCTCTTTCCCTAGGTGAAGGGGCTGTAGCTAAATACTTTACCACTCAGACCCATGCTGTAGTCAGCCTTCAACATGCAAGGTCTCCTCTTCTAAATGGGGGGGGGGGGAGTTACTCCAGGAGATTAGCCCAAACAAAAGGATGGCTTGTGTCTGCTTTTAGAAAGCCAGCATTTCTGGTCACAGTCATTGTTTCATATGCGTTTTAACTACTTTTGTACACATTACCAGTCTTTAAAGAAGCTCACCGGGGGCCAGATTTGACTTGTCGTGCCAGCAGAAGTAAAAATGACAAGTTATTACATGCTCGTCTGGATAACCGCTTCTCATCGGAGCTAAGCTTCGCCACCCTGTGCCCTGAAGACAAATAAAAGGATTGGTGGGCAAATGCAAAGAGACTATAATTCGTGTGTAGGCTGCTGTGGGGCCTGTCTAATCTACAGCAGAGCCGTAATCTGGTTAGGTAGAGTGTGCTGGGAATCCACTAATGCTAGGCTTCAGCACCCCTCTGCTCAACTGTAATCTTGGGTAATTGAAAATGGGTCCTGTTCCACTTAGGAGCACAAAGAGCAGATGAAATAGCTAGAAACCTATTTACAACACATAAATAGATTTTTTTTTAGACCTCTCTTCTTCCCTTGTATGTTTTAAACCAAGTCGTCGTCGTCCCCGAAGCCCCCAGGGAAAAAAAAAAACTCGCCTGGAGGACGAGAAGGGAACTTGGGGGTTGACAGGGAAAGGGGAGCTGAGGATGAGATAAGTAGGAGACATCCAGGCTGCTGCCGTTGGAGTGTGTTTGGGTTGCCTGCCATATTGTTTATCAGGTGGTTTCCTTGATTGTGCATGTGATGATAGCTTAAAGCAAAGCTGTGGTGAGAGATGTATACGGTGTAACCCACATTCCTAGAGACATTTGTTCAGTGTCAAACGTCTGTTTATAATACTGTGGCCCGGCACCTCTGCACAACCATTTTCCATTGAAAGCCACAGTCTGCTTAAAACACTAGCCTGTGGCTGCATGGGGTCAACATGATGTAGTTATTAAGATAGGAATCAGTTTTTAACAATTTTTATACATTATAACAACCGGATGCCATGTTTGCTTTTCTCTTTCTGTCTCTATAGTCGAATAAGGTCCCGGTGGTACAGCACCCTCACCATGTGCACCCGCTTACACCTCTGATCACCTACAGCAATGAACACTTCACGCCCGGGAACCCTCCTCCACACCTACAGACAGACGTGGACCCCAAAACAGGTAAAACAAAAAAAACCACACAACTTTATAGGAAACTTATGCTTATAGATTGAGCAGAGCTAGACGCAACTTCTGTTTGTATAAGAGATTTATTCGTCCCACGTTGGGAACATTACTTTGTTAAAACAGCATAGAAAAAGACAGAAAGTAGGGACAGCACAATGTGTAACTAGAAAAGAAAAAAAATGCAATAGTTGCACATTTGCACATAGTTGATTCAATAAAGAGAATAAAAATTAAAAAAAAACCATTGCCATTACTAAATATTCATATAAACAACTGGTCCACGCAACAACCTTTAACCACCGCTGTTTTTTAAAGCATGCACAGCTGATGGACAACATGTTCCTTCGTGTTTCAGGAAGCTACTTTTATTCCATAATGATGCTCATCACCGAGCCGCTAAAGGTTTAGAGGCGGTTTGATAGACCGCGCAGCAGTTAATTGAGCTGCTTAATTGAGTTAGGGTTGTTATTAATTAACAAGCTATATTAAGCGCCATGCTGAAGCTATATCTGTGCTGTTCTACCATATCTGCCTGCGTTCCGTCTTTTCAGTCACATATACTTGAGCCTTACAAATGGTTGTTTATAGAATACATTTACAGATAATGATGCTACGAAGCCTTTACATTTTCATCTACTACCAGGTCTCTGGCTTTGGATTAGAATCCGAGTGTTAATATGATATTAAAGTATTTATAAATAAATTGCTGTACAGTGGGATCACGGCCACTCAAATACACAGCATCCAACCGAATAAATGTTTGACCCGAGGGTCTGATGCTAAGTACAAATAGTCACACATTATTAACCCACTAAGTCAACATTCGATTTTTTTAAATCCTCCCACTTCAGGATAAGGAGATGAATATTTGACAGTATGTGTCTTTCTTTTTTATGAAATGTTCTTGCAGGAATCCCGAGGCCTCCACATCCTTCAGATATATCTCCATACTACCCTCTGTCCCCTGGCACTGTAGGCCAGATCCCCCATCCGTTAGGATGGTTAGTACCACAGTAAGCACACCATTTTCTTCTCTTTATTTGTGGATTCTGATTTTTCATGTCAGTGTTAATACATTTCAGTAATAAAATCAGCAATGATCCCGATCACTAAAAAGTTTTTTTTCCAAAATGTGTGTTTCTTGTACTGCTGCACCTTAGCGATAAAGTAGCTTCGATCTTGTACCTGGTCAGATGAAAGCTCTCTCTAAAAACACCTTTGAGACCCACATCTGTGCACTGTGCCTATCCTATGCTTTCCTTGTGGCGACCGCTACTTTGCATGTCCCTGTATTGTCCGATTAGAGTAATGAACTGTGATTGCTCGTATTTTACCCATAATTCCACACGGGGTCTCTCCCCTGGTAACTCTTGTCAACACTTGTTAATATGACAAAAGGCTACAAATTAAGCTCTGTTAATTTAATGTTTTCTCACCGCAATCTAAATACCAAGAGAGGCCCCAAGCACAGCCACGGTCCTTTGATTTGCTGCACTTTATTTTTGGTATAAATTTACATTCATTATTGTTTGTCTTTGGATGTGTAGACCTCAATTAGCGTGATGGCTCCATTAAAGGGCCTGGTGCTTCGTCTTTAATTATCACAACAAAACACCTAGTTCCAGCTCAGGGGCCTCTGTCGACACCAAGCACAGGGTTATGAAAATTAATTAGCTATTCCTATCAGATTTGTGGAATTCAAATTGTTGAGAGTTTGCTTTGACTTTGATCGGCACTCTGCAATCCCCTAGATTTTTGTCACGACCAAATGAGAATAAAGCAGTCTGCATGGGAAGAGAAGCTTTTTTTAATCCTCCCTTTTTTTTAACCTTCATGCCTTTCTTCTTTACCTAGGCAAGGTCAACCGGTTTACCCAATCACAACGGGAGGTTTTAGACATCCCTACCCAACTGCCCTCACCGTCAACGCTTCCATGTCAAGGTGAGTTGAGCCACTGGGACAGCACACATGAACTGAATACTAGCTAGACTTCGATTTAACACACGTCAAACATACTGTCCACTTTCTCTTTAAAAAAAAACTCTGCACTTAGAAATCCCGTCCCTAGCATGCAGCTCTCTATTCAAATATTAATTATTGTTATACATTTATAATGAGATCCCTGAAGAGCATTTGTCTCTGATGCCAATTACAGAATAAAAAAGACTGTAAAGGTCTTCAGTGAAGGCACTGCTGTAAAGTGGGGCTGGGAATGACAGCTTTTCATGCTGTTTTTGCTTTCGAGTTTTCTGGCCACCATTAAGAGTACATAAACACCCAAGGCGGAATTTCTAGTGCTGTGTGTGTGTCACTGTAATCATTCCACAGGGATTCCTGAATGCTTAAATAGGAAGGAGGTAACTGCAGATGACAAATCATCTTCGTCTTATGTTTCAAACCAGAAACAGCGCAAAGAACAACAAAAACAAAATCTTGTGCCTATAGTAGCTCCCTCCCTCCACTCCTCTGTCTCTTTTGTCTTGTCCTGCTGCATGGTGCCCACAGCTCACTAAGAATGGTGGGGAGGATGATGATGGTGGTGATGGTGGTGATGATGATGGTGATAAAATAGCTCTGAATCAAAGCCAGGCAGGTCTGGTTTATAGTTTGAAGAAGCCCGGTCTGCCTCCAGACAACAACAAACTTCCATTTAATTGCACTGCGATTGGAAAAACAGCTTGTCAGGGCTGATCCTGCTGAGCCACAGGACGTTGATGGATATGTAAGAGAGAGAGAGAGAGAGAGAGAGAAATGAGGAGAGAGCTGGTGTGAGTAAAACTCTGGTGAAGCCTGACCTGGGGTTAGTGTGCATAGAAAAAAAAATTAGCAGGGTTCTTGCAAAAAAACAGCTGTGTTTCTAGCAGTGATGGAGAACTGATTAGTATCACACTCTTACATTTTTTAGACATTTATCTGCATTTAATGACATCAAAGTAATAATAGTTTTAAAATAATACACACTATATACCATTCTAATGCTGTACAATGCTGCCCACAAATTCACATTAACATTGAACAATTAAGTAATTTGGTATTAACATGAAGCAATTTAATGAGCTTAAAAAATATAATACAGAGGGGAAAAAAACGCCAGGATGAATGGAATGTTTTCATAAGAAAGGGGCACGACCCCTGCTGTAGGTCCCACATGGCCTTCTGATGCACGTGCTTTTCTGGTTGAGCTCTGCTAAAGCTCGACACTCAGGTGTGTGTGTGTCTTGATGTGTGTGTGTGTGTGTGTTTGTGTGTGTTGGTGTGCTACACACACTCTTTCCAGCCTCTTGTGGACCTGGTCTTAAGTGACAGCTAATTCCCCCCTAATGAGCCCTTTATATCGTGATCATCCTATTTCCAGTGCTGCCTAATTGAATCTGCTGAATGGGGGCTAGGGGGATTGGAGCTGGGCTGGGGAAGAGCTAATGTGTTTTGATAATCTATTATTGAATTAGCATAGATTAATAGGTGGTAGTCTTGTGTCTGTATGCGGAAAAAGTGCTTTAGCGTGTTTGTGTCAAAAACTACAGCAGCAACGTTCTCCCCACCTTCTGGACAAAAAATAATGAGAGCCAGGAATGATCATTTAGTCTGTCCCAGAAGTAGAGTAAGAGAGAAAGAGAGAGAGAGAGAGGGGTACAGGGAGATGCAAGGCTTTGGAGGGATTTCCCCCTACAGGACATGGCATTAGCAGCGTTTAGTCTGTATTTTAGCATACAGTGCTCACAGAGCTTTCCTCTCTGCAGCCAGGTACCACAGCAACCTGCTGAAAAATACATTTAAGCAGAGTGGACTTGGATCCTGCAAACGAGCTACACTCTTTTAATAATGGGTTGAAGGCTAGGCAGGTCTATCACCCATCCCGGGTGGCAGGATAAGGAAGTGTAAGCCCCCCACCCCCCCTGTCTGTATCTGGCTTTTGATCTGCTCCTCTATCTACAGGTCCTACGTTCCTTTTCGTTTTTTTTTTCTTGAGGGAGAGAACGAGTGCACCAGCGGGGTCATTATACATTAAACAGACACGGGGCCACAGCTCCAATCAGCAATTAAATGGATCTCGCTGACTTGCGTCTGGTGAGGGACATAGCAGCCTTGCAGGGGGCCTCTCTCTCGCTCTTCCTTTTTTTGTCTCTCTCTCTCTCTTTCTTCTTTTTCTTTTTTCTCTCTCCCTCTCTATCTCTCTCTTTAAGTAGTATGGTTATGTGGTGGTAGTTGGACGATGCCCTCTGCTTCAAAGACATGCTCATCATGTTTAAACCATAACCTGGGTCTAGCAGCGGAAACAGCACTAGTGGGGAAATGGTGGGACATTGATAACCAACTGGGGGTGTGGAGATGTGTGTGTCGGGGGGGGGGGTCGTTGGCAGGCAGGCATGTGACACAGCGCAAACGCAGACGTGTCAACCATGACGGGCAGAGAGGAGGAGAGCCTCGCGTAAACACTGTCCCCAGAGAGCGCCTCTAACAGAAACTAGTTGTTCCTTGTGAGTTTATGCTCATCATTATATTCTGGCTCCAAGCTATGAAGCCACACTCAGCTGGATAATGAGCTGTTTTTTAATATTCTTGCTCTTTTTTTATCATCTATAGTTTTAGATATGAGTAAGGATTTGCACAGCTCTCTCTCACACACACACACAAATTCACTCTTGCTTTCCACACAGCGGTTTTCCTAGGCTTACTCCAGGCTAATTACTTAGTGTTCTGAGAGAATCATGTGATGTATCTTTATGAACCTATTAAAGATAATCTCTTCAATCCCTACAGTCATGGGAGAAGCGTTTAATTAATTAATGGAGAATTTGAAGGAGCGAAAAGAAGGAGACCACACTGAATCTGAACAAAAAAGAAAATCAGTAGAGTGGGCGGTTTGTTAATGCAAAGAAATGCTCAACAAGCCATAAAACCCTAAAATATCCAGTGAGATCATTTGCCATCTGCAGTTTTCCTTGAATTTATAGTCTACTTAATAACATTGTGCATGAATGTACTGTGCATATGTGTGTGTTTATCTGCCCCCATTTCACCCGTGTCCATTCTGACGATTTACACAGTCTTCTCTCCTCCAGATTCCCTCCACACATGGTGCCCCCTCACCACAGTTTGCACACCACGGGCATCCCGCACCCTGCCATCGTCACGTCCAACGTCAAACAGGAGTCCTCTCACAGCGACATCAGCACGCTCAACAGCTCGTGAGTTTAAAAGCAACACACACACACACACACACACAAACATACAGAAATTCAGACACATTTCATTTCGATCTGCATTCAATGCCAGGACTTTTCCTTTTTTCTAAAAACATCCGTTTCAATCCACTAGGAAACATCAGGACCAGAAAAAGGAGGATGAAAAGAAGAAGCCGCACATAAAGAAGCCTCTGAATGCATTCATGTTGTACATGAAGGAAATGAGGGCCAAAGTAGTGGCAGAATGCACGCTGAAAGAGAGCGCAGCTATTAATCAAATCCTGGGCCGAAGGGTGAGGACAGTGGATGGACACACATGGACACACTCACAAATACACAAGTCCACTGTTTAAAAAGGAAATAATAAACTCTGATGAATTTTTTTCTTGTGTGTTCTATCAGTGGC
>JAOTQW010000041.1:6778360-6788883 GCA_026260075.1 Sisor rabdophorus | reverse complement strand
GAAGATGGGGGTTTTAAAGTATTCTAAAACCAATACTTCTACTATTTATTATTATTATTATTAATATTATGATTAGTAGTAGTATTATTAATTATTTTACCATCTATATTTACAATTTAAGTCTACAATCTTTAGGTTCTTCCTCGAAATTGTTTAAACTTACAATTATTATTATACACATCAATTAAACTAATCCCAAGTTACCGAAGGTATGAAGAATAAATTCTTAGACTAGACATTACTCACACACTTCCCCACTTCATCCCACATACATAGAATGTTTAAAAATACTGATTTTTGCCTGAACCAAGCCTTGCATTTCTCTAGCAGAGACAATTCTAAATAAAGCCCCTACTTAAAAAACCTTTTTCCAAAGAGTGGACATTTTCTTTATTTAGTGTAGCCACTATACTATTTATTACAAACGCCCACAGCTAACCAATTCGTCAAAAATATAAGGGGTTGACAAGATATATGTGGTTGTCTACACAGATCCTAAAAGCCTCGACTGTTCCTATAAAAATAATATGTTTTTGTATTAAGCAAACTAACTGAACACAGCTGACTGCACACTATTTATTATTTTGTCTATTGACCATAATTTCCGGTTTAGGTGCAGGAATAAAGAGTTTTTCTATAAAACAAAGACACATCAGATCACTTCATCATGCACTTCATCATCTTTTTAAAACATTCATTCTGCAGCTGCACCAATATTGTTTGTTTTCAGAGGTCAAACTTTGAAACACTGGTGTCGTCTGCAGCCTTAACTTGGCCCATCATAGTAAAGCTTTTAAGAATGTCGTCCCTCTAGACACCTGCTCTGGCTGACTTGGATAAGATCTCTATTTGCCGAGAGGCAGGCAGTGCTTTTGTCCAGCCTGCTGATAACAATGTTTTCTGTGCCACATGCTACCTATATGGGAATGACATTTGCCACCTGCATCAAGCAATCTCAGTGTGTGTGTGTGTGTGTGTGTGTGTGTGTGTGTGTGCGCGCATGTAATGAAATGTTTAAATGGATTAAGCCTGGACAGGCAGCAGCTATATAAAAGATAATAACCAATTTTCAAATGTTAAGATATTTATCCTCTGTATTTTTAAGTGACAAACTATATAAGATTCTATAATCTGAAGCAGCATGAAGCTGGTCTGGTGTAAAAGCTTTAACACAATAACATATACGCAAACATTTCTAGCCACTGTTAAAATATATGAGAAAATTTTATAATTTTTTTCTTTTCTTTTTTTTTTATATTTTAAAGTTACGTCTAATAAAACACAACACATTTTAAAATTATTTTCTAAAGTAATAAATAAAATGTATCACATATGAGACATCACAGATTTTTATTGGTGGTTGGCCTTACGGGCATTATATTTAGGAGAAAAATAATTATCTTGACCGGTGCCATAATGTAGTAGTTTAAGGTGCTCTGGTGACCCAGGCCTTATTTCCCCCCTATCTCCCCCCTTTTATTTTATCCCTCTAGCCTATGAATAAAGGCAAAACAATATCTTATGCAGTGGAATGTTATTGCTCAGTAAATAATTACTATGGATGTTTGACTTAGTTTTTCTATACATGGATGCCAAAATGGCCAGGATTAGTTAAGTAAAGCTCTTAGAATCGGATTTTAAACATCACATACCACGGGATAATGTGGGAAGAGCAGCATAATAATCTTTTATGGTTACAGAAAGGACAGTTCAGCATCAGAACTATTCTGATGGTCCTCTATTTTGGGTCAGACTTTAGTTTTTGCTTTTAGACCTCAGTATAATTTGTTGAAGCTACAGCTTCACCACAACATCTGCTACCGGACTTCAGCCAAATCAGCACTACCTAAAACTGCCTGTGCTAAAGGAACTTTTACCAACACACTGATGAATATTGCACAGCCCAACACGGTAATGAATTTTGGGATAGGGTAGAAAGTGAATAAAGCACTGAGAAGGTCATAGATCATTGTGAGTGCTTGTCCAGTTTGACCATTTTAAACATACTTTTTCATTCAGTCTGCAGTAAGACCGTGTGCTCTTTGGCAGCTTTGTCCAAACATCTGCAAGCTGTTGCTGAGGAGGACCTCGGAGGAAAACATTAACCTAACAGAATACTAATTCTTTCAGACCTCGGTGTCAGCACTTTGTAAATAACGGCGAGTGTATGGGCAGTGTTTTTCAGCCTTGCACATGTGGAATTATTTTATTTTTTAAGCCATGTCTGTAAGAACCATCTCACTCCTGCTGCTCTTATCTACACTGCTTTAAAAAGCAGCACAACACACCCGCTTTAGCCATTCCTCCGCTTTCACCCACTCGCTTCAGTCTGCTTCTTTCTGGTTTTAGGCGCCTATCAGACAGTCACAGCATACATCCGTTTCAACATCTTGTGTCATGGGTCTGTTGCCAGACACTATTTCACCTTATATGAAGTAGCCAAACTTGCCTCTGAGCTGTCTGGGTGACAGCTGTCAAGCTTGCATCAGAAAAATAAACACAAGCGATTCTGAAGGCTGAATGTCACCAGTGTCAGGTGCCACAGACAAAGCTTTGTACATAGTCACTTCCTGTTTGGGAATTAGTTTTTGCAATAAGTAAAATTTTATTTGCAAAAAAAACCCATTACCCTTTACCCAGTATTTGCCCAACTTCTTTTTATGGCACAAATTCATAATAAAATTGTAATATTCAAACTGCCAAACCAAACTACAATCTTTTTTTTCCCAAAGGGTTATTGTATGCCTTGTATTAGCCTTAAAATGTATTTAAAGATAAATGTTATTACAATGATTGAATCCAAATATGTTTATCCATAGCACAACAGACTCAAGGCTCAAAGTCTTTAGATAGCAGATGAAAATCACTCTATGGCTCGTCCTGTTTAATCCTGATACTCCACTGGGAAGGTTCAAATCTAAGATAGAGAGATAAGAAGTAATGCAGTCTGGTTCTGCTTTATATCAGGAATGGCAGATCTATATATAGTTTTATCAATCATAAACCGAAAGAGCAACTGTTAACTTTCAAAAATGAGAGCAGTGTTGCTTTAAAATAGCTTTTTTTTGAGTCGGCTATGTTAGAATTTCTTTTATAATTTTTTAAAAATATTCATTAATTCCAGTATATAATTCATTATGATTTATGCATGTTTAAGTGTTAGTTTTACATCAAGGTATTTAAAATTGTACTTTTATATTTTTCTGTTAAAGTGCCAGCAGCAATAATTTAATCCACCGCACAGTAAATTATGAGTCTTGCTCGTTGTGGAGCTTGAACCCAGAATACAGGTGCTTGAATGGAGAACATAAACACAGCATGTTTACTTTTAATAGTAAATAGATCTAAGTAATGCATAGCAATTTTATTTATATTTGTGAATAAAAGTCATTATCATTTATTTACTCATCTTCTTATTGTTATTTGTTATAACAAAAAAATAAATAAATAAATAATAATAATAAATATATATATATATATATATATTAAATATTATTGTATATATTTTAAAATAAGAAATAATTATTATTATTACTTTACTGAGGGGGAGTCCATGGAGTGGTCTAAATCTTTCACTTTACTTTCTTTTCCTGACATCTTGTTTAATGTGCCGCACTTCCTCATGGAGCGAAGGCAGTGCCAAAAATAAACAGGCAACAAGCCTGTATATGAATAAATGACACACAGTAATATTTTGTATCTTTATAAAAAAACAATCTATCAGCTGTTTCTCTACTGAGATCAGGTAGGGATGAGTTTTATTTCATTCAGATTTTTTAATGCAACAGCAAACATTATCATGAACGCTCAACAAAGATGCTTTAAGATGTCAAAGGGGATATTTAGACGTCGACACTTTGTTTTTTTTTTGGATTGGATAGCTATCTGATCATCAACAGACCAGATGCCCTCCAAAATTCTTTTAAGACAGATTTGAATCTGCTCACTCAAACCACTGCAGGAGGTGGTCTGAGACACATTTTAGACAAATCTAGTCTAGTTCAAAGGAAAACCACCAATTACTGTTTGTTGACTGGTACAGTGGAGGTGATTATGTCTCTTTGTGAAATTAATTTGTGGGGTCACATAAGGATATCCAAAGGTTCAGCACCTAACTGAGAAACAGGAGAACTAATCTTGTTCCGTGAAAAAAATTAGTGTTCCCACTAGCTCTCATTCATGTATCTTAGGGGGGTGTATAATCACTACCTTTTGGTACATACACATTGTTGCAGGCTTTCTTGTTTTTTTGCCTGCATTCTCAAACCCAAATAGAACATACAGGTGGCATTTCAGGTCAGGGAAAATATATCTTACGTAAGAATGGAAAATAAGATCCATATCAGTTTCACTGAGATGCATTTATGTGGTCAAGTGCAAATAGTACCAGAAATTAGATCAGAAAAAGAACACTTGAAGTAACCAGGTGTAAATATGTCCATAATGATTATGAGCTCAAGTTCTCCTGTCCTGTTGTCATTGTCCCCTTACTTAGTCTGGTGCTATATGCATCATGATTTATTCTGGGACATAGTTGTCCTTGCCTAATTTTGTGTACTCATTTCTAACTTTATTATGCAAATCGAAGTTTTAAAGCATAAAAGCTGGCAGTTGCAGTTTGATCTGCGGCAGAAATAGCATCGGTTATCGATAGCTAAAGTCCGGCTTGGCTGGTGTCATGTCAATAACAAGTAAATCAATATGGCCTGGTCCGGAAT
Organism: Sisor rabdophorus; assembly: GCA_026260075.1. Classification (NCBI taxonomy): domain Eukaryota; kingdom Metazoa; phylum Chordata; class Actinopteri; order Siluriformes; family Sisoridae; genus Sisor; species Sisor rabdophorus. Next base: position 6,784,165 of record JAOTQW010000041.1, on the reverse strand, counting down.
GAATTTGACAGAAGGGTCTCCAAGGACTGCTGTGTCTATGAAGACTGAGAGATGCTTATACATTCAAAGTCACATGATTTTGTCTGGGCTTATTTTCCACTAAGAAGGAGGCAGAAATGCAAATGACAGTTAATGATTGTGCTAAACAGTGCCACTCTCTTTCTTTTAAATGTCTCAAGACTCTACATAATGTCTGCATAAAACATTGTAAAAAAAGTCATAATTTAAAAAACAAAATAATATACACTTTTGTACAACTTATTTGCTGATTCAGCTCCTTAAAACCCCAGTCTGGTTACCAGTAAATCACATGATATATTTTTTTAATATTCATGTCTTTTTTATTCCTTTATTCATCAATGTGATGAAATCCTTACTTTTCTCTTAAACATGACCTTCGAAGCAGAGGCATGCTTTTCCCTGCTCAAACTATGTGTGAACAGTCCCCGCAGAGCAGAGCATTGTAGGTCAGAGGCAGAGTTTAGTGTGGGGGCATTATTATTATGCTAGGGGGCATACACTGTTTTACAACAGATTGCTCTTAAGCCCTGGTACAGACATTAAAAAAATGATTTTGAATGCTAATAAAGAGTAAAAGGGGCTGCCATGAGGGTATCATATATTACCCTACAAATACTGTATAAACAGTACTCTGGGAATACGGATTCAACCTATTAAAGCAGCAGTAAATGGTTTAAAAGTGTTAGATCAAACTTATTTGATCTAACACTTTTAAACCTCACAAAACATTAACACATCATTTTAGCCTTCTTTAATTAGCAATTTTTTTACATTAATTAATTAATGCACCAATACACTAATTATATACTTCTTAGCAAGGTGATGCAAGAGGATTATTATTTACAAAATATTGATATTTTTATGGCAGCGCGGCTGCGTAGTGGTTAGCACGCTTACCTCACAACAAGAAGGTCCAACAAGACGTTTGCATGTTCTCCGTGGGTTTTCTCCTGGTACTATGGAACGGCGACCTTTCCAGGGTGTTCGCCCTCCAGCAGCCCCTGTGACCCCAAATTAGGGAATAAGCGGGTATAAAAGATGAATAAATGAATGAATGTTTTGAGCACTTGAGTTTTAGATGTGCAACACTGCTTCTTAGTGCATGTGTTTACTATACAAGAATCCAGCTTTATGGTACAAAGCACAAGTCAACCCCCTTTAGGATTTTTGCTTAGGAGATAAGACTCAAGGCAGACATAAGAACAGACTTTTCTGAAAAAAGTTCTCGTTGGAATTACTTTAACGTGTAACATGTAAATAAAGATATAGTTATAATAAAGGGTTAGTGCCAGGCAAATACGTCACACTAAAGTCAAACTTATGAGAATAAGTTGTAGCTGTATGGAAATTATAGAATACCAATTGGCTGCCATGCGGGTTGTCATGCAAGTGGAAGTGCAAGTTTCTTAGAAGAAGAGAGAGAGAAGTGGACTTTACTCATATCAACACAACTGAATATAAACTCCACATAATGTCAATTTTTACAGCATGAGAAAAAAAAATAATACCAGTGCCCTTCGGGGACGCCACTAAACCTAAAAATATTTTTACATGATAAATTTAGTCACCTAACAGCCTAACAAAACCAGTAAGCTTCCAGACATTTGCTTTTACAATTTCTGAAACATAGTCAGGCTTGACACATTTCAGTGTATTTATGTAACTTCCAGAGCTCCTGCACCTTTTCACTTTTTAAAAACTGACCAGTAATGATATTGGATTTAGGATGGGACACAACAGCAGACAGAACACCAACAGCGATTTCACTGATCACATCCACGAGTCCTCAGCACTCTTTCTCTGTGATCAGAAGACCTGGATTCCATGTGCATTCTCCTGCACTTTACATCTGACATCAAACCTCAGCTTAAGGCACATGCAGTTGTAATCCTGTTGTAGTACTTAAGGGATGTGACTCTACTCAAACGTATCAGAACGCCCTCGCACGCTGAGCTTTTGAGAGCCCATTTTGAGGGAGAACAAAACACAAGGAATGTATAGCTCAAAGGCAAGTTGAATTTGGAGAATAAAGCAAGCACTGACAGAAAGACATCATCAAGTATCAGAAGGTGCAATAATTTGTTGAAACAGTAACAGCCCCAGCAAGCGGAGCATAGAGTGTTCTCTAACTCCTAGAGCCCCATTTACCCTCCTCCTCCTTCTCCATCATTCACGCTCAGTCTTTCAAACTACTGTGATTCTTTCCAAAGCTCTAAGACCATCTCTCAAGGTGCACTTGAGTGGGAGACATTGAGAAAGTGACTGGAATAAAGCAAATAAAATAAATGCATTCTTATCTAATTAAATATGATGAACACTTTCTTCAGCCAAAGTTGAATGACACAGGCAGACATTGAGGAACTTTAAGTCACTTTAGGAAATGTTTCAAAGTAGGATGTTTGCCAAGTTATATCAGCTAATTGGAGAAAACTTAATGAATGCAGGTTGGTGCAGAGACAGATGCTTTGTGGAATGTGACAGATTTCTGTGTCTCCACGTCTCCACACATCAAGACACTGAGAACATTTGGCAGGTCACGGAATTGTGCAGGCAGAGGAGAAGCCTGAGAAGGAGAAGAAAAGCCCATATGAGCAGAGAGTGTGCCTCTCTGTGTGTTTGCTTGAGTGTGTGTCTGTGGATTCCTGCTCTTGAGCTCGGTTGTTTGTTGAAGCTCTTTCTCTTTTGTTGGGGCTTTCTGTTCGCACCAGCACAGTGGCTTGCAATTAGCGCACAGGCCTTAGGGACCTAATTAACCAGTTCAATTAATTCATCCTTTTTTCTTTTTTTTTGCAAAAATAACCATACAAGTCACCCTGACATTTGTCAGCCAGTCGGGAAGTGTTCGTAGTAAGCGATGATTAGCTCATTTGCGGCCTGTTCTTCTCCCCCAGGTGACAGCTGGGAGGGTGTGTGTATTTTGTATACAAAGAGGGACAGCAAACCGAGGTAGCCTCAGACTACTGGGAGTTAGATTCTGCATTTTCAGTAAGGTGGTGGGTAGGAGGAGGGGTCTTCTGACCTTTTTTATCGAGTTGCCAATCAATAGTGTTCAGACAGCGGCCCCTTTGACATAGATGCCTGAATGCCTGCAGGAATCAGAACCACGCAGTTACAAACAGTGCAAGTAAAACAGAAGTGAGAGGGCATCAGCTGCCTCCTCTCATTAACACATGATGATGTCTTCCTTTTTCCAAGAAACAGGGATGTCATGGGACAGCATAGGTCCTCAATAACCACAATGTGTCTTTGTTTTAAAGCTGTATGACACATTGTTCCAATTTAAGACAATATTTACTGACACTTGGAAAAAAATTAATTTGCTGTGGAATATTTGATGTATTAAACAGTATGTGGAAAATGCTGATTTTTTGGGAGGGATGAAAAAAACAGCTTGGTGGTTCATTCATTTATTTATTCATCTTCTTTACCCACTTATTCCTGAACCCGGGGTCACCAAGGTCTGATAGAGCCTATTCCAGTACACATAGGGGCGAAACGCAGGGGGTACACCCTGGACATGTTGCTAGTCCATCGCAGGGCCACACACACACACAACCACACACACTCACATTCACTCCTATGGGCAATTTAGAATCACTGATCAACCTATTGCACGTGTTTTTGGACTGTCAGAGGAAACTGGAGTACCCGGTGGGAACCCACGCAAGCGCGGGGAGAACTCCACACAGAAAGACCCCGTGCCCGGCATTCGAGCCCGGGAACTTCTTGTTGTGAGGTGACCGTGCTAACTACTACAGCGTTAAACATATGTTTAAACAGTTAAAATTTTATTATATAGTATCTACTGTGAATGGAAGAAACATTATTTGTAGTTACAACCCTGAGGAGTCTGGAGTTAATCTCCAAACTGGTGGATCTTGCTGTATTCCATAGCCAGTAAAAAAGGGTTTTAATAGAAAGATAAAGAGTTTAGAAACAGCACATAAGTTCCATTTTAAGGATTTGCCTCAAATATAGTGTGATAATTTCTGTCGAGAGCAACTGTGTACAAATAGAAGGTTGTGTTATAGAGTGCAGTATAAAAGACATCTGACCTACCTACAATTTCTCTGCACAAACGTTCCTACACATTCTAATCTTTGGAGGAAAAAACCTGCACATGCATGTCTGCTCTTCTCATCTCAACATTATGAATACTGAGTGGTCTAATAAAAACTATGATATTTGTAAATTCTTCATCTGGAATAGATTTAAGATAACATCACCGTAACCCCAATGTCTGTATGCTGCCCACATAGATTTACTGCCAGATTCGATCCAAGAGTATTTTCAAGCATAGAATCACATGGGAGCAAAAGAAAATAAAGGAGGCAAGCAGACATAAACAGTGAGAAAGTCATTTGTTCCCAGTTCAATGTGACCGAAGCACACCCTTTTCACGGGTGTACATGTTCTCTCTCCCTCATTTTCTCTCTCTCTCTCTCTCTCTCTCTGGTGCCCTCAACCTCCCCTTAAGAAATCGCAGTAGAATAGCAGCTTTGATAAGGAAAGAGAGGGGTCGCTGTATAAACATTTTGTTCGAGTGCCTTTTGTGGATCTCCATCATGCATCGGGTGATCTCTCCAGAGAAGTGCGGCGAGTGCTGGCGCTCATACACAGTGCCGGCTAGAGACAAGGTCTCTGTACTTCCGGGAATGCTCAGGGCTAGAGTTCACTATGGGGGCGTTAAGGGTGTCAAGGAGAACGCTTCCCTTCCATTACAAGCCCTAGGGCCTCTCCACAAACATTCAAAAGCATAAGCAGTCAATACAGAGTGTAACTGCTGGAAAAAAAGACAAAGAGATCATTGTATGGAATGCACTTATGAGGAGTTACACAACATGGTGAGATCAGAGTGATACTTTGGCTAGGCAGCACAGCTTTTATATCAAGCCCCTTACTCTCAGAGAAAAAGAGCAAAAGGAGTAAATCATTCATAGCAAGATATGGGCATAAAGGGATTTTGGAGTGGGGGTGCATGCTGTTTGGTAATAAAAGAAGTGTTCAATCAAGAAAACACACACCTTCAAAGGGTCAAATTTTACTGAAGGCAAAAAAATAATGGCAGTTGCCCACTACTGAGGTTATTTAGAGCACAGAAGCAGAAATTCAATATTTACAGTCTGGAATTTTTTGCAGTGCTAAATCCTTACAGGGTTACAGGGGACTATGGCAAAAGACACTTGGGAAACAGTATGTGAAGGAAACCCCACAATGAAAACGTGCAAACCACTGTGCTAACCACAGCACATTTATGAATACATTTACATTAAGAAGGCAAGTTTATAATCAAATCTTAAATAATCACTTAAAAACTTATACATAAGTGTTTTCCTGTTTTTCTTGATTGTTTTTCTTACATCCATGTCACGTCATGACTCTGACTCAGATCTGCTAAAGGTTTAAATGTTTTCATGTTTACCTAAAATGAATCCACACTGACATCCAATTTAAAAACTCTCCTTAACACTGGGGCTGTACAGTATATTCGTCATTCTAGTCTGTGTGATACATGCATCATAACAAAGCTGCTTAAAAGTAATTTTGTGTGTGTGTGTGTGTGTGTGATATTGATAGCGTGCTGTCATTATACTTGATAGTTGTATTCTATTCTGTAAAAAACTTGTATCCCAGTTGCATTAAACCATATAGTCAAACATTATTTTCTGACAATTACTAATGTCACAGGTTTGCCTGTCATCCACCATTAACCTATCCTGTAAACAAGCAAACATTTCATCTTCTTTACCCGCTTATTCCCGAATCCGGGGTCACGGGGGTCTG
>JAOTQW010000041.1:6753512-6764483 GCA_026260075.1 Sisor rabdophorus | reverse complement strand
GGTGTACCCCCTGCCTTCTGCCCTATGTGCGCTGGGATAGGCTTCAGCAGACCCCTGTGAATAAGCGGGTAAAGAAGATGAAATGAAATGAACAATAGCATCAGGTGGATGAGGAAAATGACAAAGGTTGTTTCACAAAACTAGAACATGCTCTAGCTAAATAACCATCCAGCCAAAGTGGTTACTGTCACTGAGTGTATACTAAAGTTCTTATATAAGGATATATATAGCTACTGTTTAAACTAAAAAGTTATTATAATGGAGTAACCACAAAAAAAGATTTAAAAAGGATTTAGATTACCTACTGTATCTTTGTTTAAGCTACTTGAGACAGGTTATTTATTCAGGTTTGTTGATGTTCTCCAGTCTGTATTCATCAGAAACTTAACCCTTTGGTAAATCCACATTTTGATATAAATATATATATGTGTATATATGTGTGTAATAGATGATGTTACCCGAATCAAACAAAAGCTTATTTGGATAGCAAGAATGACCTCAATAATACCCGATATGTTTGTCATTATTGATTCATGATAAATTCTTCAAAATAAAGCTACTATTATTTTGAACCCATGGCAGGCTAAATTCTTCAGGGATGTTTTAAGAATTCTTTGAGCCCTGCTTGGTGCTTTAATTTTGGTCGGCTGTGGTTTCAAAAGAGGCCAACATTCGTGGGTCATCAGTAAAAGGCTTAGGGGAGTCTCCGGATTTTCATCATTGAATTTGGCTTCAAAAATTTCAGATGTTTCCCCCAGTAAGTCAATCAAACTGATTATTTTAGTGCCGTACTTTAGAACATCTTAGCAAATCAATGTCAATCAATTAATCCTTTGAAGCAATTTATGGATGCAGCATAAAAAGTGAATGAGGGTCCACCAGGAGACTCAGACATATAAAACAGAATGGCAGACATACCCCAAAGACTACCCAACTTATTATAATTCTATTAATCTTCTCAGTCTAGAGGAAAGGCACAAAATCTCAGGACTGTCAGTAAACTTGTCTAAACATCACTAAATGGAAATTTGAAGTATCATATTTGTGTGTTCAAAAAGAATTAAACAACCAAGACTTTAAATATTCAATCACATTAAAGACTGTTAACGCCTTATTGTTATTGTTTTGACTACACAACAGAACAGACTATATATTATATTATACACTACATTACATTACAACATATACAACAGAACAGACTAGATATATTATAAACAACATTAAGCCTACATATATATATTTCTTCCCACTTCACCTTAAGGGGAGTTTTTTTTGCTATAGTCACCTCCATTATAGACAAACATACACTGTTGCCTATAAAAGACTAGAAATAAAATTAAGTTGAGTTATATATTGTAGGGCGGCACGGTGGCGTAGTGGTTAGCACGCTCACAACAAGAAGGTCCTGGGTTCGAATCCCGGGCTTGGGGTCTTTCTGTGCAGAGTTTCTCCCTGTGCTTGTGTGGTTTTCTCCCACAGTCCAAAAACATGTACATTAGATTGATTGGTTTGTGTTGATGTGTGTGTGTTGCCCTGCAATAGATTGGCAACCTGTCCAGGGTGTACCTCCTGCCTCTCGTCCTACATGCGCTGGGATAGGCTCCAGCAGACCCACGTGACCCCAGATTCGGGAATAAGCGAGTATAGAAGATGAATGAATGAATGAATGAATGAATATAGTACACGATTCAACAGCACTCTTTAAAACTCTTTACTAGGACAATCAGAAAAGGCTTTATGAAGGTAAACCTTGTGGAATTAACACATGTATTAGATGTGGAATTAACTGTACTTTCTCTTAAACACAGTAAGGAATGCTGATAAGGTCATTAAAACTGAAGCATGATAGACATCATATAAAAGCAAGTTATACACCTTTATCATGCATGCACATCAATTAAAACTTTAAAGTGCTTTTACTACATAAAATAAATATACATTTAAAAAAAGAAATCTAGTTAGGCCTGGGATAGACTAATGACCTGTCCAGGGTGTACCCCTGCCTTTTGCACTATGTGTGCTGAATTGGCTCCAGCAGACCCTGTGAACCCAAATAAATGAAACACAAAAATGTCTACCGCTTTAATGTGTTAATGCTTAATCAACAATAGATAAATAGGTTTATAGCTTTAACTTGTAAAACTGTATATTAGTATACACTATGATGTTGTTGCCTTTCAAACGTTACCTTTAAAGTTTCCTTACCTTTCATACAAAATGGTATACCAAATACTGATGATCATATCAAATACTGTATAATAGACACTGTTCTAATTGACACAACATCAGCATGGCTGAATAATTAGATAAGGATATTTTAGCTTTTTGAGCTGTTAATAAAAAAATAAAAAGTGGCATCAAAGTCTCAAGTGATCAAATTAAAATGTTGTCAAATTATTAAATGTTGTGTGACCAAAGTAACTGTTCATCACAGGGAAGTGAAAACTCAAAGAGAAAGAGTCAGTGGCCTGATACTAGTCATAAAAACACAGAATACAAAACAAAATCAAGTCCACAACCCAGCTCATATATTTTTTAGGACAAGCATAAAAAGCTCTTAAGATATGAATATTTTTGTTTTTTAGACACATAATTACCAAAGGTAAAAATGAATAAATAACAGCTGATAAATTTTTGATCTAAAAAAGAATTCTCTGCAATAAACAAATTATAGAGTCTAAAGATCAAGCAAAACCAGAAATAGGAGTCTTGAGCAATGTTCAGTTGAAGCTGGAATTGTTATGAATTGTCTGACAGCTTGCTACGAGTCTAACCTCTCCATTTTATTTTATCATTTAGCCTTCTTTGACTTACATTGTTACATAGTCTATTAAAAAGACAGCTTCACAAATTGCAATATCAATAAAAACACAGCTAGACAACATTTCTTCACCGTTTAATTATTTTTATGTTTTTTGGCTGGATATTTGGATATATTTACTACTGAATTAAAAGTGGTTGTATTTGGGGGCAGCAGTAGCTGTGCCTAATAGTTAAGGCACTGAGTTGTTGGTTGGAAAACTAGGGTTCAATCGTCCTCACCGCTAAGAAAGATAAGAAAGACCTGGTTTTAAGCCCCAACATTGCCAAGGAAGACCTGGGTTAAAGTCACACCGTTTGCCACTGTTGGGTCTTTGAGCAAGACCCTTAACCCTTCCTCGTCCAGTGGTGCTTCTAAACATAGCTCAGCATACTAAGAATATGTGAAGAAAGAACCTCAGTGTACTGTAAAAAGCATATGTGACAAAATAAAGGCATTTACATGTGTGGTGATACACATGTATCTTCCCGCACTTGTGTGGGTTTTCTCCAGGTACTCCAATTTCCTCCCACAGTCCAAAACATGCACATTAGGTTGATTGATAACTCTAAAGTTAATGTGTGTGCTTGTATCCATGACTGGTATTTAAAACCTTTCAAACTACCCATTTGTCTTATAGAACTCTGCTTAAATTTAATTAAACAAGATTTGTAATATAAAGAAGCTAAATTTTCACACACTATCCACTTTATTTACTTTTGCATATATAACTAATAAGACTTTTATTTAAAAAAAAAGGAGAATTTACATTTGCATTACTTAGCAAAGGTCTGAATACTGTTTTATTTCCTTCCTCTGTGGGCCACTGGTTACACACCCTATCTACACACCCTATCCACACACATTTGACAAATCTCTTTTATAGAACTGAGCAATTAGGGGTTGATAGCTGTGCGCAGGGGCCGAGCGGTAACAGCTTGGTGGTACTGGGAATCGCACCCTGATCTTTCAATTACCAGTCCAACACTTGTACCACTGAGCTCCCACTTCCCCATACTCTATCTACAGATCATTTGCTTCCTGATCTCTTTCTGAGCTTATTATAAGTAGTAAAGCAAGAAACAAACATGTTTTTGTTTTTTGGAACACAGGACTTTTTAGGTGTCTATGTTAAATTTTGGAGTCACAAAATGTCCTTAAAAAAAATTTAAGCAAACACTCTTACTAACAGTGCAATACAGTAAGCGGAAAATGCCAGTCAATGCAAACTTATTCTTAGAATCTGTAAGGTTCAGCTGTTTTAAAGCAAACCGAGATTGTAACCACTCAGCTATTAAAAAAGTTTAAAAAATTTGCAAACTCCAATATAAGACAAAAGAATTACCATTTTTTTAAGAGCAAGTTTTTTTTTGTTTTTTTTACACAAAGGATAGAAAAAGCAAAAGGAACTCAACTTGAAATTGTGGAAAAATTTTAAATTTTCCAAATAACTAGTCTTTCGGCTCTACCTTAAATTCCTAGGGTTGCAAACAAATAATCCTGTGCATGATTTAATACAACACATACATATTGGCAAGGAGTAAAAAATTCCATAAGATACAGACAAGCGACAAAACAAAAATAAGAAGTATGTTAGCACAGTGTTAAATGAAACCAAACAGTTTTAATGTCCCTTGGTAATGATGTCGGGACTGTCCCTCAGTCAATGTTTAAATGATGGTGCTTAACATCCTGGTTCAAAATCTTTCACGTGTGTTTGCTGGGGTTGCAACAACTAAACAAACTTATTATGATGATGTCATATGAATGAGACATATTCTGGAGGACACCCTACTAACCAAGATAAAAATACATTTGGTATAACTTCAGCCTGCTTTCTACCTGTAACTAAAGGAAATGTTGCCTAAATAGTTAAGTGCTTTAAGTACCATAAGTATAAGACCCCAAGCATCCAAATTGCCAAATGTATACAATTGTTCAATATAAATAAAAGAAATTAAGACAGACAATGTTATAGCTGTTTAAATCCTAAAATATTAACATTGAATTCTCCTTTTCTTCGCTCTATATTGAATTCGCTCTTTTTTATATTCCAGTTCTCAATTTTTTAACTGGCTCTAGTTGGAAGTTCTGTGTCCATTTCGCGGCTGTGTAACAGGCAGATTTTCATGAAGAAACTCCATACTGCCTTGCTCAGAAAAGTCAGCAGCTGTGTGTCCATCCCCTCTCAGAACCCATTTAGTGGTAAGAAGTCCCTCCAGGCCTACAGGTCCACGAGCATGAATACGAGCAGTGCTGATCCCAACCTCTGCACCTAGAAGCAGCACACATTAGTCTTTCACATTAAACTGCTGTTGTGTGTTGTCATAAAACTGTTCTAAATTCCTTCTTTAAATAATGTACATACTAAGCATTAATACCGCATCAGTTTTGAATAAGCGTTATGACCTGCAAAGTATAATTCTCGTCAACTCTCACCAATTTTGTTTGCACCGGACTCAGTATAGCTAATGTGTTCTTACCAAGACCGAAACGATATCCATCAGCGAACCGTGAACTAGCATTCCAGAAAACACAGGCACTGTCCACTGACTGCAGGAACTGCTCTGCTGTTTCCTCTAAATAAACATAAGGTGCAAAAATTAAGCAATACAACAGTGCATAGTTCATTTAAATCAATAATTAAAATTGGAATGCTGGTAATTACAGCATTTCAGTGAACATGACATATGTACACAATATATATATATATATATATATAGATAGATATATATATATAGATTAGTAAATTCGGTTACATACTAATACCACTACAACCACAAGATGGCAGCATTATCCCACAAATACACAAACAAATACTCATTAAATAGTTTGCAACAGCAGATGGCATGTAAAAGGCAGAAATGTTACCATTTTCAGTGATGATCACATCTGTGTGCGAGCTGCCATATTTATGAATGTGATCCACAGCCTCATGCATGCTGTCTACCACCTCTATACAGCACTCCAGATCACCATACTCTGTACGCAGGGACTTCACCTCAGAGGGACTGAAAGTCAAGTATGATGCAAACTTGGGGCCAGCATGTATCTTTACCTGCATATGGTTATTACAAAGAGTATAATTAAAACATTTTTACAATCAACAGCAAAAAAAAAAAATAGTATAATTTAAAATGTGTTTGCAAAGAAAGTATTATCCAAACATCCTTTATCTTATTTAATAAACCAAATCAGTATAAATGGCATCCACTAATAAAAGAAATAGTAATTCAATTATTTTTGTGAACCCAAAGTTTCAAGAAAATAACAATGCTAAAAACACTATAAAAACTAACTTTACCTTTCATATTGATTACATTAAATTTCTAAAATATCACTTTTAAGAATACTATAATAATGAAACTTTTACTGAGATTTACCTGTTCTGTTCTCAACAGATCAATAATTTGATCAAACAGCGGGGTCCGCAACACATCCCTGTGAACTAGTAGGGTTTCCATAGCATTGCAGGCTGCAGGGTAATCACATTTCGAATCTCTGACTGCAGGAAGATGGACAACAACAAGCTAATCATTAAAATACATTTAACTACAAATTTCAATATTTTAGTACATAAGAAAATCCAAGCGGTTTACCAATTTTGACGACTTTGTCTATGCTGGCCTCATGATCAACATACACATGGCAGATGCCCTCACTGTGACCCAGCACAGGAATTCCTTTAGCAGCCCGCTGGATATCTCTCACCAGCTGAGACGAACCACGGGGAATGATGAGATCGATCATCTTCTCCAGCCGACACAAGTCCTCAACCTCCTCACGTGTGCTCACCTACAACCCACAACCAAACACAGAAATACACACCTGGTCATGGAATAATTGGACACTCAGCAAGTTAACATGAGGTAGACAAAAAGAAATAATTATTGATAGCAAAAAGAATATATATATATATATATATTTATATTCTAGCATATTACCAGTTGGATAGCATCTTTGACACCATGTATAGATAAGGCCTCTTGTGCTAGCTCATGTAAGACTCGGTTGGTGTTAGCTGCTTCCTTTCCACCCTTCAGCAACAAAGCATTCGCGCTAGCAATAGCTAATGCAGAAACCTTGTGGAAAAACAAAAGAAACTAAGCAAACTAAACAACTAACCAAATGCTTTGACATTTGCAAAAATTGCAATCATATGGGCATAGGAAAAAAGTGAAACCTGAGGCAGGCAGTCTGGACGAGATTCAAAAATGACAAGCAATACACCAATAGGCACAGTGATCTGTTCCAGCTCGAGGTTGTTTGCCACACGGGTTCTACGCAGTATTTGTCCTACGCTGTCTTGAGAGGACACTGCAATTTGACGCAGGCCAATAGCCAGACTGTTGAGTTTAGCTGGTGACAAACTCAGTCGCTTGAGCATGGCAGGAGGCATACGTCCTGTAACGTGTAAAAAATATATATAAAAGTCAACACTGTTAATTAAACAGTAAAGTGTCCGTCTGGCGCTCCACATCTAAAGCCGGGCTTACACCGGGTTTTTTATAGCTATTTAATAGTTTTATGCCGTTGTTGCATGTCAGACCTCACGAACATGATCTTTATCTCACACAGGTTTTCAGTTGCACAACAGTCAAGATATGTTAAAAATACACCTGTAAACACCAAGACTTTCAAGACATTAATCTGCAATACGTTTAGTAACCCAGTTAAACGGTTACACTAAACGGTAGCTAGATGCAAACAAAAACCTAAATTTACACTATTAACTTTGCTTATGACAATACGTTTTTTTCTTCCTGCTGTACTGTCCACCTAACACAATTGGATTATTTGAAGGACTGATTATAAAGGCTGTTAATTAGCTGTTGGTCAAGCTAGCGATCTAAAGAAACAGATTAGAGACAATTTAACTGGGATTAAAGAAATTTTTATCATTTAAAAATTGGTCTCACAATTTCAGCTCAAAAGTTTAAGAGGCAATTTAACATTAATATATATTTAGTAACTTTTACTGACTGATGCTTTAGTCAGTACATAAATATCTGTGGTCTGTATGCACAACCCAATATACCTGAATTCACAGCAAGTTCGATGTCTTTTTTATTAGCTGACAAAATTTTATCTCTCCTCTCAGTCAGAAGGTCAGCCATGGCATAAATGATATCACTCCTCTAAGAGAGAAAATAATATGTTAAGGAAATATTATTCTTCTTCTTTCACTTCATAATTTGTTCTACAAACTGTCATCATAAACAAAAGGGTATTCATTCTCATGCCAATGTTAAAATACCTGCTCTGGGAGAAGAGAAGCGAGAGTCCTTCCTGCAGTGCGAGCCATTTCTGTCTGCTGCTCTACTGTGGGTCCTGTAGCATTGGTTACAAGAGTGAAATTTGCTAAATAACATTCTTCAACAGATAAGCCTAGCGGAAAACAAATTAAAATGTTCACATACCAGCAGGTTTGACCTCGGAAAAGAAAGTGCCCACTTTCTTTCCCTCTACAATGTCTGTAATGACATGGCCTGTGACTTTAGGATGTGTACCATTAGCGATGACTACAGATGTGCCTCCCTGTAGAGCCCATAAAGCAGCCTTTACCTGTGGACAATGTGGTCAGTACATTAAACGATAAAGAATTGACATGTACCTCTGTAAAAAAATAGTATATAAACTTAAACCTTAGCTTCCATTCCTCCAATGCCAACCCTGGATTTGGTACCATAGGTTATAGACTGCTGGTCCCCGGGGTAGAAAGTATCAATTAATTTAGCATCATCAGAACTGGGAGGGCTGTCGTAAAGACCTGTTGGAGGCAGTATTGTGACAGTTAGGGAAAAATTATCGGATTAAAAGTAGTCCTAATACCATGGTTTTATTTACCTTCTACATCCGAGAGAGCAATGAGAAGATCTGCTCTCATCTCCACAGCAAGCCGTGCTGCCAAACTGTCATTGTCCTTAATGCTTATGACCTAAATTATTAACACAAATACATAAAATTAAACTACATTATATAGTGCATTCAATCCACTCCTAACTTTAGCTATAAGCACAATAACTATTCAAGGGGTGATTCGGGTTAATTATCATATTTGCTGTACAGCAGAATGCAGACAGGAATGCAAAGAACAAGGAGAACTACACTACTGAATACATGGCCATGTACTTGAGTGAGCTCTAGCGTCTTCTATTTTACAGCATGCATTTGGTAAAAGTGCCCTCCCTGCACGTAATTCTAAGCTCTAAAGGGGTTTAGGGGAATTCAGCCAGCCCCTTGTCCCCGGAGGTCCTGTCGGCTCTATACCCACATTTACCCCCTGCAGATCACTGTTAGGCTCTGGAGGAGGGACCACTGCATCATTGGTGTTAATGATGGGCACGATGTTCATGCGCAAAAGTTCGTGCAGAGTGCTGTTCAGATTTCGTCTCTTCTGGTCATCATGAAAGTCCAAGTTTGTGACCAAGATCTGAAAAAGAAAACAGGCATTCGTCAGACAAATATAATAAACAGGAACAAATTCCTTCAATCAGTGTGTTATTGATAAATTTCAGATAAATGGCATCATTTTAAAGAATTGAGAAAACAAAAGAAACTGCAAATCTAAAAGTAAATGCATTGGCAGAGAGGAAAGAGTTTTCCCAAGACTTGTTTCTGTGAAAGGGTTCAGTTTTATTATTTTTACAAAATTATTTAATATATATTTTAACATACAGTGTAGGTGCGTGTATTTATTTGGTGGACACTACAATTCAAATTAAAAGTATCACACAAACACTTGAAGCATGGCTGAGAATCTGTTCTTCAGCAAAATGATCTGCAACAAACACCTCAATATACATGAAACCAAAGCAGAAGGAACATTGTGTTGCAGTTGCGATGCGTGTCACTGTTTATATACACCTGTGCTGTGCAGGTGCTGTACTGAGTGAACATGGCCTCATACAGTGCCATCAGTCCACTCTGTCCTGCAGCAGCACATGCCCTCGCCTCCAGAACGGGCAGAGACTGCAAAAAAACAAACAAAAACAATAGTTATCTGCCGGTTATCCATTACCACTTTAAAAGTGGTAGCTCAGTGGTTAAAAACTTTGCACTAGAACCCTAGAAATACCCTTAACCATTATTATGGTTAAGGGTTTCTGCGAATGTCATAAATGTAAACTCTATTTCCGTTTACTTCACAAGCAGGTCCATTTGAAGCTCAAATATAATGAATTAAAATCTTAAGGGGTATCTAAAGGGTTATAGTATATTAAAAAGAAGTTTAGTTCTCGTGCCGTGGTGTAGTTGCTTAAGGCGCCAAGCCCAATATGCGCAAGTTATTTCACACTGGCAACCCAGGTTCACTTTCTGGCTCCCACCTCTCTACCTCCCCCATGTAAACCCTCTGTCCCAACAATAAAAGGGTTTTGCTTACCATGTCTTTAAGCTGATTCTGTCCCGTATGTAGGGCTTGTCTGACACTCTGCGAGAGAAGAATCTCATGTCTAAGTCTCTGCTTCCCAAATGCTACAGCTCCACTTGTGACGATCATCATTTCTCTGCCTTGATTTTGCAGCACTGCCACCTTAAAAGACCACAAATATTTCCAATTCCATGTAATAAACAAGGGATACAATGTCAAATCTACAGGCTAATTTTTAGGGATTGTTTGAATCAAATGCTTGCACAATGCCATGCAGAGTGTAAAGAAAATATGATTTAATAACCACTGTCTCATCCAAAGTCCCTCACCTGTTCCACTATAGAGGCAAGCCTCCCGAGAGCGAGGCCACATTCATCGCCTCGAGTTACTACAGCACTGCCCAGCTTCACAACAATCCGTTTGGCCTGTCGCAGTTCACCACGGTGTGCGAATGACTTACCATGAGGGCGCCCCAGAGGCACTGTTTATAATTAAAAAAAAAAAAAAAAACATGGCAGAAAGCAATTTCATGGAGTCGAGACCCAGTCAGAAGAAAAGCATGCAGGGACTTAGAAATGGCAAGATAACTACTAACAATACAATATGAGTAATGCTCCTGGACTCCATATTTATGTGAAGACCTGTGCTGGAATTCATGGAATTAGCAAATTATTAGCTTGGGTTTTAAGCATAATAAAGCTATAGATGGAGGGCTGCAAGGACCACCAGCAACTGATAATGCGTTATTTACATTTACAGCATTTGGCAGACGCCCTTATCCAGAGCAACTTACAACTGA
>JAOTQW010000041.1:6734658-6745121 GCA_026260075.1 Sisor rabdophorus | reverse complement strand
GGCGACGGTGCTAACCACTGCGCCACCGCGCCGCCCTATATATATATATATATTTTTATTTTTTATTTTTTCCAGTCTGTGTTGCATATAAATGAGATATTCATTAGGGTCACAATATGTTCAGCTGTTTAACATAATTGTCCAATACAAAACAAATGCAGCATAAATTAGTTTCCATCAAAATTCTGAATTATACAGGATGCTAAATTATGCAGTTTTGTGCTTCAATGCAATAAATAAACGATGGAGTCAGAGTTTGCCTCATACTTCATGTTTTATCACTCTGTAAACATTAGCTGAATAAATACTTCGGAGCCCAGTCATACAAATTCGCAATCCTACACAGATTTATGTTTGGTGGTAATTATTCTGGTCTCACTAATGTCACTGCAATTTCCTCTTGCATAAAGCAAATGTCCACTTAATGGGAACTTGCTTTAGTGTTACAGTCTTCAGCCTTGCTGAAGTGAACGTGCAGAATATCAGTGTGTGTGTCTCTGCTTCCCTCTCGTGGCTTTTTTCTGTTATACATCATAGAGTGAAGCTGTAGCAAATAATCATCCCAGTCCTCTGGGAGCAAAAGCAACAGGAAGCCCAGGCAGATTGTGGACACTGCAATAATACGTACACTGTTCAACTGGATGTCACACATGTAGCGGTCTATTACTGGTAGGAAGAAAATAGACACAGGTTGTAAGTGTTAGTTAAATTTCCATATAGTTAATATTAGCAATTATAATTATGACATGACATATAACAATTATGAAATGAGATGTAGCAGCTGCATATGGCTTGATAGCAATTATCTATTAGTAAATTTTGGGACTAGATAAGTGCAAATAGGTTTTGTTTACACTCTCAGTTTATGCAAACACCCTATGAATAAGGTTTCGAGGGTATTTTGACGCAGTTTATTCAAGTTTCTTTAAGTCATGCTGATATATATTTTTTATTCACAAACCATCCCAGCCCCACAAATAATCTATAATAATACAGAGATTTAGACCTGAATGGAAAAATTTTAATGCTAGTATTTCTTTTAAATAAATAAATAACATGGTAGGGATGGATGGATGGATAGATAGATGGATGGATGGATGATCAAATACGGATATAGACTTCAATTTCCATTGTAGCTACATATATTTACATGCATGTAACAACACAGTCATTGTATGTCACACAGGTATGAGCCCACTTACCAGCATTAACAGGCACACTGATGACAATGCTTAAAGAAATCAATGTAGGAAGAGTTATCATAACACCAAAATTTATCAGGAAATTGAACACTAGGGCACAAAAAAGGAAAAAATCAGACAACAAATTTGATTTACAGAATTACACATGGGTAAAACAAGTAGAAGCACAACAATAAGTCATAATGTGCGATATAAAATATGTATGTGTGGGTATTTGTATGCGTAAGTGTGTATTGTGTGTGTATACATATATTCATATATGTGTAAATACATATATTCATATAGGGGTAGTACATAGTAACCTTACCCAGCAATAGTGCAGCTGTACAACACAGACTGTGCCAAGGTATCTCTCTGGATAGACCAAAATCCTCTGCTCCAGTGAGGATAAGTATAAGAGGAACAATGCTGACAAAGACAGTGTTGGCGACTCCAAGGACAGTCAAGTACAATGCAGCCTCACTAAGCTTGGCACTACCCAAAACTAGCTTAAACAGTACCTACAGAGAGGAAACAATATGGTCATAATTCACTCTGTAGTGAGTCTCAGCATGAAACAGTACTGCAGTACTTAGTGGTCAATATGAAGCATTGTCCGGCATTACTTTATACAAGGCTGCTGTTGATGCAGCTCCAACCACCAGGGAAATGCCAATCACAGAGTGACTGTGGAACCCATCAGCATATGTTATCATTACTATGCCTGCAATGGCTAATATGGCTGCAACAATCTATAAGCAAAGAAGAAACAAAGAGGGATAGTTCCCTATTAAATGCAGGTTGATACCGAGAGGTGTTGCAGTGTGGTGCTTTTTGTCAGTTTTATGTATCAAGCCTTTTGGGAAGCAACTTTCTCATTAAACAACTGCGCATAATGTGTTATACAATATTTGTGCAGAATTTCATTCACTCATTGATGCATTCATTTATTCATTCATTCATATACTATACCAGCTTACTCCAGGTATACCCTCGAAGGTTGCCAGTACATCACAGGGCAACACATAAACGATCAACCATACACACTTACACTCACTCCTTTGGACAATTTAGAATCATCAATTAACCCAACATATTAACATTTATATGTACATATTTTTGGACTATGGAGGGAAACCGGAGTAAACCCACACAAGCGCAGGAAGAACATGCAAACTCTAAAAAGAAAGACTGCTTGCTCGGAATTGACATGCACACATCTTGCATATAACAGCAAACAAAGCTGTTAAGATGTTGTTAAGACTGTAAAAAGCCAGAATTTTATTCTTGTCCCTATAGTTCACAATGGCGGGAAATTAAGACGTAATCTGAGGGAATTGTCAAGGTGTCACGGAGGCCTATGAAATTTTTGGCCATTGAATTTTTTAATAAAACAGATTTCTATTGCAAGGAGGAATAAGTCAGCAACATACATTCACATTTATGGCATTTTGGATTAAAACTTCTAAATCACTTACTCTAAATCAATGATTCTTAAAATATGTTATATTTGTAGGCTAATAAAAATGTGTTGTTTCATACAAAACATGAGCAACTAAACAATAGATTTAAATTCATCTGTATTTCAGAAAAATTGCATCCTATAAATCACATTTATTTTGTATGTGGTGCTGTCTCCTCACAATGTCAATCTCACCCTGACACCCATGAAGCGATCACGGAGTACAATCCAGGAAATTAAATAGACAAATGCATGGCTGCAGCAGAAAAGAGCTGATGCATCGGTTGCAGGGATCCTGCGTAGGCCCTGTAGGTATAAGTAGATGGTGAGCATCCACAGCACCCCAAATGGTGCCACTACTGAGAGCAGTGTTTTCACCGACAAGCCATCCTCACCCAGGAACTGACAACATTCCCTGTATTTATGCACACACAAAACACTGATTGTCACTCTAATAGCATCACTGTCATACACAAAATGCATAAGGTAAGCCTGGTATGTGTCACTTTTTTTTAAACACAGACAAATTGTTCTCCTTTCTGATCCTTGTGTCTTTCTGCTAATTATAAATGTAGACCTAACTAAGTCAGCCTTAATTGGATTATTAGCCATCCCTCACCTGAAGCGCTGTCGAATACTTTGCCTCTCTTTGCTCCAACACAGGTGGCCCAGGTAGTATAAAGGAAAAAGAAAGCTGTTCCAAGATGTAGAAAACCAGGTGAGGGTAAAGGGAACATTGAGTCGTCTAAGTGTCACTTTGGCCAGCTGAGTGGATCCTGTCCATGATGCACAGACACAGAGAACCACAGTGACACCCCACAGTGCCTGCCCCAGGTGGGCTACAGTTGAGCACAGACAGCAACGTACTATCTGCTGCTTACTTTTATTGTCCACACTTATCACATTTGTCCCAGTATGGCTGTCAA
Source organism: Sisor rabdophorus (assembly GCA_026260075.1). Classification (NCBI taxonomy): domain Eukaryota; kingdom Metazoa; phylum Chordata; class Actinopteri; order Siluriformes; family Sisoridae; genus Sisor; species Sisor rabdophorus. Next base: position 6,741,552 of record JAOTQW010000041.1, on the reverse strand, counting down.
TTTTTACTTCCACCTTCTCTTTGTTCAGCTGCTCCACAACTGCAGACACAAACATACAGTAACAAACAGCGAGGAAACACCCATGTGGCTTGTTTATTTTACAGTGAATTGAGCAATTATCGATTAGGAATTTATACTAAAGAAATAATATGCAACCTGGAAATGTGTCTTGTTTGTAATCTTGTCAGATTTTTTAAATGTATGCAGTAATTAAGTAATTATTTATGTTTTTTTCTAGCCAGTGACTCAGAGATTTCCTTGCCAGTCCCATCTGTTACTCTGTTTGACCACAAAGTCTCACCTCGCCATTCATCAGAGTTTAAATAGCTGCTTAGACAGAAGCAGCTAGACATTGCAAATCCATCAATCCAATCAATCATTGCACCTCCAGAAATCTGACTGGGTGCTTAAACAGGGCGATAAGAAAACAAGTACATTTTTGTACCACCCTACTACAAAAGTCAGTGTTTTTCTAATTTGAAGGTAAAAATCTTCATAACAACTGCAGAATGAGAGGTTTAAATAATTTTACACATGTATGTTTAAGACTTTAATCTGCATCCCCAAATTGTATTTTTCCACATAATAAGTATAGATCTAATATCTACACTGTACACACAGGGGCCACCAAAATATGCATTAAAAAACTGCATTGTACATAGCAGAGAAAAGAGGCAGTATTTTTCTACTATTGTTAAGTAATGTAATGTAAACTGCACAGTTACAGGCAGATATGCGCACTAGTAAAAAATAATAAAGTTACTAAATTATTTAACAGGAGGGTATCAAAAGGTTTTAAGCCACAACAATTGATGGCAGCACAAGGCTGCACACAAAACTGTGCTACTGTGTGGGAGTGCCTCTAAGAGGGGGAAGATAGAAACCCTGTGAGGGACCCTGTTTTTATAGTAGAAACAGTACTATAATGCAAAATAAGTATGGTAAAAGGTGCAACTTTATTTCATAGGCCACTTTTTATTATAGGGCCCTAAAGAACAGCCCAGTCTTGCTCCTTATCCTACTATGCTGTACTTGGTTCTACAAACAATTTAAATAAGGGACCGACTATTATAGATCAACTATTTAATGACTCTTTCATATAAATTCTGAAAATATGATATCTATTTTTGTTGCTATGTCTTTTAAACCCTCTAGTTCTTTCTTCATCCTACCTTGACCAACTGAAATTTATGTTTGGTTTTTAAACAACTGTCTAAATCTCAGTAATAAAACTGAGGTCTTATTGGTACAAAATCTACTTTGAATAAAGCTGATTGTTTTACTGTGTATATTAATAATGCAGTTTGTTCATAGCACACTTAACTTTGCTTATGTCAAAATATTATGTGTATTGTGTACTTTTATCGGTGTAACATTAATCAATAAACTCAGCAGCTCACTTGCTTTTAGGACTTAATCACATTTAAATACTTTTCTCCTACATTTAATTCTCCCTTGCAAACTTTTTTTTTTTTTAATTAAGCATTCATTGTATTTGTGATGTATGTATGCAGGTGTGCTTTTAAATTTGTAATGCTGGCAGGACTTATTTATAGTTACGGTTTTCACTAATTTGTCTGTATTGCGCTGATATTGGGTGTTTGGAAATACAAGGAATGCTTATTAACAGAAAAAAGTTTGTCTTTAAATGAGATAGTAGTGCTTTTGTCTCTGCACCAATATAACACTGGGTATCTGGGACATTGCTGGCCTAAAATACGTAATCAGAACTCATAAGCAATAATCAGAGGATCTGAAATAGTTTACAGCCTTGATGTGAATATAAGCATAAACACTAATATGATTTTTCATTACAATCATAATTTCAGGCACAGGCAGTTTCAATTATTGCAGCTGAATGCATGTTGGTATAGATTATGGAAGCTTAATTGAAAAAAAGGGCCAAAATCTAAAAATTGTCAAATTTTATTTGAAAAACATAATTCTTCACAATCATAATCATTCTTATGAATAATGCAGTTTAAATTTTCATTCTACTTCATTACATTTGTTTTCTTTAAATTTATTAATAATCCTGTTTTGCTGCGTAAACTTTTACTTTTAACTGTGAGGTGACTCGAATTTCCCCTGCCACAAAGGATGCAATTTCTCAGGTCCAGTTACTTAAATCATAAATGCCAACACTAGATTTTTGTAAACCTATTCAGACATGATCTATGATAAATATAAAAAATATTTCCATTAATCCATTTCAATAACACCGTATTTCCTTAAGTCTTATCATAATATAGTAACAATAATATAACAACAAAATAATATAATAATAAAAAGAAAAAAGTGAGTTTCCTGGGCCATGGCATTTTTATAACCATTACAAGTATAATAATTATACAATTATATATAAATTATATATAATTGTAATTTATTGGATGTAACGGTGCTACGTCACCCGGGTTTGTGGAGTTCCACGACTGGTAGCCGTAATAGCCTGTGATCCTAAGGATGCGCTCCTCGATAGACGCGTTTTTTATGTCCTCAGCCGAGCGGGAAGACTTGAAGTCCTCTTTTATTCCATCTTCGACGGCCAAAGATTTTAACTGTCTAAGTTGTGGACTGATGTCTGACAGACGGCGTGGGCTTGCAGCCGGTGATTTCCACATTCCACTAGGCAACACAAAGAAGACCGCAGTTTAGTAATTTATGCAGCAAACGTAGAAATGCTGAAGCTCAGAACCGGCTACATTGGGACCAGATCGAAGCGGTCTTTATCTGTAGAAACCCGGCCCAGTTTCTTAATAGTGATATCGAGCGAGAAAAAATTTGATCGAATGGCGAAAATAAAATCAGCCTAAACCTCGATTGTTTATAACTTAAATATTACCACAATCAGCTTCCAATTCAGTTACTGAACAAAACATAATACCAGCACGACAGAACATCTCACCACGGTAACTTTTCCATCAGCATATTTGACGGGAAAGATTTTGAGGATGCTGACTGACACCTTAAACCGAATTCACTGCGGCGCGCTATGTGGAACCACCGCGTTCATGCGGCGACAACGCGGCCATCAAACACATTCCCACAAACAACCAACCCACTCACATACACACAGACGCAGACACCCCCCCCACACACACACACTATGCAGATTTACAATTTGGCCAAAAATAACGAGATGTTATTTCTACGATAAAAGTATTTACCCCATCGCGTCGTGTATCCAGGAATATGTCGACCACAGTAATCTGAAGTCAAAGCTTCAAGCACCCTTAATTCTGTAAACAACTTGCAGAGGGACCTCCGATGGGGAATGAGATCACTGCTCAAAGTACATTTCTGCAGAGTCTGTAAGATGTTTGTCTTTTATCAATGATACAAGCCATCATCTAAAATAAAAAAGTGGTGTTTAAATAATTAAATAAAATTCCATGTATCTTATTCCAAATTTCTTACCCTACAATAGGTTGTAAGGTATTGGAGTTAAATGGAGTTTACCCCAAGATATTCAGACAGTGGAAAACACCCTCAACACACACAGAGGGAGGTGAAACAGGATGGATACAGAAAACTCTAGAGTGTCAAGAGGTAAGAGAAGACAAAAAACCACAAAGACACCTTGAGATTTAACTTAGTAACAACTTAATGACACAAATGACCCCCATCAGAAGGACGTATCCTGGGATTCTAATGTGGTATGTAACCTGAGCATTGGCAACAACTTGCAGTGTCTTTTTATAGCTGTGAAAGGGAATTCTATTTTCTTTAGCGTTAAAGCCCACTCTTTTTGGCAAACACTAACCAGAAACTATTGCTCAGTTGTAAGTCGCTCTGGATAAGAGCGTCTGCCAAATGCTGTAAATGTTTAAATGTATTTCACATTTTAATGTGGCTTATTGACACTGAAAAACCTTCAATATCTTGCACTGCTGCTCTGCAGATATTAAAGGGTTTGGGCTTGGATCAGACTTAAGTCCATGAGTTTTTGATTTTCCATAAGGTTAGTAACCAGAATATTTGGTTTAGGCTAAATGTATGAGGTTTCCCCGCATAAATAAAAACATACCCTTCATGCACCTGTTTGAGAAAATATTAAAAGAATGCAAAATACAATACATGTATATGCATAAAGAATTTTGACTATGCTAATTTGTTTATTAGCATAATTTCAATTAAATTTATTGTTGGTAGGAAAACAGATAATTAATAAGGTAGGTAAGGAAAGAAGTAAGGAAACGAAACAATTTTTGGAATTCACCATTGCAATCCGGTTTCTTATAAACAAGAAGGTTTATTTTTCCCACTGGCTAGCTTACAAAATATTTGTACCACATATTATTTACATTTACAAATGTATTACATTTAATACGAACAATTGTTAGTTGGCAGTTACCTGTAATAATTTTGTAACCTGCAATTTATGAATATTAAACATATTGGGTTTAAGTTTTCATTGGACAGAAACATATGTGAATAAGAATAAAGTGAGAATAAAATAAGCTGTTGGGTTAGTTATTTCCTCTTTACAATTACAAAAAGCTATCTCAAAAATATAATGGAATAGAACCAAATTAATACTGCAGGCATTATGTTTCATTGAATAAATTTGTGGAATTATATTTTAAAAAGGGGGGTAGTCACTGATGTAAACTATTTCTCAGAACGAAAAACAAGACTAGGTTAAGAAATGGCTTATAGTGCAGTTAGCAATAAAGACAGGCAGAGGTGAAATAGATCAATAAGGTACACTGGAGTCTCTCAATCTTACCTTTCTATCACTGACTCAATCGGTTCTGTCTACGGTTCAAGAAACCTAAAATAGTTTGTTACGGGATAGTGTCCCGTAGAGTTGTGGAGATATCGCGTCATATCCATCATACCTATCCTCTTATTTGTTTAGCTGATTTATTCTTATGAATATACTTACAGCCTTTGGCAGACACCCTTATACAGAGCAACTTACTTTTTGTCTCTCTTTTGTCTTTAACAAATAAGTAATTGGGGGTAAAGGGCCCTGCTCAGGGGCCCATTGTGGCAGCTTGGTTGTGCTGCTATTAATGTGTTTCATGTTTATTGAAAATCGATGGCAATTATATTGTTACAATAAGTAGATTTCAGGGTTCAGTTCTGGAGGCTGGATTCTGAACAGGTTTAGATTAAAACGTTCTAAAACCACAATTTTACATTGAAGTAGAATATAATTCTTTTACAAGTAGGTTTTTAATATGGCTGGAGACATGTTAAAGGAGATAATCATTAGAACAATTTATTAGTAAAGTCTGGTTTCAACTCTAAAAAGATGTTTTTTAAGTAATGATTAAAAAAATCATTTGCTTTTAGGAAAAGCAAAATCATTTCCAAAGCTTATTTTCAGTTTATTCTGTAGAGCACCAGATGTAAAAAAAAAAGTAATTACCTGTTTATTTGTGGCTGCAGCTTTGTGAAAGGTGCCGGAGTTAGATCGCCTCTCTGCATTGCGCAGCACATCATCTGTGGGATCTTCCTCCAGCAGTGTGGCAGAATCACTGCCCAGAGTCAGGTTTTAAATAATGGCTGGCGGTGAAGGTGGGTGTGTTTGGGATGAGGAAAAAGAGGGGCTGCACATTGTTGATTAAAATAAGCCTTCTTACCTTCTGGAACTCTCAGTGCAGAGACTTGTGCTTAGTCAGGCAAAAGCTCTGACAGTGCTTATTAATAAGTCGTTGGACACCTTCGAAAGATCGATGCCACAGAGAAAAAAATAGCTCTAGTAATACTAAGACTACAGCTTGACTTACTGACTAATACAAAGAAATTATTTTACTTCCACAGCCTATTTTATATTTTATTTATGGTCACCTACTGCATTTTAGCCAGCATGGAAACCGGCAACTGTAGCAAAACAAGGGCTTATTATTCTCACAGGTTGTGATACTTTTCCTCATGTCAAACATAGGAGGGTTTTTTTTGACACAAAGAAATTTTTAATCTACATTTATGTTAGCTATTACAAAAGATGAAAATATAGAATTGTCTCAAGAAATTATGTATATTGGCTTACTAAGTGCCGACATACTAAAATACTATACTTTGACAATATACAGTAGATTTTCTAGTCCTCTTGCAAACTTCCTATTCTCTAGATATTTATCAAAGTTTTGGAGTCTGAATATACAGTATCCTCCTTATAGACATTTTAAAATCTATGCTAAAAGTTTATTTATTAGAAATAATTATCTTTTACTAACTTGTAAAAGTTGTACTAGCTTTTTATTTAACTGCTGATTGGATTGAATTTGCTATTGTACAAAGAACGCATTACTGAAATTAATAAAATAACATTAAAATGTTGTAACATCAATTGTAGCTGTAATCAATCAATTGACTAATATTTTAAAATCACTCAATCAACAGCACACAGATTAGTTTTAATTACAGCACATTTTATTCACAATTTAATTATTTACAGATACTAATTTTAACATACAAAATACATGAATTTTGGTGCAGTGATTCCTCATTGCCTTGTCTTAAACCATACACCTTAAAATACATCAAGAATCAGGCTTTCAGCATTGCAACAAACGTCACACAGAAAGCTGCAAAAAATGTTTCATGCATTAAACCAATCATAGGAACTGTAGCTTCAAGCTACAGTTTTTATCACGACAATTTCCCACAGGGTCAGTAAACTTGATACATTATTTTATTGTCCTCCTAATTTAATGCTGCAAACAGTACCCTCAGGTGAACAGCCACAGCATAAACTGTTGCAAAATCAACTAAGACAGCATTTGAATCCATTTTTTCCTGGCAATTGGCAATACATATATATATATACACATATATATATATATACATACATACATATATATATATACACACACACACACATATATATATATATATATACATACATATATATATATACATATATATATACATACATACATA
>JAOTQW010000041.1:6698350-6709067 GCA_026260075.1 Sisor rabdophorus | reverse complement strand
CTGCACAGAAAGACCCCAAGCCTGGGATTCGAACCCAGGACCTTCATGTTGTGAGACTGTGCTAACCACTGCGCCAGCGCACTGCCCAGATAGATAATAATCACAGTAAATGTTCTCAGCAGCTGAAACATTCATCAAACACAGTAAAAGTGTGACTATTCTGCTATAGAACCCCAGTTGTTCCAGCTAAGCGCAGTTGCCTCTTGAGTCTCTCTAGGCAGTCTCATTTATTGGGTGTGTCATAGGAGTCTTACCCATAAGTCTTTGTGGTATAAATTGCCAGCCCTATAGCTGTGTATCATCCAAGCTCTAAGGATAATATGAGCCTTGGAAAAAATGACATCACTCTCTTGCTCTCCTAATCTCAGTCTCGGACAGCAGGGAGAGGATGGGTTTTAACTGCCATATGTGTGTATTGCTCAAACTTACTTGGGCAGGGTTTAACCTGGCAGGTCTGTGTCTCTCGACCCTCACCGCCGCAGTCTTTACCTCCTCGCTGAGGAATAGGGGAGTTACAATGGCGTATGCGAGTGATCACCCCTTCACCACATGTCACTGAGCATGAAGACCAGGGAGACCACAGACTCCAACCACCATCTTGGCGAACTAAACACACAGGAACTCAGTGTTTTCTCCATTTGCCCCACTTTTCCACTTACCCCACAAAGAAATAACAACTGGCACAAGGAAAATGTTTTCCAAACCTCTGCGGTCACATTTTCCTAAGCTACACCTTCGAGTCTGAATTGAGGGGCCAGAGCATGTGTTGCTGGCGTCGTCACATGATCTTCCTCTTTGTTGTGTTCCGCTGCCACAGGTGACTGTACACTGTGTCCATTCTGACCATGGAGACCAGCCGTCCTCACTTTCTATTGCTAGAGCACAAAAAAGACAAAAAGTAGAACAATTAATCTTTAAGTGGTAATGTAATACCTATATATCATATATGAATTGTGAGTGGCACTCACGAAGGCAAACAGGACAGCACTCCCCATCAATAAAGGATGGATTAGCACAAGATACTGGTGGGCAAGTGATCTGACGGCACACCACTTTCCCATCCTGGCATGTGCATTTGGTGCAGCTATCCACAATCCAGTCCTCCTTATTTTCAAACTGTCGCCCATCCTGCCAGCAAATGCTCTGCTGCACTGGATCCTGCATTTTATTCAGAGTCTCACGCATGGCAGTGTTCTCCTCTGTCTGAAATCCAGAACTTAACAAATTAATCTTCACATAATCCTGATTTAACTATTCATTCATTCATTTTCTATACCTGCTTATTCCCAAACTCTGCGTAACAGGGGTCTGCTGGAGCCTATCCCAGCGCACATAGGGCAAAAGGCAGGGGGTACACCCTGGATGGGTCGCCAGGGCCACGCACACAAACATAACTCACACGCACAATTTACACTCACTCCTATGGGCAATTTAGAATCACATGCGATCTCAGTGCACATGTTTTTGGACTGTGGAAGAACAGCGAAGTACCCGGAGGAAACCCATGCAAATGCAGGAAGAACATGCAAAATCAGATCGGAACGACCCCGTGCCTGGGATTTGAACCCAGGACCTTCTTTTTGTAAGGCGACTGTACTAACCACTATGTCACTACGCTGCCCTACTGATTAAACCAAATTCAGTTATTTTATATGTATTCCATATTTTTTTATTTAGGGTTTCATACACATTTAAAGTATTAAACTACTCTTATTTCCTGTTTCCAAGAATTCCTTACCTAGGTACTTCGGTAACCAATTTTAAGTAAACATCGGTGAGATTTTTAACTTAATTTTCACAATGAGGATTTCTTAGAAATATAGCAGCACAACATGCCTGTCTCAACTCAAAAAGACATTCTAAAAGACTTACCACTTTCTGCAAGCCATCAATGAGATTGCTAACAACAACACGGAGACCCTTTAGCTCTTGAAAAAGATTGGCTAACTCCTCACATGAACGCTCACACATCATCTCAGAGGGGCTCTGTGTCGGGGGGTCTGTGTTTGGACTGATCAAGTTAGTGGAAATAGAGGAGGAGGCAACATCCAGTAATTCGGTACTTTCACTAACTGTGTTCAGCTCCTCTGTACAGAGAGAAAGACAAGCACATGAATATTTAAAAAAAAAAAAAACATTAATAGCTCCTCAATATCTGCCAGACAAAGAAACAAAGCAATGGGACACATTAATTAGTTTAACATAAAAGTTTAATGAAATTATACCGTGGGTTTTCCAGGAAAAATAATGTGAATGCGTATTGGACTGTTTATATTTTCAACATAATATATTTTTACCCATATCTTGTTTTCTTGTTTCTCAAATAGATTTACATACAAGGGGTTCAAACTAAAACAGCAAATATTTCCTGAAAATGTGCATCAGGGTAGTCATGGGAAGTCTGTTTCAGTACTGTTATCCATGTGGATGGGAAAGCAATCAGTGTTTTTCATGCTAGGCAGCAGAATGTGCTGTGCTATATGTGCACATAAAAACAATGACAGTGTAGAAAGTGTTTGGAAAGGGGGGCCTCAGCATGTTGTCTAATCCTACTTACACTCGTTGTGTGGAAGGTGCAAATATATAACCTTTTTCCTGAAAAATAAAAAAATATAGCAAATTTTCATTGCTGCATTGACGTCCATGTGGCATGGTAAGTTTAAGCTTCAAGATATATTTATGGTTATATGAAAATTAGAACAATAAAATTTATACTAATAATCTTAATAAATCCCAATTAAGTAGAATTATTCTACTTTGGACAACATAAAAATATGTATTTCTTAGTTTTCACTTTTCTCTTTCGCTGACCAAATACCTAATGTATAACGCTAATAAATCTTCAACATAAATGCCAGATTCCTTCAACTGGAAAAGGAAAATCACCATCAAAGGAATTTTTTATCATCAATTTATTTTCCAAGAGGGACATAAAAATGTGAAGAAAAAAAACCCCATGAGATGTGCCATGGGTCCCTGTAAACAAAAAAGATGAAGCACTACATCATCAAGCACAGATGTTCCTGTAAGAGTTCCAAAAGGACAAAATAAAAACCAGGGAGGCTGCCAGAATGGTATTTAATCTCTATCTCTAAAAGTGTGACAAGTATCTCTTATATTCATGTCTGGTCTATAGAGCGAATAGAAAGAAGCCTCTTCTTACAAAACATAATAATGTTCAGCTAAATCAACCCAAACCATATAGCAAAATATGAAGCAAATTTTAAATATATTTATATACTTCTATATATTTATTTATTTGTTCCAAAAATTCTATAGTTATATATGGATACAATCACAAAATGGCACAGAGTTTTCACACAATGGTGCCATCATGCTTAAGAACTGTATTTCTTTAGCCAGAACTAAAGGGGTTTCCTAAAACATAAGCTCCATAAACTAGTCCAGTGAAAAACTTTCCAACTGAAAGTTTAAAGCTGACGAAAAGCTATTTTATCATTTAGCATAAGAATTGCAATAATACAACAGAGAAGAGAAGAGTACAGGCCTGAATCCATCTACAAATCTGTTGGTGACCTAAAGCAGGCTGTGCACAGGAGATTCCCTTACATTTGGAATGTTTTTGCAAGAAAGACTGAAAAAATATTGGAAAGTCAAACCAGGCTGACAGACTCTAACTTAAAAAGACTGAATGATGCAATAAAAAAATGGTGATTTAACTAGGTGTCAGTGTAGAAATGTAAAAATTATGCAGCAAAGTGAATAAATTTTTTTAAGAGCATTTTGTACATTTTTACATACTCTAAGTTTACACTGAGGGCGAATCTAGTTCTGACATGATTTGACATGTTTCCAAAAAAAACCCTTTATTTCAATAGTTAAATGTAGATTTTTACAACCCTTGTTAACTCTTTCTTAGTCCTTCAGAACTAAAAATACCAGCCACTTCAAATAAAAAGGAAATGAGCTGATAAAAAAGAACAGGGAAAATTCAAATGCATATTCCCAGATAGTTAGAAAATAGCTCACATATAGAATATATGAAAGTGGGCTCTGTGTACATGAAATACCTGCTGGTCATATAGACACCCCTGAGATTTTAAAATCTTGAACGATTTGTTGGCCTCTACTGCAATTTCTTAAGCATTTTTTTTCAAGCTTCAATCCCATGTCTGCTAAACTCATTTAAATCCCTAATGCCTTAGACTTAGCTTTGTCTAAGTGTGTGTGTTTATATTATAGTAAGCACCAAATTGTTACTTTTAAAGCTTTTATTTTTTGTTTAGTATTAGGATAGGATAGCACAACAAACATATGCTGCTCTTACATAACTTCATAGATGGCCTTAAGGTCCAGGACATATCCAATTTAAAAATAAAAACAAGCCATTATGTATGTTACAAATAAATATCAATTTTATTAAGTGGTTCAAAAAACTTACATCATAATAGGAAATAGTTGTGCAAGATTCCACAATTCTGATCCTGGAGCCCAAGAACTCTGCTCTCATATCGTCCTTTCTGTACTGCATCCAATTTATTACATTTTAGTACTTGACAATATAATGACATATATGGAGTGCTACAGCCTTCCAGGAACTAAAGTGGAAACTGTAACTAAAGTGTAATTTGTCACCCCATTCTCATGAACACTTTGAAGATTTAAAGATGCAGGTTAGACATCTTGGAATATTCTAACCCTTGTTAGAAATTTCTTAAATATGTGAATGTGCATAAACCAGAGACGACTTTACTACAATACATCACGTGTGATATGAAACACTACAGTATAGTTCATAATGATACTAAAATGCCTTCCTTAAAAATAGTACCTGATTACACGCTGCTGCTGTAGTTGAGCTAAATTGTAATGGTAGACATTCTACATAAGATATGCTTTAATAATAAAATGCACCAAACTGGAATCATTATATTCCTACCTGTCCAAAAAAATACTGCAACCATCGCAGCATCTTTCAAACTGCAACATCGATGTTATACGGGTTTTAGCTCTGTTTTGAGTTAGCCTTTTTTTTCCCAGAGGTATGTACATACATTTGTTAAATGCAGTAGGAAAAGCCTATCAAAATGTTGAAACTAAAATTTAAGAAATATTTCCTGCATCTTCTAACAAATTACCTATTATATCTTTAAGATATATATATTTTTTAAAAACATACTTTTTATTTTTATTATTTTTGCTAAGACAGACTTTATATTGAAAAAGCATTAAACAATGTACCTGTGTTTACCAACTCACATCCTCGGCCCTCTAACACGTCCTCGAGTGGGATGTCAAAGATAAACTGAACATTCTGCAGCAGCCCCTGTACACAAATGTATAAATAAAATTATTGAATATAAAGATCACATAGCCGAAAGAAATATTTAAAGAAAAAATATTAAATTGAGTTGAAATTTGAAATTGAAAATTGAAATTTCTAGCTTTTAATAAGTTATTTGTTGTGTGAAACTAGTGACATCCTATTTAGATTTTAATGAGTTGGCTTTTGTCAATTTATTTTAAAACTCATGGGTGGCAACTTAAGATTCACATGGGTTTTAAATAGCTTTTCTAACCTACTGACATTATGTTCATCACCCTGATCAATTTCCTAACTTTTACCCAGAATCACATTACGTGGCCATTTGTTAGGTACTCTCGAGAGCCACGATTTGAAATGCTGGATTGCTCTGAGAAGTGTCCTCGGGACGCATGAACCTCCTTTCTGTAGTTTCCCTATGATTATGTGTTGTTAACAACAAAATGTAAACCAAATTTCGGACGATATCCTGTATTCTTCCGTGCGCTCACCCTGAAATGTGTTTCCCGACTGAAACCTTTAGCCACATACATCCGTCCATCCGGAGCGCGCAGGTGCTCGTAAAAAGGTTCGTCGAGAATGAAGCTGTCGATTAGGCTGCAGCCCACGTACAGCGTGGCCGTCTCGCTGTGCACGTGCAACGTAATGTTTTTCCACTGCGAATCCACCAGCTCCACATCCTCAAACGCAATAATGTTGCGTGAGCCGTCTGCCCACCAATACACCAACTCGAGGGTATTGGCTCTGCCATCAGAAAGCACCTCGAACTGCCGGCGATCGCCGGGGCCATTAATGGATATCAAAGTGCCGCGTGATGCGCGGTCCTGACGCAGGGTCGCTGTTAGGGTAAAGCCTTCGTTGTTCTGAATTTGCTGCACGAGCTGCTCTAGAATTTTAGGTTTGACTGACGGAAGCTGGTCGAAGCGAATGAACCGATACGCCGGCGTCTCAGGGTCCGGGCCACGGAACAGTTTCACCCCGATCGTCTTCTGTGTGATTCCACTGCTTTCGAATAAGTCAAACACGGTCACGTCCTCCACCTGTTCGTCTTAAGGGATACATAAAGTTGGATTAATAACTTTATGGTATGCACAGAAAAAACAGTAATCAGTCTCAGAAGAGCGGTTGGTTGGAGCATTCTCTGCGTCCAATATATGTTTCTTTACGGATTGTAGGAAACAGAGTGTTCCTTTTTATTAAAAACAATTTCAGAGTGAAAGTAAAAGTGTGAGTTAAGGTAATATTTACCTGGATCAATGGCGGTGGCGCACAGAAACAAAAGGACCAGCCCAAATAAACACTTTCGGAGAATCATAATTCCTAAACAACGCATAAGGGTTTGTTAAACGTGCAATCAACTCGCTAGATTATCATAAAACTTTAGTAGGAATCCCAGTGCAATAGTAAGTTACAACACTTCATGTCTGACTTTACTGTTCACGAAAGAAATAGTCAAATAGTGGTTATGCATCCAAGTTCTATTTCAAGTCTCTCCTACCTGACACAACGAAGAATTCCTTGGATTTATAAGGGAGAATTGCCAGGTGCCTAAAAAAAGTTAAAAATGGACGTCTGGTCTTGTCATGGATCGGATATGCAGGGGGCCACCAAAGAAATCCAGACACCGTGTGCGTAAAAGGCGGATCCAGCGCACTAGGCACGCAGGATCGTTGTGTCCTTTTCGACGAAAACTGTCAATCACGTCTCCTGTTTTAGCGCTGTGGTCGTGAGATGGGATGGAGTCATGCTTTGTTCGTGCTCAAAAGCTTGAAATTTGATCGATACCGGTGATCCCAGCCTCGCGCACTCCTCCTTCATAGTGCGTTGAATGCAGAGTTTATCGTCTGTGCTAAACTGAGATTGTAAGGAGGAGTCTTAAAACAAGAAGAGGGTGTGCAGTGTACGGACGGCATCGGGGCTGCAATTTAGTTAATACATTTCCAACTCACAAAAGGATTTAGTCAGAATTTTACACGAGGGTTTAGGATGATTGGACCTTAATTTAAAGGTTGCCCCTAGTCCAGAGGAGTTTGATAGCGCTGAAATCGATCCAACCTGCGAGTGCCAGAGCTACCTTCATCTAACCATCTACCATTAATATCAATGTGGCCCACATTATAAGCTTATCAATAATTAGCAGATTTTGCAATTTCCTGTTAATGTTTTTGTCTGCCAAATTAATCCACTATGCTACTGTATAGTAACCACAAGAAAGTAAAACTGTGTAAATATTAATTTTTTAAATATTGAACCAAATATATTTATTTAAAGTAGGTAATATATGGAAATTAAATTACAGCAGCACTATAATAAAATAACCAGTCTAACATTTTACAAATTCTTAGGAATAACTATGCAAATAATATCATTGATTTGTTCCCAGAAATGCCAGATGTATTACACTCTAAAAGTTTGCACAATTCCAAATGATATATGCATGCGTGGTTTAAAAAAAAATCTGCTTCATATTAGTCACAAGTGAAGGATTCCAAGAGTTCCATCTACAAACCTCTATTGTCAGAGTCCAAACATGCTAGTTGTTGTAAAACCAATAGGGGTTGGTAGTAATGACTTCCTATAGCCCTTAATATGCTAAGATTAGATCAGGATACTGCTGAACCTGCTTTTTAGCTTTACAAGCACACCATACAAGTTTATTAGGTACAAAGGTCCCCTGTTAGTACAATGTAATAATAAATGTGGATATTTATCTTTCAAAATAAATAGGTAGATAACTATACATTCTTTCACACTTACTTAAGAAAAATGCCCTGGTTTCCATATTTAAAAAGACACTTTAATAGTCACACAATGTGCTATTAGCAGAAATAACTGTCAGAGTACATAGTTTTCTTATGTGGTTATAGGGTGTATATTAAGAAGTCTGAACCCTGTGGAAAAATCTTACCAAAATGCTTGACAGATGTGCCAATTATATTGAACCAACAGGTTTTTAAAGAGAATTCTAAATTCCAAATTTAACCAAATTAACAGCTTTAAATTTAGTATAATTTCTATTTTTTATTTAGTAGTTCTATTCTATATGTTTTTTATGTTCTATATGAAAGGAGTTAATTTTCTTTCCGGACTAGGGTTGTAACAAAAAAATTGATCTGGATCGATGCATCAAATAAAAATGTAACAAAACATTGCATCGATGCCACACGCAAAATATCTTTATACGGTACCTTCAACTCTCATCCTTCTTCTTTCTCATTCTCCATCACTTAATATCATTCATTTATCTTCTATGCCTGCTTATTCCCGAAAATTCCGGGGTCACTGGGGTCTGCTGGAGCCTATCCCAGCGCACACAGGGCAAGAGACAGGAAGGTACCACCCTGGACAGATCACCAGTCCATCGCAGGGCCACACACACAAGCACTCACATTCACTCCTATGGGTAATTTAGAGTCACCAATCAATCTAATGTACATGTTTTTGGGCTGTGGGAGGAAACTGGAGTACCCGGAGGAAACCCACGCAAGCGCGGGGAGGACATGCAAACTCCACACAGAAAGACCCTGTGCCCCGGTACTAGCAATATTGTATTGCTGGCAAAAAATATAACATATTGTATTTTGATCAACTGTCTGATTTACACCCCTATTTAAAACATAGGTTGACAAAACTGTCAAAAAGGGTTTTAGCCTTTACATCGAAGCACAATTTAAATATTCACATAAATGTTCATGAGGTATGTGTGTGAAAATAATTAGGTTAAAGCTTTAGCAGCGTAATCGGTTTTTAAAAAAGATGTTTTTCTCCTTAACCTTGTTAAAATGCTGGAAAATCTACTTTTGCTTTGGACTTCATACTTGTGTGTGTGTTTTGTGTGTGTGTACTTTGTGGGGTCTATGTATTCTTATTGCACATGGTAGACAGAGGTCCCAGCTGGGTGTGTATATGCTTTAGTGAGCATTTACGGTTGACTTCCATTTTTGGTCTACCATAATTCCACCCTCAGTAAAACTCCCTATAAATAACGCTTATCATTAGTAATAATTTCTTCCAGTCTGGCTTTAGCTGATGTTTATTTTCATTTAAGGCATTATTAAAACGAGCTTTGTCTGTTTCTTTTTATTGGATACATGTATTAAAAGTTATAACAAGCAGAAATATATTTCCTGTCTTCCCTAAGCTGACCTGCAAAGAATTCACATTGCTGGCTTTCACTTAATTGGTTCCAGACTGGCATACAGTCCCTAAGCACTGACCATGAAAAGAGGCTGATATTTACAGATATGTTCTGTTGTGTATATATATATATATCTTATAGCTCCTCTTATAGCTTATCTTATAGCTTATATATCTTTGAGCTCCAAGACAACAGTATATATCTGTAAATATTGATTAATTGAATATAATGATCAGGCTAATTCATATTTGAAATACAATAATAGCTGTTTTACATTCCATGTCTAAATACACTATATATTTTTAAGATATTTATCATCGTTATAAATAATACAGAGTTGAAAGCCAAGAAAAGATCATTGACTGCCTGTAGCTGTTAGAGTCGTTTTTAATAATATCCAAAAATAAATACAAAAAACAAATTCCTTGTTTCACTTTACTGAAATGTGATCGTTTTATTTTGTCCAGTATGGTGCATGGGTTAGCAGTCGTGGCTATTTATAGAGGTTTAATATGAACATAGACAGATGATTAGCTGTGACTAACAAAAGAGAGACAGAGAGAAAGACAGAGAGAGAGAGAGAGAGAGAGAGGCTATAATAGTTAGCAGAATTGTTGGAAGGAAAGTGAAAAAGTATGTGATTCTTGATTGACTCTTGATTGCAGGACAATATGGCGACACTTTCTCAAAATATGCATGCAGAAAATAATTCCTGTGGTTTCTCACATTCCTTCTGGTTGAGTACATCATCACCCAAATACAGCCTGATAATGCCTCACCCTATGACGTTCATAAATCTATGTCGAATTGTTTCCAGAGTACTTGTGGTTCTAATCTTTTTAGCTGGGATGGCTATCATAGGCAGTTAAGCTATGCTACATTTGAGCAAAGATAAGTCATCCTCTCAAAGTTTTTTAAAATGAGTTTAGCAATAAATTTGTACTATTTATTTTGTTCAGGTATGAATGTTTTTAAGTATTTAATTTGCTAGATTTTTATTTTCTGGCCAAGGCAGTAATAAACTTTGTGAATTATGGATCATGAGTACTTAATGTTAATAAAAACTGAATTTACATGTGATGTCTCTTATCCTGTAAAATAGTTTTTGTCAGCATAGAAATTGTACAACATAGAATAGGAATCACTCTAAATAAATTAAATTTGTACCGACACCACCCTCTGTGGGGATAAGTGGATGTAAAATCATAGCAGCACATCCCAGCGCACATAGGGCGAGAGTCAGGGGGGTACACCCTGGACAGATCGCCAGTCCATCGCAGGGCCACACACACAAC
>JAOTQW010000041.1:6609223-6636700 GCA_026260075.1 Sisor rabdophorus | reverse complement strand
CACACACACACACACACACACACACACACACACACACACACACACACAAGCAGTTAAGCAGTACATACTGTAACCATAACTGACTCACCCAGGCGGGCCAGTGAGTGTAAAGCGTCCGATCTCTAACAGCTCCGACACACCTTTATGAGCTCGAAGTGTCCACATGTGCAGACTATTGTCATCAAGTAATGTGACCAGTTCAACCTTTAAACAAAGCAAGATGGTCTCTACCCACACAATTCATGTTTTTCTGGATAATACTCTAATCCTTTCCCTTCTTGAATACAGCCTACATTAGCCACATGTACACAATTACATTAGCTACATGTACGCAAAACATGCAAAAAAAATTTTAATTATACCATAATTTGCAGACATACCTGGTTGGGAAGAAAGTGTATCTGAGTGACTGCAGCATTTTCTTCATGTAACCCCATAAACTCAACACCTGGGGATCCATAGCTGATAGACTGTTAAGCAAATTAAATCACTATGCAAAGTACCATTATGTTGATATCAACGACAACGATTGCTTAAACCAGCTGCATTGTCAAAAGAATTGTCGTCATTGTCAACATTTCTGTTTACAAAATAAGAGATTACATGTACATCATTTAGTGGATGCTCTTATCAAGAATGACGTCCAACTTTGCGTTAAGCCTCAACATCAAACTGTTTAACACTGGTACATTAGATCACACACAAAGTGTGTGACTACCCAAAACTACCCAAAAACAGCAGCATAGATAAAGAGTAACTCTATTAATTTATTCATTCATTAATTTATCTTCTATACCAGCTTATTCCCTAACTCGGGGCCACTGGGTGAAAAGCAGGGGTGCACCCTGGACAGGTCTCCAGTCCATTGCAGGCCACACATAGACGAACAACCACTAACACTCAATTCTATGGGCAATTTAGAGTCATCAATCAACCAAATATAAATGATTATGGACTGTAGGACAAAACTGGAGAACCCAGAATAAACCCACGCAAGCGCGGGGAGAACATGCAACGTCCGCACAGAAAGAGCCCTTGCCTGGTGATCGAACCCGGGACCTACTTACTGTGAGGCAACCATGCTAACCACTACACCATCACACCGCCATAAAGAGTAACTTAGCAGAAAAAAGCATTTTTTAAAAATAGATATTAAGTCAATTACAAGGTATTTGAGAAAAATAACTAATTTGCATAGCTTGCAGTTTTTACTTTAACTTATAAACACAGCAGCACAGAAACATTTAGCAAATGTATAAACCAAGTTAATGATTAATAATAATCACACATTGCAATTCTGTGGGAACAATATGCGCACACACCCCTCTATAAAATAAAGAAACCAAGGGTGTGTCATGTGAGCTCCCCACAAAGTTTTATCTTTTATCTTAAACTTAAAACTTTTTTTTTATTACCAATATTATGGTTAAGGATACAGTTTGATGGCTCCAGATCTGGTGCCAATGGCCAGAAGGCCCAAGCTGGAACTGAAGCCCAGTGCGCTCGGTTGGTGAGGAAAGCCATGCTCTACAGTCTACAAGAAGAACAAAGAGAATGATTGTTATATAATTTACACTTCAACAAACAAACCTGTGTTATGTTTAATTACCTTATTAAACTGGTAGAGCTCCTGCTTTAGTTTGTCCCTCTGAGAGTCATTCCCATGTCGCCTGAACCTCTTCATCTTCCCGGGACGAGAAAGGGCCTTACACTGCCCTCTCTCTCTCTCTCTCTCTCTCTCTCTCTCTCTCTAGGTTCCTCTCTGTTGCCTATACACAGCATTAGAAACAGACACAGAGGAAGAACATGAGACAATTGAAAGAAAGTACAACGAGAAGTTATGTGCCATTACGTTAAACAAGAAAACTAAAAGACCTTTAAGGAACTTGGTGGCAAAAAAAGAAATAAAACAGATTATGTGCACAACAAGCAAAGGCACAAAATGTATGGTAACAAGGAGAACAGGAATTCCAGAGGAGGGGCTGTTGACTGAAACCCTCCCTCCCCCTTTTCTGTCTCTTACTCTCAGCCCCCACTTCCAATAGACTGCCCAGGCTCACAGAAGAACAGGGGGGGTCATTTAGTCTTTACGAAAGCACCTATTGTTCTAATAAGGTCCCACCTCCCATATAAAACAGCAGCTGATGAAAACACCTGTTGCACTGAAACCATTGGAAAATGAGCCCGTTTCTAAAGGAAGCAGGGAGCTGGTTCACCTGCTTTCAGTCAATTCTAACACTAAGCTAACACTTAAATTATTACACTGTAGCCCATACAAAAACTAGTCTCTAAACACCACAAAAGCCAGGACGAAAAGGAAAATGGCACATTTGGGGCATGTACCTAAACTAAAGAGAGTTATTTAAGAGGGCTCATTGTGTGAATCTCTAGAAATCTCATGCTTTGATTCCATTTCAATGCAGCTAGCTGTGATGCGATTCTAAAACGATCATTGATACATCTTTTGTTTTACTAAAAATTGTCTTACTGTTTGACTATTAAAGCATATGTAGCTGTAATGGGCCATAATAAATAACTTGGGTATGGTCACGGGTAGTATGAATAAAATTCCAACATATTACATCTATGTTGATATTGGCAGGTGACATACGACATCACAGCAGCACAAATTTCAAATTATTCACTGTTTGACTTGGATTATGATAAATAAGTGAAGTTCAAGTACAAAAGATATGATTATTTATTTGAGTAAAAGCACTGCTATCTGCCACGTCTGCATATTTTTGTCTCCCTTATAGGGAGTCACTTGGCAAGTTCTTTAAATAATTATTTATACAATATTTTTTCTTAAAGTTAAATAGTAGGCAATTTCAAAGTTAAAATCTTTAATCAGCGATCTGCCATTTCACTGCAGCTATGTGCAGGGGCACGACACCTCTGTGCTTCAAATTTCTGCCTTTTGCGTGACAAACATGTTATTAACATCTAGAAAGAGAGAAAAGATTTTTGACATTTGTAAATTAATCAAGAATTAACCATGCTCAGATCTCACAAAAAGCTCCTAAAACATTGAAATAGGAAGACTGAAAGTCCTGTAATCAGACAAACCAGGATGTTAGTTTTGAAATATAGAAATCACGCTCAGATTTGCAAACTATTTGTTTGGCATGCATCAGGGTTCGGATTATACATATCATACCTACTCGAATTTTAATCAAGCCAACCATGACAATTGTAAAAATCACCCTTAAATACATAATTTAAAAATAAAAATATAAATAAGAAAATAATAAACATTTGTACTTAATTTATAAAATTACATTTAACTGCAGTTACATAGTGTACTAATCAAAGTGACCTGTGCTAAGTTTTTAACAACAATCCATACCAAATCACATTAAGTTGAATGGAAGTTACAATGCTTACAACAAGGTGACTCAGCAACCTAAGCTCAGTCCAGACATATTTTTACTGTAATTTACATTATTAGCTCAACACGTTTAGTCATCAACAGGCATGTGACTGTTCCTGGATACTACACTTTATCCTCTTTTAGCAATAGGGAAAGAGCAGAAAGGCAGGCAGAAATAGATGCTTATGGACCACAGTATAGAAAACAATGACAAAGCTGGAGGTCTTCTTTTTAAGTTTTTCTTATATATATATATATATGGGGTTAGGAATTATATCTGCATGAGCTGTATAAATACACTGCTAGTATTTATAACCACCTCCATGAGTTTCATGTAGGAGGTAATGACTAAGCAAAACCAAATTAGTGGCAGTGATTTTTCCCAAACAGGGAGAACTAATTACAGTTTGTTACTATAGCACTACTAGGCATAAAACAAAACAAAAGAGATCCCAGGCTCAAATTCCAATATTAAATTGGAAAAGAAAGTTTAAAAATATATTTATCTGCAGTAGCAAAAATATTTGGATATGTACCCAATGCCCAAATAAAGAAGCTTCATATACAGCTTGTTTTTGTACAGAATTATTTTTTTTCTCTAGGTTTATAAAATGGAAACCTTTACCAAAAGTAGAGCATCAAACTTCTAAAGACTAATTAATAAAAAAATAACCTTTAACTTCGGCAGATAAGATGATCAAAGCCTCATCTTATCGATCAGCTCACAAGACTAAAGCTTCTGAGCTGATCATGAGAGGTCAAAATTCACCTAGATAAATTTGCCATTAATTAAAAGTAAAAGCAAGCGGATGCAAATATATACCTTTTATGTGCCATGTGGGATGTATGCGAGTTTAGACAGGCTCTATTGTAAAATAAGTGCCAATATTATTTGAGTGCAAAATATTTTAAAAAATCAGTTTAAACATAAGGATTTTTTCATTTTTGTTTTTACAATTTTTTTTTAATAACAGCAATTAGAACTATGAAGAACATATTTATATTGTAAAATAACTATAAGTTTGATGCATACAGTTTTAGGAAAGACAAAAGTCATTTATACAAACAAAATCTAAAAAAGAAAAAAGAGACATGAAAACTGCACACTTTCACGTTATTGCTTTGTGTTAAACTGTAGCTTCAATTATTAATCAAATCTAATGCAAACTAATAATTACTGCTGTAATTATTATTAATTCTTATATTTCTCCCATTCTACATTCCAAAAATATATCATACAAACTGACTCAGAAGATAAAAGGATTTTATGAACCACATATAACCTGAAGTAGTATTATGGTTAAAAAAAAAAGGATTAAACACTGACATCATTCTTGACATGATACTGCACTGAAAAAAACTGTAAATTATTTACAGTAAAGTTTATCCAAAGTGAAGATGATAACCAAAGCAGAAAAACTTTCCGTTTATAAATTTTTACATATCAGTTTTGTTCTGTTTGTATGTCACCTGCAATTTTGTCATCAGCATAAACAGACCTTTTTCATGAAAGGACATGCATATGCTCTTATTGACATTAACAATAATGCATGTTTTCATAATAACCATGAATCGCCTCCTTAAACATCACTAAAATATTAAGACAATGCAAACAAACTAGGCTGATAATTTTTTTTACTACATTTGTCAATTTATCCAGCTTTAGGGATGTGCAGAAACTACAGTTCAAACTAAAACTTCCTGATACAACAAAATATACACAAATTGAGGTTTTGTAAAATGTTTTGACTGGCCAGCAGATTTTGTGCATTTTTATTTTTCTTTCCGAAATATATGGCTGCATATGAGAGCTAGCCAAAATGAACAGAGCTAAGAATTTCAGCTTTAAGTGGTAAATCTTTCTTTTCTTTTGCCAGCGAAAACAGTAAGAAGTAATGTAGGCAATAGGACACAAATAAAAATTGTTAAATGAATACAAATTTTTATTTTTTTTCAGAAGGAGAGTTTATCAGTGCCACTTAAGCCAAAAAAGGCATGCATTTTTCCGCTTTGACCAGTGTGATCACGGACAACAATATTCTGCTGTCATTTTAGCATGATAGCATAAATCAGGGGGCTAAATACTGGATAGTCAGACTTAGCAGCAGAGGCACACTGAAGTAACAAAATTTGCACAGCTTAAACAAAGACACAGTGAGGGGATGTAGAAGGGGAGGAAATGTGGAAGTGTGGAAGCAGACAACTTCCTTCATTTCTTACAGGCCAGCATAGGGGTTAGTAAAGCCTATTCTTAGTGAAATATCCCCTCACGTTCACAGCCATTTAGTCAGAAAAACATGAACATTCACTTATCCTTTCTGTCTCTCTTTACATCCGCCTCTCACATAAACAAAAATATGAACAAATACCGGGTGTGGTCGGAGACCTACAGTCCCCAGGCTCATCTATTTCCTGTCTTCTCTAAACTGCATAAATATTAAAAAGTGAATACATAGATAAAAGAGAAATAAAATATGTGTACATATTTATAAGTGTATGTGCACATATACATACAAAGGTGAAGCGGAAAGTGTGTGCGTGTGTTGCACAAGATATTTAGCACTTATTCTGGATGGACTGCATGTACTAAGAGTATCTAAAATTAAGATTAGCATATATAACCTGAATCCAGGGGTATAGAAGTTTTTATTGTTTAATGGTGCAACAAATATTCTTTACAGGTGAAAATAGACTGCAGGCAGGTAAATCCAGTTCCTCTGAATATTTTAATTATGTTATGCACTATTGATGATGTGATCTGCAAAGCAACTGATAATCAATGTTTTAAAGTATTTTACAATGTTCTTACTCTTTTTTCAGATTGGAGAATTTCAGCTGCCTGTTTTTATTAAAGAAAAACTGCCTCTGTAAAACATCACTTTAGTAGCTAATTGGGTTAGAGTTAGCTGAACTCATTGCTAAATGTATTATTGTATTACAGCCCTTTGGTGCGCAGATACCAAATTTTTTTGGGACCTTTGCAGGCATCAAATTCATTCATTGATTCATCTTCTATACCCTCACATTCACTCCTCTGGGCAATTTAGAATCACAGGAGAAAACCAGAGTACTCGGAGGAAACCCACGCAAGCTCCTGCGAACATGCAAACTTAGCACAAAAAGAGCCCAAGCCCGGATTAGAACCCAGGACCTTCTTGTTGTGATGCGACCGTGCTAACCACTACGCCACCGCGCCATTCACATATTTGTGAATAAGCTGTGAAAAGTACATACATGTTGGACCAAAGTGTTCAGATCCTAAATTACCTGGGTGAGTGAAATGGTTTCTGGGGTTTGTGAAATACTTCGGAATGACCGGTTTGGGGTTTAAACAGGTTTTATTACACCAATGTATAAACATGCCATTGTTTATAAATCCGAACACAGATAAAAACTGAACTGAGAACACAGACCTAGGGTAAAGGCTCTCCTTACCCCAGAGTCTTTAATCGTGTGCATAAACACAAAACCGATGGTCTAATAAAATGCCATTTAATCTACTCAGTCACAGAACGTCACCTCCCAGCCGGATGATCAACGAGTTCTGGTTTGCATAACGAATGAACATAAGAAAAGTAAGAGCCATCACATGCCAGAAAGTAATCGGAGCAGCTTCAAGGCGGATGTGATCGTCATCTTTGCTGAAACCTGACAGACCGGTGGAACAGAAACACAACGCACTACTCCGCCTCCAAACCCACCACACACACACACACAGCTGAAGATTCACCTGCCAACAAGACACACCTCGTTTATTCAGAACTGTTGCTCAACACAATGCCAACAGTCACAGTGTTCACAATGGGTTGTCAGGCTCTCTGTACATACAAAGAAGTTAAAACTACTAACGCAACGAAGCTCGTTGCTACATACTAACCAGATAGCTAATATCAAATAAACAAGATAAATCAAGACCCAGTTTTCTAATAAAAACTTTCACATAGGCGCCTGGGGGGGAGGCTCATATTTGTAGGTCAGAATAGAAACCTGCTATTTCCCATGCTGTTTTACTTTGTTTTGACAAAAACCTAAAACGGTGAATTAGCTATCGATCCTAAACTACATAACGCGTTATAGAAAGTTAGCTAGAAGAGCTAGCTAAGCGGCTAGAGTCGGAATAAACATTCGGTGTAAAGCTGCTCCATCAAACAATACATTCAACGGCAGTGCCGACCAACTTGTCCTGTTAGTTACCACAAATCCACCTGTAGCACTTAGGCTAAGTTAGCTAACAAGCTAAAGCAGGCAAGACTGAGGGCCCCATCCAAAAACTTACCTGTTTCCCGTCCCAGCGATGTCCACTGTTTACAGATACCGAGCCAGTTTTCGAGGTTTCTTTTCTATGAAACGACTAGCAACCAAAATCCCTCTCAGAAATGATGAGTTAACCGTTATCTAATGTTGAACCGTTGATGGTTCCTGTATTGTTAGAAAACAATTGTACAAGGTTTGTCCAGCTTCCACCAAACTACGGCTGCCCCAGCCCCAACCAATGCCAAGCAGATAACTGCCTCCAGCTCTGACTCCGCCCTGTAAATTTACTTCCGGGAAAGTGCAACCTCCACTGCACACCAAAATGCGCTGGTCTACCAGTAGGGGGCGCTCAGTAATTCATTAATTTGCTGTTCAGGACGTAACGAGTGCAACAGGAGAGAAATGGGCAATATTTTTCTAGGATTTTTTTATACGCGAGTGCGAATAGATTTTTTTTCGTCAGTAGAACACATGTTTAGTGTGTTTAGCAAAGATTTAAAGTATTATCTGTTTACTATATACCACTCTCAACCAAAAGTTTTAAGATCCTTTATGTTGTTGACATTCATTTATTTATTCATTCATCTTCTCTACCACTTATTTCCTAACTCGGGGTCATGGGGTCTGCTGGAGCCTGAGTACATGGGGTCACATAGTATTTATTATGTCATTTATTTATTTACAGCTGAGCAATTGAGGGTTAAGGGCCCACAGTGGTGGCTTGTCCTGTTGTTATTGCTTTGTGTTTTGAAGTTAAATTATGAGGTTGACTGGCAGCATTGGCTGTTTGTTTAAAGTATTTTGCATTTTTGCTAGTACTCATGTATTAAGGCAGTAAAACACTATTATTTTTTCTGATTGAAATAGATGTTATACCTGTGGGCGAGCAAATTTGTAGACAATTTAATAGGCATAGCTAAACTAAAGCAAAATCATGAATAACCATTATTTTTTTTATTTTAGGGGTGATTAAGTTGCTGTAATAAGAGTAATAAGCACCTTTTTTATAAATAGCAAATGTATCTTTCTTTTACCATTTTTATTGTAATGTAAAGTACATAGAGATAACTCGCGTGATTTTAGAAATCGATCAAGACCTAGAAAGTTGTTATAAAGCTTTGCTCTGTTTCTGCCGCCATCTTGTGGTCAAAGCATACATGTGAAAATATCTTTGTGCAAATTATGTATAGTTTCTTGCTAATCAATTGGTATGTATAATAAACTTAAATAACACAGCATTACGCAGTAATGAATGTTGGTATAAGAAAATATTTGCATGTAAGTTAACACATTTAGTGCATTTTAATTATAAAAGAGAAAAATTACATTCATTAGAATTTTTAAAGATAAACTTTGAATTGTAATAATATTTCAACTTTATTATTTAATTATGTGCTATACCTGCTTTTTGCCTAACTCAGGGTCACTGGGGTCTGCTGGAACATCGAGCAAAAGGCAGGGGTGAAAGATCCACTGCAAGACTATTATTATTTATTCTTTATAATACACAGAGGACCCGAGCTCCATCAGATGGTTTAGTTATGTAAAAAGTAGGTGAGCCACTGTATCTCTCCTGATAAAAAAAGAAAAGAAATATAGGAGGACTGTTAAAACCAAGAAAAGTGTAATATTGTAAATGCAGTCGAAATTTTATAAATCACCTTTATATGATTTATAGTTTTCTCAGTGGCATCAGACTGAAGCAGGGAAACTGTACATCCACCAAAACCTCCACCCGTCATCCGACTTCCAAAGACTCCTTCAACCTCCATTGCCGCAGTTACCAGAATGTCAAGCTCCGGACAGCTCACCTCATAGAGGTCTCTGCCAGGTGACAAGATTACTTTCATTCAGATGGTGCTGACCCCCAGTAAACTTAGGTTAGTTTAGCATTTATAAACTGTAAAATTAGATATTTAAGCATTTCCCTTAATAAACAGGTCTATAGTTTCAATTATACATATTTATTTATAATTTCTATATTACTTAAATGAGAAGTCAAATTCGCTACCTAAGAGAATTGTGGCTCTCCACCATCAGCTTTCCAAACTCTTTATAAGCTCCTCTTTTAAGAGCTTCAGCTGCCTCTGCTGTACGCTCAGTCTCTTCAATTACATGACGTACTCGACTATACGTTACACTGTCCAAACGGTCTTTAGACGCTACAAATGGGCAAGCGGATAAATAATATTTTAAAATGCAACCATTCATAACTAGCTGATTCCTAAAAAAAATATTTTTTTTCCTCCTCCCCCTTATTCTTACCTTCTAGATCTTGCAATGTGGCATCTCTTAGACTGCTCTTGCCCATAATAGCTGCTGCCTCCTCACACTGTTTTCGTCTGCTGGGATACTCACTTCCTGTCAGCTCATGCCTCACATTGGAATTTGTGATAAGAATGACAATTTCAGGATCAGCCAGAGGAACAGCAGTGGCTTGTAATGATCTGTAGTGGATTAGAACGAAACAATAAATGTTACCGTAATCAGAATTCTAACACTAACAGAGAGAATACCTTACCTGCAGTCAATAAGCAACGCATGGCCTTCTTTGCCTAGCACTGAAATGAACTGGTCCATAATACCACAGGGAACCCCGGCATGAGTATGCTCTGCCCTTTGGCATGCTAGTGCCTTTTCTATTGGATCCCCAGAATCTGTTAAAAAAAAGACACAATTAAACCTGGGACCTTTTTGTTGTAAGGTGCTAACCACCAAGCAACTGCAGTACCGTTTTTAAATTCAATTTAATTCAATTTTTCTTTTACCTGGACACAGCTGCTGGAGAAAGGTGTACACTGCCACTTCAAGTGAAGCTGAGCTGGACAATCCACCTCCCAATGGCACACTGCTGGCTATTACAGCTTTAAATGCAGACAGGGGCTTAACTGTCCAAAAACCCAATTAAATCATTTTAAAACAATTGATTTGTTTGTAAAGCAACCGCTTTAATGCAGGTGTTTAATGCAGAATAATTCTTTCTTGCATAACTATAAGGATACCTCTGTAGTGTTGCACCACCCCTTTAACATAATTGGCCCAGACAGGCTGACCTTCTTTAAGAGGCTTGTTGTCTGTGGGTAGATTAAATTCCACTTTTTTTGGCTGATCTGCAGATTCTGCAACTGTTAGAACAGAACAGCTGTTTCCAGAGGTGCTGCTGCCCACCATAACTGTTACCAAGTGCAAAGCCTGTGATGATTTAAAAAATATGTTAAGATTAGGATTTGGTCAGCCATAATTCAATTTAATAAAACAGTATTATACCGTTTTAAGTGTTAAATGGGGCTGTAACTCATGATACCTTTGACAGTAAAATATTTTTATTTAATGCCAGAACATATATAACTAATGATTGTTTGGAACGAACTGCACACTAAAACAACTACGTTGCAAACTTTATCTAGCCTTGTACTGAAATCACACTACTAAGTTTGACGTCACCATTGGCAGAACAAATCCTTCATTATAATCGGTGTGTTCTCCGATCAAATTAACGCGTCCCGGAGCGCAAACCGCCACAACAGGATCTTCGCCGAAATTGTCGCGATAAACACGGCGCGCCTCCGATACTAAAGTCCCGACCTCCTCCGCTGGATTTTGGCCGATCATGATGAGGTCAAAATAAAAACTCAAATAATAGAAAGCCAGTGGTTACAGCTAACACGAGTTTAACTGTATAAATCACTCAACGCCGAACCATGTCATAATCAATATGGATAAGAAAACGATCGCGTGGACAGAAGAGCAATTATTTCCCGTATTCCTGGGCGTGGAGAAATCACGTGACCTACCAAACGGAAATGCTCCGCCACACGCGGAACTGAAACTATTTCTTAGGAAACTAAGACCTCACGATTGCTGATCTCACGTGTTCCAAAAATAACAACATGCACATAACCAAAATACTTTATTCGTAAATATACACTATATAGTGGATATACAAATGAGCAAATATGTTATAATTAAGTGCACGTAAGATGGTAAGGTTTAAGCAGTGATATTAGCTTTAGATCAATAGGTCTTGCAGACCAAATTTATAACTTGCCTCACCAATGCAATTTATGTTGTAACTTTTGCAGACTTGTTCGAGGCTTAAGATAATAATACTCAAAGTGTGAATGAATACTTGGAGTGAATGAATTTTAAAATGGAATGGGGAAAAAAGGATGACTTCTATCCTGAAGCTGATCAGTGTGTAAGCTTTACACACACTAACATCTGTCTATTAATGGCAGAATAGCATTATAATCAATACATTTGAATCCCTTTTTAAACTTCTGTCTCAAGCCAATGCAATAATTGATGTCTTTTAGTAACAGCTACTGTTTGAACAGTGTGTCTGACAGCTAAGCTTAAATTGCATTAAAACATTTACTTTATCTCAAATTTTACTTTTAAAACTTTATCTCAATCTTTTTTATTATTGCTTTTTCCTTTTCTACTGATTTCGTTCTTTCCAGGTAATGGCTCCTTCAGTGTCTTTGGGGTTTTAGAGTCTTTTGCAGACTTTAAGACTTTCTCATTGCTCTCTTTGTCTTGAGTCTCTAAGTTCTCAGTCAGTTCCTCTTTGACTTTGCGCAGTTTTTGTTTGCTTTTAACAGGGGCTGAGAAAGTAAGTGAGGACTTGTTAAACTCCAGAGGAAAAATCCCTACATCTCCATCATAACGGTTTTTGGCCACCTGCAGGGATCTGCGACCCGGACAGGTAACAAGCTTCTTCTCCTGCAGGATAAGCACATTGTCAGCTTCCTGACTGGCCTGTAGGTGGAAAAAAAAAATCACAAATATTTATTAATTATTTGATTTACTTTATACACAGACAGTGTTCAATTAATGTGTACAATAATTTTTTTATTTAATTGCAAATTTTGCCTCCCACAGTCCAAAAACATGTACATTAGTTTTAAATTGCCCATAGCAGTGAATGTGAGTGTGGCCCTGCGATGGACTGGTGATCTGTCCAAGGTGTACCCCTGCCTTCGCCCTATATGCTCCAGCAGACCCCCGTGACCCCGAGCTAGGGAATAAGCGGATATAGAAGATGAATAAATGAATGTTTACTGAATGCTTTAGCTTCGTTTGTAAATTTTACCTGTTAAAACTTCTATAACCCAATTTTCACACCATTATCAGCTTCATCTAAATTTCCCCTCAACCTTTATTTCTTAATAACATTAAATAATGACTTTTTTTACTATTAAGGCCAACACCTCCAAAGCTATTATTAGCGGAGAAGATCACAGGTAAATCAAAACCAAAGCAGTCACTCACGACGTGGATAGAGTATATTATGGATTGCAACAAATTTTCCAACAGTCTTTAAAAAGGTATAGACAATGTCCCTACATAAAAACACACTAATCATACAAATCAATGAGGAAAAATATTATTTACCTTGATATAATTTGCTAAATCCCTTTAAAATTGAGAAAGACTCAAGCTATTTGTTTATGCATTGTAAATGGCTGAAACATCGGACACTAAGATTGCTAACCTTGGCTGTGCCAAAAATGGATGCTGTCTGAAGTTCTTTGTCATCCTCTTCTTTTCTAGGATGAATGATCATAGTCACATGGCAGTTAGTATTTGTTGCGAATTTTCTGAAAGTTCCAATAATGTTGTCCTGGACTGCAAACCTGGTAAAAATAAATTGCAGCCTATCAATACTTGAAGGGAGTATTGCTAAAGCAATACATACTAAAATTAATAATAACTAATGAACCATATTAAATAGAACTCAATTTTAAAGCACTGAATTTTCTCACTTGTCCACAGACAGGTTCTCCTGCCCCATCATAAACTGCAGGTTGTCAATGATCACATGATTGATGTCGTAGAGATAAACAGCATGCTGCATAGTGTCGAGCACGGTCCTACAGGGAGAAATGGATCAGAAGTAAAACAAGTGGGCTCTATTTTACACATCACATGCAATGCTCTATTGACTATGCCAGTTAATGTTCTAAAGTATACATTCATTCTTCATGCTGTATAAACTGTATACTGACTTAACATTCTGTTGTCCATGGAAGGTCATAAAGTAAAGTGGAAGCTCCTCAAACTTGTCAGCCCAGTAATCATACTGCTCCAAGTTTTCCTCCAGTCTCTGCATAGCAAACTGTGTCAGGATGATTTTGGCCAAACGTACATTCCTGATCTCAAAACTGCCCCACAGTGTGTTCACTCCCTGCATACACAGGTCAAGGGCATACTCACTAATAAAAGTGGTCTTCCCACTGCCAGTGGGCCCTGCAAGTATAAAAATAATTTATGTAGCATATTGTTGCACAGCAGTTATAATTGTAATGTCTTTGGCAACGCACCTGTAAATACTGTTAGCTCCCCCTTACGATGGCCTTTTAGAATTCGATTGAGCTCAGGAAAGCGGACCCATTTTAATCCTGCCACCTGATCTACATTGGCGAGCTCTCCAAACACATCGTCCCTGAGCTGCTTGAAGGACACTATAGACTTGTGCGCAGCAGGGATGGAGGCCTTAACAATACGTGCCAGGTTCCTGCCTTGCAACAACGCCGCATTAGGACATGGGTGAAGTTCTCCCGGCCGCACAAGAGAACAGCGCTTCAATCCTAGTTTTTTGGAAAACATTTTTGAAGCCTCCCAAGCAAGCATATCGCCTCCAAGCCACAGTGTCACCTTCTTGAACTGCTCCAGGTACGGAAGAAGTACTGGTGGCAAACAGCTGACCCCCCGTGGTAGGGCTAAGGAAGGCAGGCCAGTGGCTTGATTTACTGCCATACTGTCAATCTCACTTCCTGTAAGTACCAACTCAGTTTCCTTACGTCCTATGAGGGGAAGGCCAAAGAGGTTGAAGTAGTTGGATAATTTAGGAATACTAGCTTCTGTATAAATCACTTGACCATCATCTTTGGTGACAGCAGACAGCAGTTTGATGCCGCGGAGGCTTAAGTCACGCCCACTAAACCAGGGAAACACAAGGCTTTTAGTTGGCTTAAAATACCTTACCCCAAACTTCTTCAGAGTTGTGCTGTTAAGCTTACTGATCTGAAAAATAGTTTTTATGAGCTGTAATTCCTCCTCAAGAAGATCTAAGACTGCAACAGAGCTGCTCCAAATTCTGTGCACCTCCCTACATTCCATGTCCCTCTGCCCCTGTTCCTCTGCATTCTCAGAGTAGCTCAACAAAACATCTGGGTTGATTGACTTTTGTTCCTCTTTCTGCATCACCTCCAGACAGTCCTGCAGGTCTTCCCAGCTTCCTTCAACCAAAGTTTCTTTACAGAGAAACTGCCCAGTCATTTTGTCAATAAACATTGTGTAGTTGTCTTTTCCAGCTTCTTCCCGCATCTGTGATTTCTGCTTTACAAAAATACTGCAAGCATGCAAGCAGCTATAACCATCATAGAAGGAAATTTCTTTAGACCTTAGATACTGCTTGATGTCTGTGACTGTGACAGGGTAGACAGGAACGTCGATGGAAGACTTGGTATCTCTTTTTAATGTTCTGCAGGGATTAAAGCACGTTGTAGGGTTAGTCTCTCTTTTATAGGGATAAGCAAATCTTCGGCCAGGACACTGCAGAAGAGATCTGCCAACCTGAACGTAGGTGATGTATCTCATGACCGAGCGACGATAAAATCCAAAAGGCAAGAGACAGGCTGTCCTCTCTAGTGTATACCGTGTACACATTTACTATACGATTGCGTATTTGCCACAGAAATAATAAAAAAAGAATTGCATAATAAACAAAATGCAGTTCTAACAGACACCTAACGGTACCTCCGCATCTTAATGTCTCACCGCATTGCTGGCCAGGCAATTCCTTTAAGATTACTAAAAGCTACAAGTTGTACAAATATTTAGGAAAAGGAGGAGTTTTATGCTACATTTAAATAGTGAAGCAACTGCACTAAAACTGCACCGAATAGAACGCCAAACACTATTCAGACACGCGTTACAAAACCTGATACGTTTCCCACCCATATTCACCCAAGCCCAACCTCCATTCTCTCGATTGGCTAGTGATCCTTATTACCTACAGGCTATTGGTTAAAAAGCAACATTACCGACCAATTCCAGCGCAGAAGACTAGATTTGGTCCGAATACAGGTAAAAAACACGTGATTCTGTTCTCGCGACCTTGGTGTGCAACTTCCAAAATATTCCGTAGGCAACAGGGTGCAAGGCGTTAAAGATTCATAGTATTAAAAAGTTCGACTTCTGTTGTTATTTTTTTAATTTTATAAATTATTTTCATTATTAAAATTATATATAATACAATGTTAGCTTAAAAAACATTTAAAACATATCAAAATGAAAATACGATATTGTGTAATTGTTACCCGGTTTACAATAAGCGTTGAACCGGTAGTTCTCCCATGTATCCTGATGGAGTGTTTTAGTGTATATCTATGCATTGGGTTTAGTTCATTGTAATTGAAATCTGTTTATTTTAATGCTTAATATTTTTTTAATAGATTTCGGAAGTAGCGATGACTGCCCGAGGCACCGCCAGTCGTTTTTTACAAAGTGTTCTGTATAACGGAGTCGGTCGCTATGTGTGTCAACTGAAACGCGTGTCTGTTATTTTCTCTAAAAACGCGCAAAGTTCATTAGGGGTCCGGTAAGTGATCTAAGTATATAATGATCATAATACATTGTATCTGTAGTTACCTATCTTGTATTTACGTAACTGGACTGTAGGGCTGCACAATATATCTAAATTATCGAAATATCGCAATTTTTTGCCTTTCTGATACGGCTGGGATAGGCTTTAGCAAACGCCCTTGACCCCGAATTCGAGAATAAGCGGGTATAGAAGATGAATGTAGGAATTTTATTTCTCTAATGCCATTATTATATCCAAAACTATTATTTAGTTTTTACCTGAGCAAATTTGATCATTGACTTTCATCCACATCAATTTAGTCCAAAATAGTGGACTTTTCATCCACTATCAACTTTAATAATTTGTGAATTATAATGTAATGATAATGTAAATTAGGTTGATTCTAAATTGTCCATAGGAGTGAGTATGAATTTATGTGGTTTTTCGTCTATGTGTGGCCCTGTGATGGATTGGAAACCTGTTTATGGAGTACCCCTGCCTCCCCGCCCATGTATGCTGGGATTGGCTCCAGCAGATCTCATGTACAAAGTTGTGGATTTACCTTATGAAACAAAATGTAAATGAGTGTAAATACTAGGTTAACACGCTGTTAATGTTTTAATGTAGGTTTTTTTCTAATAAAATGTATATTTTGTATATGCACAAAATGATTATATTCTGACAGGGAGTTCCTTGAGGATGGTGTGGTTGACTTTGCC
Source organism: Sisor rabdophorus (assembly GCA_026260075.1). Classification (NCBI taxonomy): domain Eukaryota; kingdom Metazoa; phylum Chordata; class Actinopteri; order Siluriformes; family Sisoridae; genus Sisor; species Sisor rabdophorus. Next base: position 6,619,761 of record JAOTQW010000041.1, on the reverse strand, counting down.
AAAAACAACCCAGGAATTGTTGTCTATGTTTCTCCCGAATCATGTAGAATTCCCAAAATTGTTGCTGAATATCGTAAGTCGGCATTCATTCAAAATTATTTAAATAAACTCTTAATTGAATCACTTGACATTTAATTAATAAAAAGTTGCTTCTTTTTCAAGTTTATTTGCTTTTTGCCTTTTCTGTGTTAACAGCAAACCATAATTAATCTGTTTATTGATCGAGTCACTCATTCAGTATAAGAATGTCTGCCTTAATGATGTAAATGCATCTATAATTTTAAGGCTTAGAAAGGCTTAATCCTCTTTTCTCTGTTTTTACAGTTAACGGTAATGTTAAAACGGAGCTCGTCACCAATAAAACATCACAGCAGATTGCAGAGCTAATTACTAAAATGGCCAACCAGTCTGGCCTGGACATAATCCGCATCCGAAAACCTTTCCACACGGACAGCCCAAGTATCCAAGGTCAATGGCATCCGTTCACCAATCGGCCACCCAGCACAAAACGAGTTGGTCCACAGGGCACTTTTGACATCTAAGTGAATTAAAAACTTTGTTAGTGTATTGGTGAGGATTTGTTTGCAAATTCAAAGAAAGTTTTTGATGTTTACTGGAATGCAGATCGAAATGTTGTGTTGTTCGAATTATGTTCTTACATCATGATGTGAAGCTATAAATAAATACAATAAAAAAGAAATAAATCAAATCTTCATTCGGCTGCTCCCATTTAGAGGTTGCTACAGCGAATCACCTCTCTTTCTCACTTACACACTCTAATGATATTTGTCTCTGGTCTGTCTGATATCGCAGGCTACAGAATACAGTATAAGTGGGGTTATAAAACAAAACACAAATTCTGAGAGATCTATTTAAAGTTTTCCCTTGTGGTGGTGGTGTATTAATGCATTTAACATATTACAGTCAGATTAGTATGTGTGCTCAAGTCACATTATTTGATTGAACTATTCAGTGGATTACAGTGATTTCTATATACAGTGCTGGTTGCTAGGTGACAGCTACATTTAAAACACTTTCTACATTAACGTGATTAAATACGCTAATGCAGATGTGCTTCTGTTTTCTTTAACATATATATTTTTATTTGCACCCTTTTACTAAATAAAACAGCTAAGAGCTTTCTGTAAACAATATTTAAGTATACTCCGATTTAGCCTGACTAAAATATTACTGAATTTCTTAAAAATATTTTTTAATAACATTGCATGATTTCTTATACCATATGTGGATGTAGGGTGAACAGAAAATAACACTGCTTTTATAGAAATATGTATATAAATGTATAGTTTAATCTATAATTGCACAGCACAGATCTTTAACATAAAAAACCTTTATTAGATATTACTTAGATATTTAACATAAAAAATAATTTACCCATGCTTATCATTTCTAGTGATCATATGGTTAAAAATTTAAGCAAATAATATATTGCAATTGTACATAAATACACTTGCACGATCTAATCTTATGGCATAACATGTCCAGAAAAATACTTGGCCCATGAAATATATGAAATTTTTTTTAGTCGTAGTATTCTGTTATATAATTTATGCTGTAATAAAATAATAAATTGCCACAGGTACTATTGTACAGGTACTATTGTTACTGTAAGCTGCTTATTAACAATAACACCAATTATGTACAGAAATAGTACATTTTTGTACTATTAATGACAAGTGTACAAAGGGTACAATTATCTGCTATGGTTCAGTACAAATGCTGTTAAACCAATTCATATTGTAATATACATCATGTACAAAAATATAACAGCCTTTCTATGCATTTTGCAAAAATGATTTATATGTAATTTACATCGGTTTAGTCTCTAATATCGAATAATAAAACTGGATTAGTTAAAACTTGATGCAAACTTAAACAGTCTCCTCATAACCAAATGTTTTGGTTTTTTTTCATTGTGTGGCAACTTCTTAAGCTCCATAAAGACCTTGTTGAACACCTTTAGCAAAAATTAGATATGGTTGTAATGTGTCCTTAAAACATTGACCATATAGTATAGTTGCTTAATATATTGCATTAATCATAAGTGAATTAGTCTTTTGATTAGTGCATTGACATGGAGCAATAACGTGGCATAAATACACAAAGCAATAAGTGGATACAGGAAGAGGTGTTGGATTGAAAAGCTCGGAATGCCCGGCACCACATTAGTGCTTATAAATCAACGCATGCATCCCAATCCAACACCTCTTGTCTTATTCACTGTATGATTTGTGTATTTACAGTCCGTTCAATAAAGAAAGCCCAAATAAAATTCTTGGCATCTTGTAATACACAAAATGATAACAGTGTGTATTAGTACATAATAGTATGTTTCCTACTCCTGTCCTCCTCGCTCTATGTGCACTAGTTATGTCGGCTCCAGCAGACCCCCATGACCCAGACTTAAGAAATAAGCAGGTATAGAATAAATACATTTTTACTACTATTTTAATACTTATTTGGGCCATGTGGCAGCACATCATTAGTGTACATTTCCATTTCAAAATTCATTTAACACATTATGACAACATTGCTGATGAATTCCTTTATCCCTAAGTGAAAGAGCACAGAATTAGTAAATGACTTTATGTTCTTTGCATGGCCTGTGATCATGCTTAGGCAATAAGACTTTGAGGCTGTATTGTTCTTTTGAATGTCATGAAATATATTCTAACATTTTTACCATTTTATCATCACTATACTAACAACCTCCTTTCTACAGCATTAATTTTGTTATTCAATGTGTATAGAAATTTTTACATTATCCCCTCTAGACCTTTTTACATCTTCTGAATGTTGGAAAAACTGTCCTCTGTGGGTGATAAAAAAAAAATAGGCTCATGCACGAGAATGCAGTGGGTACCTTTCTTCTTAGTATGTTTTCTATTTGTATTCTATTGAGTTCAAGAGTTGTTTTTCTAGGTTTACTAGTTGTTAATTAATGTCTAAATTTCATTTAAATTTCGATAACCATTATCAGTGAGGAACAAATTCTGCTGTTTTATATTGCTGGAGGGCAGCACAGTAGCGTAGTGGTTAGCATGATTGCCTCACAAAAAGAAGGTCCTGGGTTCTAATCCCGGACTCGGGGTCTCTCTGTGCAGACAAAAAGTTCGGGAATAAGCGGGTATAGAAGATAGATAAATGAATGAATGAAAATTGGGGGAGTGAGTTAAAATATTTCTTGGATCTGGTGTATTTTATTAAATTCAAATATTTGTGCCATACCAGGGAATACAATGACAAGAGTACCAGTTCCCCTGCAGTACATTTACATTTAAAGGGCCTTGCTCAGGAGCCCACAGTGGTGGCTTGGTTGTGCTGGGAATTAAACCCCGATCTTTCTGGTACCACCAGGCCACCTTTTTGCCAAATGAAATAAATATAATAATACGCATACTTAGGTTATTTATTTACATAGTTTGTAATTCATGTTTTTAAAATCCTCTGAACATTTTTTTTCTGTACAGCTTAAGTATTTTAATAATACTAATACTATGTAATTAGACATATTATTGGCGCAGTGGTTAGCACAGTCGCCTCACAACAAAAAGGTCCTGGGTTCAATTCACGGGCACGGGGTCTTTCTTTGCGAAGTTTGCATGTTCTCCCCACGCTTGCTTGGTTTTTTTCTGGGTATTCAGGTTTCCTCTCACTATGCAAAAACATGTGCATTAGGTTGATTAGTGAATCTAAATTGCCCATAGGAGTGCGTGTAAGTGCGTGTGGTTGTGTCTGTGTGGCCCTGCGATGGACTGGCGACCCGTCCAGGGTGTACCCACTGTCTTTCGCCCTATGTGCGCTGGGATAGGCTCCAGCAGACCCCAGGGTTTGGGAAAAAGCGGATATAGAAGATAAATGAATGAATGAATAAATATTTGAAGAGAGGTTGTTATTAAAGATACATTTTCTAAACAACAAAATCATTGACAACAAAGTCAAGGTGGGTAAGATCTGTAGGACTTGTACAGGATGTGTTCATCACATCACCAGTGTAAATGCGGCTTAATTCATTTTGTTAACATCAATTGAAATTCTATGCAAACGGTGGGGCTACACTGAGCTTTCATCTGGCTCCATTTCCAACTGTGTGTGTTTTCTCTTCTCCAAGATACTGTTGAGCTCCTCTGTGAAAGAATGGTAAAGAGGTAAGCTCATATCTGTGTCCAGCTGACTCAGGAGCACATAGCTGTTCCCATTTATTTTCCTTAAAACACTGGGCAATGTGGCTGACAAGCCGTTTATATACTCTGCGGATGGCAGTGGCGGTGGCAAGGGAAGTGGAGGAGCTGAAGGCAGGTCCTTGTTAGGGCTGACCTGCTCATCACCAGTAATAAACTGCAGGAATTGTTCATCTATTGGTCCTGCTCCATAAAGTCCATCAGTTCTCCCATTGCAGTGACTGGAGATTGTCTTCAACTCCACATGAGAGCTCCGCTTCCTCTCTGTGATAGGGCTAATAGACAGCTCATGCTGAGAATACTTTCCATGACCACTCTGTGCACAGAAGCTAACATACAGCAGCACAACAGTCAACACAAGACAGAGGCCACCTAAAACAGCCACTAGGGAGATGTACATAGCCTCCATGTGTCGGTTAATGTGGAACCCAGGCCTGGAGGGTAGAGGGTGCAGGGGCTGCTCTATGTAATCACTGGAGGGGGTGACAGACACTGTGCTAGTGGTGAAGAGTCTCTCTGGTAGAACAGTTGGATCAGTGGGGAAATGGGGTGAGGATGGAGGAACAGGTTGCACTCTAACCATGTAACTGCGTATGGGAATCCAAACTGAATTTTCCACAGCATAACAGCAGTAATGGCCACTTTGCCAAGTCTGAGCTCCGATTATAAGGAGGCCATAAGCGCTGATTCGGTAGCCAGTGTCCACAGAGTAAGCCTGCAGCTGTTTATTGTTTAGCGTCCAGTAAGGAACTGCAAGATTGGAGTTTAGCTTACAAAGCAAGAGAATGTCATGTCCCACCAACACTGAACGAGTGAGATGAGTCACAAAACCTGGCAGACAAAACATTATTTTACATGTAAACTGAACAAATACTGTTAAATGTAAACATTATATGATTAAAAATGGTTTCATTAGGTTACACACCATCCTCTGTGATGTTGTCACACCCCCTGTTACCCATCTGAATGTCCTGAATCAAGATGGACCTGACCAAGGAAACAAACAGTAGTTAGTTTACTGTCAGGTTTTGCAATAAGATTTGCGACAATATATTAAAATAGTCTACTGTTTATTTTTTTTAAATAAGCTAATAAAAGAGCAGCAAAGGCACAATAAACATGTACATGGGAGGTGGTAGCTCAGTGAATAAGGTGTTGGGCTGCTAAACCGAAGATTGAAGGTCTACCCCTGTTGGGTCCCTAAACAAAGCCCTTAACCCTTAATAGCTCAGTTATATAAATAAAATAAATTTAAGTAGCCCTGAATAAGAAGCCAGCTTCAGGCCATTGCTTAAAGCTGGCTTCTTATCCAGAGCTACTTAAATGTAAGCTTTATCTGATATGTACATATATTATTAAAAAGGATTGATTCTTACCTGACAGGGTATGTTGATATTTCAACACACTGTCCTCCATCCCAGCCACACAGAGGGTCTCGTGCAAACACACAGCTATAACATGAGGTGTAGTATACACAGGAAGACAGAGGCACCTGCACCACTCCAGCTGCAGCGCTTACATATACACTTTTCTGTTTGTTATACAAGTTAAAATAATTTAAAACAAAGGACTAAGTTGGTAAGTGGTAAATTGCAACAAAATGTAATTATACCTGTTTACTTGAAATAACTATGCAGTTAATAGGCTGTGACTCCTCAAACAACTGTAGCTCTTCAATGATGTGCACCTTATCTCCGAGTTGAACAGCCTTATGCATCCACCCATGATCTGTCATTACACCAATGCACATAAACGAGTTTTGAACAGTCACTGGACAGTAACGAACACTAGCATTACATTTTAAATCAATATGTAACAGGAAAAATAAAATAGTTGAATAAAATCAGCACCTGTTCCAGTGAAGATCATGTTATACATTCTTCCATCTAAACCAGTGACCTTATGAACAGCTATCCTGGTGTAGTCAGTGTCTTTTTTGAACAGTAGAGGGCGCCCTCCTATTGGCTGGATTTCGTTGGCCATCAAAGGGTGTCTTCGAGCAAACATGAGCACATCATCTGGCAAATCCCGTGATGAATTAATGAGCTGAGCCCGATGCTGATCAGTTATACACTTGAGAGACCAAAAGCAGGAACAGGAAAGGATTAAGAATAAGAGAGAATGAGGATAAGAAAGTGAACAAGAGAAAGTAGGAGAGAGAGAGAGAGCGAGAGAGGTAGTGGACATATGACTGATTAGTCATTTGCTGTAATAAAACTCTTATTGGGGATTAGAGACATCCCAGACAGCTTGAAATTTTGTGCCAAAAGTTCAACAAAGTTATAGTGTGTTAACAATGACACTTACTGAGCCAGGTCTGGGGTCTGGAATCTTTCCAGTGTATTCCCTCCATTTAGAGTCTCGGAGTTCCATGTAGGGTCCATTAAAAGTGGACTGGACATCTCTAACAGAGTACTGACAAACCACAGATGTTTTCACTTTTTTCCTAAGAGAAAAAGAGAGATGCTGATTTAGGTATAACCCTTTAATAAATCAGTATAAAAAACATCCAGGATATTTGTGGCCACACATAGACGAACAACCTCACACTCACACTCACTCCTATGCCCAATTTAGAAAATCATTAATCAACCTAATGTACACATTTTTGGACTGTGGGAGAAAACTTGGAGTTAACCCACACAAACACCAGGAAGAACATGCAAACGCCACACAAAAAGACCCCTTGCCCGGGAATTAAACCCAGGATTTTTTTGCTGTGAGACGATCGTGCCAACCGCTACTCAATCGCTCCACCCCACCAGGATCATGTACAATGAATTGTATAGGTATTTATTATATTTTTCTGATATCTTTTGTGTAAACAGTGTGGCATGAGCTGGATCTGGACTCTTTGGAGATTCCTTGACTAAAAGTTCTGAAACTAAAGTGGCTGAAATCTAGCAAACAGAAAAACCCTCTCAGAAATTCAAACAGCATAATTACACAGTTTGTGTTTTAATGTAAAACTAATTCTTGTACAAGCATTCTAGCCTAATACTCTATAATATAATATATATAATTATCTCATACTTTAGTTTAATCAATCCTCCTCACCATTCAAGTCCAAAGATTGCAAAGATGAGGCTTTCATGTACATCAGGTGCTTCCAGCACATACACGCCACGCAGGATGTTAAAGTGCAACTCATACTCAGGGAAAGAACACACAAGGCGGGCCTTTAGAAAGGATGTCCACTTCCTCTGAAGAGTCCTTTGACCTCCTATGTCACTCTAAAGATTTAAATGAAATAATATGAAAAAATATAAATGCATACATTGTAATACACTTTTAAATAATAACAAAAACAGAAAAAAATATTGATCATGATAATTATTGTCTTTACTTTCAATACACTTCCAATACAAAAGTTTGTGGTCACCCTGCTATCATATCCATATTTGGTTCCTCTCCAAACTGTTGCTACAAATATGGAAACACACAGTTTTCTAGAATGTTTTCATATGTTTATCATTATAATTGTCCTTCACTGGAACTAAGAAACTTCAACAATGTTCAGCACAAAGCCCTCTAGCTCCATAATTATATGCTGTTATTATAGTACAGTTCTATAGTAAAAAAAAATTTGTCTTAAGCACAAAGTCCTGATCTTAACAGCACTTTGGGATCCTAACACCTTTGGGATGAACTCGAACACCAACTACACTCCAGATCTCCTTACCTGACATAAGTGTCTGATCTCACTAAACTGTTGGAGTTGAATACAGAAATATCTCATATTCAAGCTTTAAATTGTAGTAAAACTAGAAGAGTAGAGCTTAGTTAAGTAGCAAAATGGGAATAAATCTGGAATAAAATGTTTGAAATAGCATGTCTTTGTGATCCTTAGTGACCACAAACCTTTGGCAACGTAGTGTAGATTTTTTTTTTTTTAATTATTATTGACCATAGATTTGAATATTGTTATTGTGTTAATGTCTAAGCATTGTTTTAAACAACACAATTAGTTACAATTAGTTCTCTACTGCTTTTCAATGTAGATTATTTCAGGGAAAAGTATGTATTAATGTTGTAGTTTCTGTCTAAAATACTGCACAATGACAACCATATTACCTACATTAAACTCCTACAGCATCTCTGTGGACCGCTTCTAAAAGTGAGCAGGCTATGTTCCTTCAGTAGTCATGACAGTATACCATCTGGGCCATTTTCCTAGGACTAAGCCTGCCTTAAAGCTGATTTAAGCTGTCCAATAACCCTACAGCTGTGAGAAGACTGGGCTAGAAAAATGAGTTATCAGCTAATGCTTCTTAAACAAAGCTGCTGGCACATGGTTACTTTCAACATCATTAGTATGCTACCCTTCTAAAAGTTCTGTTCATTCTGTTCATTTTTGCCAACAGATCTAATGATCCAAGATCTAATAGTTTCACTGTTCACAATTGTACTTTTTATGTGTCCAGGGTGTCATTTAGTAAACTGTAAATGTAGTTGTCAGGCAGTCTTCTGACAAAAAATATCTAAAAATACATTTCTTCCATGTATATTGATACTAATAGAAAAAACTAAACTGATATTGTATAAAGTTGATGGTCATTAATTCTCTGCAAAAGCGATAAAGTTTAGAAGTACTCAAAAATGATTCCATCACTGAAATGCCAAAGCACTTAAGCATTGATCTTTCAACTTTAATTATGCTCCTGTCATGAAGAATGGAATGCTTCCCGATTTTATAAATCAGAATACATTGACAGGAGTTACATAAAAGAACAGCTAGAGCTATGATAAAAAGCACAAGACAGGTTGTCTTGCATATGAACATAAAGAGCCATACAAATTTTATGGATAAAAATGTAATTTGTATAAAAAACCCCATTTCTTCAAGAAAGGAAAAGTAGTAATGCAGTGAGTAAGTTGTTAGACTGCTTATATTGTTTAATAAAGTATGCTGCTCTGAATAAGGTTAATACATGAATTCATAAGTATCCTTTTGCTTTAGTGCCACAAAATGTAATTGCAAACTACACCAGCAATCTATAATTTTGATGAAGCATTTAAATCCACAAAGTAAACTTTTTTACTACTCTACAGTCAGGTCACAATCAATAGCATTCAAGATATCAAATATGTATATAGGGCGGTGTGGTGGTTGGCACGTTTGCTGCACAGCTAGAAGGTCATGGCTTAGATTCCTGGGGTCTTTCTGTGAAGAGTTAGCATAGGCTTATTCTGAGTACTTCAGTTTTTTTCCACAGTCCAAAAACATGTACATTAGGTTGACTGGTGATTCCAAATTGCCCATAGGAGTAAGTGTGAGTGTGGGTGGTTGTTCGTCTATGTTTGGCCCTGCGATGTACTGGCGACCTGTCCAGGGTGTACCCCTGCATCTCACCCTATGTATATGTATATGTTTATGGTAAAAATAATGAAATACGTTAGAATCCTTTCTCTATTACAGTTTTTCCCACATTTCACACATAATCTTCTATAAATAGCATAAAGCACCAAGTAGGTCTTCTGCCAGGTTAAGTACTTTAAATTAAATATTAGGTTTGACATGGCACAGTTATGGATCTATAGAGGTAAAATAGAACGACAGTACTAGCTGCCAAAAGTATGTATTCTGTGTGTTTGTGTGTATAGGTTTACGATTTGTATGCACACAGTACGCTGATATATTTTTTAAAATATTGTTCTATTTTCATAATTATAGTGAATACAAAACTCTAAAATTAAAATGACACATATTTTATAGTTAAGTGACCGTAAAAGCAGTACATTATCCAAAGCTCCAAAGTGGCCTAGTTTTTTTTTTGAGCTTTTCCGTTTTGCTCATTTGCCAAATCAGTCAGTAAGGGACCTGACCTTATTTCAACAGATATGATTTCTAAACAGTAAAAAAGATATACATGCAAAATTGAAGGCATTAATACAATTTAGAATTTTTTTTGACAGATTATTTACTTTTATTTAAAACTCAGGCCTATGATTTTACTTACATAATTACTCACTGTGCACTCGTTTCTTATATATCAATAGAATAGAATAGAATAAAAATACTATATTCATCCCAAGTTGGAAAATGTCTTTGTTACAGTATTTACATTTACAGACACTGTAAAATGTAAAACTACCAATGAATTGCAGACTTCAATATATTGTAACTAATAAAAGTATCCATAAAAGTAGCGTACCAATCAGACTGCGTATCTATGGCACAGAGATGAGTCATTAAACAGTCCTATTGTTTGGGGCTGAAAAGATTTCCTACCCAAAGATATCTATCTTATATAATATAGAAGGTGGGGCGGCGCGGTGGCGCAGTGGTTAGCACCGTCGTCTCACAACAAGAAGGTCCTGGGTTCGAATCCCGGG
>JAOTQW010000041.1:6482699-6494022 GCA_026260075.1 Sisor rabdophorus | reverse complement strand
GGTGCTGGGAATCAAACCCCGGTCTTTCTGGTATCAGTCCAACACCCTAACCACTAGGCCACCCCTTCACCTCTGTATATACTTTGAAAATAAAAAAAATTGTGTTCATATAAAAGGGTTTGATTTAATTAGGATTAGTATTATTGCTATAATATTAAACAAAAAAAGCCCTTTAATTTGCTGATAGTGATGAGTCTTTGTAGCATTTTGGTGTCAATTGTTTGATCTCAGCTGACCTTAAGTAAAAGCCTGCAATAGTGCAATTTAACCAGCATGGCTTTGTAGACACAATTTATGAATGAGCATTTGGTTCACTCAGGAGATCCCCTTTCTGTAAAAAATAAAAATAGTGTCAAATTCCCAGACCAGCTTATAGGACAGGCGTACCTTTAGTCAATTTTTCACTGCCATCATGCAGGTCACAGCCAGCAAACATTAGAAGAAGGACAGAGATGCCCCCCCCCTATGGTCTGGTTATGTATATAGGCTTATTAAAAGAGGTTTCAGAATTGAAGATTACATTAAACACATCCAAGCCTTTTGTTTAAACACCCATTTATGGGACAAAATTCTTAAATCAAATGTTAAAAAGGCTTAAAATGGCTTTGAAACAGACATTCTTACACAACGGTCTTTGTAAAACAACCTGAATAAATACTATAAACTAAAAAGGAAGGGAATATTTAGCCCTAATGTGGTTGAGTATTAAACTGAAATACATAAATGACCCCTTGCTGGGTTTGATCAGTGATTTTCATAATTAATATAATCAGCAAAACTAAATGCATCTTTTATCTGTGTCATATACATTAGGGGAAAATGGGATTTAAATTAAAATGATGTGTGATTATCAGTCTTGAAAAACTTTTAAACTACATCCAGTCTTTACTACTTATATATTTTTCCACAAAATTTTGCATTGTAGTTGGAATGTATGCTCACTTCACTTGCACAAGTAACAAGAGTTTAACTTAAATCCTCAGAGTGTAAATAAATTCCTGGCAGTTCAGGTAGCACAAATAACCTCAGTTTTCTTATGATATTAAAATCATTTGACTTCCAGTCTGGTGCAATTATTAAAAATTTAAAAATTATTGTTGTTTTAAGAAAAGGTGGATGCCTGCTATATCAGTAATCCCTATTATTTATTACTGTTGTTCCCACAGAGCACCAGGAGACAAAGAATGTATTTAAAAATGTCCTTTGTACAAAACATATGGGCCTACCTTAACATGGACCATTTATTGAAAACTAAGGAAAACCATCAATGTATTTTAGCTTTTGTCCGTCTTCTCATTGTCCAGTAAAACAGTGTCAAATTATCCATGCTTCAAATGTGATTTTTGTTTGTTCTTTGTGCCTTTCAGACAAAATATGTATACATGTATTAAAAATACATTTGGATTTTATGCAACAACAAATTAAAAACGACATTTTAAAGTGATATGGCTACTTTTGTAATTTCCAACAAAACCACAAGGAGGCACTAACAGCATTTTAAAGAGAAAAGGCATATACTCAGGCATTCAATTCAAACCTTTTTTTCCCTCCCAGTCAACAATCTTCATAAATGCAAAGATTTTTGTATTTGGTGTTTTTTAATCTCTCCTTCTTAATGACCATGTGGGAAATGCAAACACTGCACACAACAGCTCCATATTGGCACAGAGATAAACAAGGTCACTTTCAGTATGTAAAGACTGCACTGGAATAAAGTATGGCCAAGTTGTGGTTTGGCCACTCTAGTTTACACTGAGCTATGTGATAGGATTTGGGCTTGGGGAACCATTGCAGGGACACTATGGATTCTTTAGAAGACACTGTCTGCCAGCTTAGTGCGTGTTTATGTAGAGATGTTGACTAACCTGACTGATGTTTCAGAGGAACCAAAAATCACAAGAAAAAAATTGCAGTTTCTGTGTCCTGATGTAAATGATTTTCACATAGGTGGAAACACTGCAAAATAACTGCTGAACTGGGTAAACATTTTGTTAGTAGCTATCCACTAAATTAGGGTTGTTTTCCAATAATAAAAAGATAAGCACACCGAGTCTGAAATGAACGGAGGCAAGCAGTATCTCAGAAAAAGTTCTTAATCAGTGGAGTGACCAGCTTCACCCATAACTTTACGTAACGGTTAGACTGTTTAAAGGTGGAGTTTGACACTTCTGTGGACCTCTGGTACAGCATGTCTTGCTCCTTAAGGACAGAGAAAAGTGTAAAGAGTTTTCCTTTGAAAATATCTTAAACCAGCCTGGTATCATTAAATAAATATGTATTTAATCTTGCAAAATTAAGTTCACGTAATAAAGTACCCTATGGTTGTTAATATTTAGTAAAACATAATTGCTTTATGTTAATAAATTTCTCCCCCCCCCCCGATAACAAATGAATACTTTGTAACTAAATATAGCCAAATTTATATTGGTTACAAAAACTCCTAAATGTGGCACAACTAGACAGAGCATAAGCGCTTTTTGTGGTTTTGCATTTACGCCAAAATTCCTGGCATAGAATTCAGCAGAGGAATTTAAAGGATTGGACCAAACTGTTTAATGCTGACTAAATTTGTCAGTCATTTCTAGACTTTGTGTTGTAAGTGCTAGATTGCTGTAGCTTATATAACCCCCCCATCTAATACAGACTGACAGGAAACATAGCTTGTCCAAAGAGGTAAAGAGCATCTCAGCCCATTTATAGTTACTCAAGCTTTATTACCACTCACACACAGGTTTTCCAGATTGATCACATGGCTCACATGCTCTAATCATATATGCGGTAAGCTGCAGGTGATGCTTAACCATTTATAAAATGTACTGTACATACTTCAATGCTTATATAAGAACCCAGTGTGCATGAATAGTTGTAATCATATATACATTTAATGAGTGAAATCTCTTTACTCTTACCTGTTGTAGTCGAGTCTGGAGTTCTTTATTTTCAGTAATTATGGCTATCTGAGCCTCTATGTCTCTGTGCACAGAGCGATAACCAAAATTAGGCGAGCCTATAAGAGTCAGACAGGGATGCTCGTTTCCCTTCAGGTAGTACCACAGCCCTAGAATGTAAGAAAAGTTGAGGTTTTAATTTAAATGCATACATTAAATGAGCTAAATCAATTAGATCATATACAACAATTGTTTTTAACCAAAAATAAACAATTACAAGCCTACAAGCTACAAGGACGTGTGAGAACATCACCGAGATTAGACTGCCCTATTTCAATTTGGCAATGTTTTATTGCTGGCACTGGATTTGTTCAACAATAAACATGGCCTCAATTCATCCTTTACAGGAAACATGAAATATGATGCAGTGGTATTTTAGAACAAATAGATCCTTCTGTGTATTCAAACTGACAACACACAAACAGTTAACAATTCAAGCTTTAAAACAACCACTCTCACTGCAAGCAATAACCATTTCTTATTATTTCTACAGAAAACACACCAGAGAATAATTTCATCCCTACATGGTTGAATAGCAGCTAACACAGCTGGCGGGAAGCTACGCGTTTATTACTCAGGATTTCCTTATATGTACAAACTATTAATTATGTATTATCCCAAAAGGCGTTGAAGTAATTTGATCCCACTCTGTGCCTGAACTAAATCACTCAATTTGAAAACAGTCTAGTTAACAGAGTTACCACTTCATACATACAAACCCCTCTCCTCTTTCTGTTTCTGCGTTCATCTCTCATTTAATCATTTATTCCAGCTCACTGGCCTCTGCCTGGGGTGAGTAGGTCTATCATGGGCAGAGGGCCAGAATGCCAGTTAATGGTCATTGATTATTTTTCTGCTTGACCAGGACAACTTCTATCATCTATTCCCACTTCTGCTTCTGTTTACTAGAAATGATGCCACTGACAAAGCTTAATCTAATAAGTGGAACTTCTCAATGGGAGCCTAAAACTGAATTGCACTGATGCTGTCCATATTTATTAAACCCGCTTTCTTATTTTGTGTTTTATTTTTCTTTCCAAGACTTTAATCTTGTTGCATGCACTTCAATTAGCTATTGGAAGATTTAGTAAAAGATAAGCAACTTAAAGATTTTAACTTTCTGGTACAACCTACTTGTTATGTTAGACTTGCATTAAAATCTGTCTCTGAATCTGAATGGATTGATCAGAGGGTTGAGTTTACTGGATGGGTTGCAATGTATAATTTTTTTTTGTTACAGTTATTATTCGTATGAACCAAACCCACTCACCCTTTGCATGGAAAGTCCAGTCAGGTCGATGGTACTCATGCAGGTGGACTCTATCCTGTTGACCCAGCTCACAAACCTATGTATAAACAAGCATTAGGTGTTTGATTAGAGAAGGAGAAAGTTTCCACACAAATGTGTCCCCTGGCATTATTCTGAGGGTTTTTAACTATGCATTCTACCAGACAAAATCCACAGGATTCCCTGAACTGAACTATGTTTCTATTTTGTGTATAAATTAAGGATGTGTAAAACTATAACAATTACAAAAAAAATACTAAAGAATGACCCCTAAATTATTAAATAACAGTAGGTGATTTCATCACAACCAGATAAGAAGATTAATCTATGGGAAGATTATGTTTAATTCCAGCATTTTTCAAAGGGGGCAGCACGGTGGCATAGTGGTCAGCATGGTTGCCATCCAGGTTCCTTTCCCGGGCAAGGGGTCTTTGTGTGGAGCTTACATGTTCTATCCATAGTTGCGTGGGTATACTCCCGGTACTCCTGTCTCCACTGGCAGTCCAAAACATTAGGGTCATGACTCTTTGACTATGTGTGGCCATGCTACAGACTGGCAACCTGTCCAGGGTGTACCTTGCCTTTCGCCCTATGTGTGCTGGGATAGGCTCCAGCAGAAGCTTGTTAAACCCGATTAGGAAATAAGCGGGTATAAAAGATTTTTAAAAAAGTTAATTAATTCAATTTCAATTGGTTTGCACAAAGAGACTATCAAAAAGGTAAAAAAAACACATTGTTCTATTTATTCACAGTGACATCCCGCAGGTTTTTACAGGCCACCATACGTGTTCTATAATAAATCCTCATATGTGGGTTTATTGCAGGTTACTTCCTGATAATTATGCAACAGGTCTCTGTATGTAGTTTTACATACTATTAATAGATTAGGATATTAAGCTGAGATCTGTAAAGATTAAAATTTAATGACTAGTAACTGGTACAGCTAGTATAACAATTAAAAATGTCCTAAAGCAGAACAAAAAAATGGCATGCTACTAAAAACATCTTCAGGCATCTTTCAAGAAAAACAAAGTTTATGACAAATACACTTATAGTGTCATGACTAACAAGTAGAACAAGGTTTGGGTAAAGTTATCACAGTCTACCATTATGAAGACAAATAATGTGTAGAGATCGAGATTAAGTAATAAAAAAGGTAAAATTTTGAAAAAGAAAGAAAACTGCTTATAATTCCAAATAACTATTCATGCTGAGGGACGTTGCCTGGGTTTGCATGACTGCTTGTAAAACAGGCTCACTAATAATTAATAGGGCAGCGTACTGGCAGTGGTCAACACGGTTGCCTCACAGCAAGAAGGTCCCGGGTAGGTGGTCTTTCTTTGTGGAGATTGCAGGTTGTTCACATTCTTGCATAGGCTTACTTCAGGTTCTCCGTTTTACTCCCACAGTGACAAAAAACTATGGTGGTGTTAGTTGCTATATGTATACTATTCATATAATCACATGCAAAAAAATGGCTTTACTCATCATGAAACAGATTATGAATGCGGACAACAATAATGGAATATCAACTAAACATAATATTTGCTAACCTTGCTATAGAACTGATGGGCAAGGTGAATGTAAGCCTCAGGAATAGCACCTGCTACACCTTTGGCCCCAAAAAAACCATTCACCTCCGGTGAGGCCATAAGGATACGGTAATCTGCTCCAGCTCCTAGTACCAATCTCATGTAGGTTTGTGTCAGGTTAAAGTAGCCTGATGTTAGGTAGACTATAGAGTCTTCATCCGCCTCCTTCAGCAGTCTCTGTGTTACCTCCTCATCCAATCGGACACCCAAAGGTTTCATTTGCAGAAGCGGGAAGACCCAGGTGTCTCTGTCCTCTACATGACTTTCCCCTTTTGAGCAGAAATCCAAATCCAGCATGTGCTGTTGAGTCTTAGCTGAATTTATTACGTTCATTATTCGCTGCTGTGCTGAATCTGAGAATTCTACCCGATTACCTAGGAATCAAAAAATACCACAAGTAATTTAAAATAATTCCATATGTGCAACTAGGCAAGGACTGTTATGCTTTTCCTTTTTTTGTTTTCACAACATACGGTTTTTATCGTTTCATTAACAAGTATCTATGAGAGGCCATTGCTCATATAAACATCTTTCATATGCAGGATTCAAACCTCAGAGACGCGGGTCAATAATTGCTGACCGTCTAAAAAGGCGCTCTGTCAAAGCCTGGCGCCTCTGTGTGGCATAGTGAGTCAGAGAAAAGAGATGCAATCTGTAAATAATGAATAAGTTCAATATACAAGCAAATCTTACTGATCCTGGGCCAGTTTCATGGCCTACTCAACATTAAGTAGATATGTTTGGAAAGGAGTAAGAGAGGCTGATTGGGGACTGTTTCGAGAAATGCAGGAAAGAACTGAAGTCACAAATTAGTGAAGCAAACAAGCTCAGCCTTACTTGTAAACAAAGGGGCTTTCCCCACAGGCAGTGCACCAGAAACCCCAAGCTTTCAAAGTCTCGGTGGACCAAACACATCCAGTTAAGGGAGCTGCAGAGTTCAGCTGCTTTTACCGACAGGCAGGGAGATCTGATTACCGGAGCTACACAGGCAATAAAGTGCACAGTCAGCAGATTTTCAATGGGCCATTTTTTTAGTTTAGGAGAAGGAGGGTGTATGCTCCAGCTTTCTAGCCGCTCTGTTTAATTGATTAGGAATGATATAAAAATCCAATTCAATTACATACACATCAAGTGATCATTCTTTGTTATCCTTTTTAATGCCATTGTTTTCTTTACAGTCTTCCGTAGCTCCCGGCACATCAGCTTATCACTTTTATATCATTACTATCCCGGCAGGCCCTAGACCTCACCTTCCCGTTCATGTATCCATTCCCACCCCTTTCTACCTCCCTCCATTCGCAGATCGTTTACCATCAGCATAATGACATCACCACTTTATTTCTGGGATCTGTGATGAAGTGTAGTCTTGTTCTGGAGCGGTTATGTCATGGCCCGACGCTGAATTCTCTGTGATGGTGCTTAAATTACAGATTGGGCTTTATAGAGTGAGCGTCATCACTCATTCACTTGTCAACCGGCTTAGGGAACAGACTGTATGCAAGCCAGAGCAATAGCAGTTCTTCTGAACCTTAGAAGAACTACTAAATAAAATATAGTAATAGGTGCATCATAGTGCATAATGCAGTACGAGTTAGTGCTCTGCAGTGTCTTTTATACGCCTTAAGCGATTAATTAACCATCATAACTAAGCTTTTTTTGGTGGCACTTGCCTTTATAAGGGTGCACCATTCCCTCCTTCATGTAAACAGTGTCATCAGGTGCAAGCTGTAGCGATAGGTCACCCACTGCTTCCACTAACTCTGCAAAGAAATCAGCAACCTCTTGGCAGTCCTCCAACAGCACATAACGATCCTGACGATTAGTAAAGTACGAATCACTCAGATTAGCCCTGTGGAATAAAAAAAATGAAACATGAATGATCAAACTTTTCCTAGCATTAAAGTTAAAGGCAACAAGACAGAATGATGATCTATTCATAGTGTTTACTATACAAGTTAGTTATATTTAATGGTAACTGAGGTTGCAAGATTATAATTAATGTAGCTGATTTCCAGAGAAAGTAACTATTGTGTAGCTTTGAAAAAATATTGACATGTCGAATATGTTCGACAAATGAACTGGTCACAACTAAGGGTCTGCTGGAACCAATCATTGCTCACATGGGGCAAAAGGCACCAATCCCTGGCAGAGATTGGTTCCAGCCGGTATAGAAGATGAATTAATTAATGTTCTGGAGGTTTTGGACTCTTATATCGGGTATAGGCATGCACACGCGGGTAGACGCACACACACTTTTTGTGTATTATTGTTGTTAGTAATTCTGTTTATCTCTAATGCCGTTATTCCAATCAGTGCACATTATACAGAAGGCCTTTCCCAGTATTTTGACACATACAGTCCTCACATTTATAATATATTCAAACATATTAAAATA
The DNA here is from genome assembly GCA_026260075.1 of Sisor rabdophorus. Taxonomy (NCBI): domain Eukaryota; kingdom Metazoa; phylum Chordata; class Actinopteri; order Siluriformes; family Sisoridae; genus Sisor; species Sisor rabdophorus. The sequence goes on along the minus strand of JAOTQW010000041.1, from coordinate 6,485,799 downwards.
TGCTATTTCTTATTTAAAAGTTTACAATTAGTAAAAAAAAATGTTCTTTTGTTCACAGAATTTTTTTTTTAAAAATCACTTCATTTGCATATCTACAAATTTGAATGAGGGCTTATTTGCATATCCACAAGTTCAAATGAGGTCAACTCAGTTTGTGTCTATAACATTTGGATACTGAATGCACTGGTGTGGTTTACATGTGCTTAAACTGCCGGTAACAGCTTGACAGTTAATGCTTGCATCAGTTCATACCCACTGATAATGAGACTATTGTCAAACAGGTAAACTTTAATATGCTGTACGCCAATAGTTTCGTTGAAGCGTTCAGGCACTAGGAGGCGTAGCAGCCCACGCAGGTCTGGAGTGTGATACAATGACACCCTCATCTGTTCCGGGAAATGCTGCAGCAATGGCAACAGCATCGTTCGGGAGTTATTCTTTCCTGGGCACACACACAAATCCACACAACCACTTAAAAAGCTACCCTGATGTCTACACACACTTTCTACAATGACTGCAAAAACTGTATCCAGTAAATCAGGATATTTCAGCAAGAGTGCTTGCTTGCTGTTATATTGTTCATGGACCGTTTAAAAAAAAGGTTAAAAAAAATAAGAAAAAGAAATAGCAAGTGCATCAAAGATAACAGTAATCCAAACCTCTTGATCCTCTTGTGTAGTCAAGCAACACAGATACTTTTAAATCATTAACTTCTTTCTGAGAGCGTCCAAGTGCTTCTTTTATACAGTTAACCTACCAAAAACGTGCCAGAGACAAAAATCATTAACCTCTTTTTTATATTATTTAATAATGTATTGCTGAAATAATGTTTTGCTAATGTATTTGTTTCTTCTAGCAGACTATGTATTCATTATACTTTTCCAGCACATACACACTTTGTACTGAATGATGGTTAAAAAAAAAACCCTTACAAGATCATGCTCTAATGGTCCTGTGCCTAGATACAAGGATGCAATCACTACTCGACTTCTGACTGTCTTGATTCGTGCCTTTATAACAAAAAACAGATAAGTGTTCAACATATAAAATAACTATAAAATAAATGGTTTGGGCCTTTATTAGCCCAATAATCAGGTTTCCATAATACTTTTGGCCATATAATGCATACTGAAAAGCACATCACTATATTCCATCCCATTTTTAAAAAATTATCAATACTATTATGTCATTATTATTAATATCGAGACACTATACCAGCAAAAGATTCTTTATTTAAAGGCATGGTACCGTCTGGCAGACTTTAATATCTTGGTCTGATAACAGAATCTTTAGCAGAAGAGTCAGGCAAAATGTGACCCTCTGGTCACACAGTCACTTCACAGAGGCAGCAAATTAAATCTCTGTACCAGCAATTTAGGGGAGATTAATATCAATTCCCTGTGAAAGCATGACATTTGGTTTCAATTCCGTTTTCTTATCTTTATCAAAAGTGTTAGTGTCAGAAAAAAGCTGACTTCACTTACTAATTACAAACTGTAAAAAATATGCACAACAGACACACATACATGCATGTTTAATGTAACTTATGAACATGCACACACCTTTATCGTCTGATAGAACTCATTGGGGGAGTGGAGGATGTGTATGCGTCCCCCTGGAATTCTGAATGCTGGCACATGGTCAGCAATCCAGTGAAAGCGTGTGTGAAGACCCTCAGTGGAGCCTTGCTGTCTGAATACCAAAGGATCCGTATCTGCCAGCAGAGGTGCCAGCAGCAGCAGTGAGGACCTACAAAGTGGAAATAACTATTTTGTAAAAGGAAAAGAGTGCAGAGTTGTTAAAAATACACCTATAAAACTTTTGGAAAAGAAAAGCTAAATTAAATAAATGTATAAGTTTAAATACAAGAATGTGGAAAAAAGGGCCTCTTGGGGTAAGAAAATGCAAGTCACCCTCATTCAAGGCTGTACGTGTAAATGTGTTGAAATTGAAATCGTGATGAAGCGTGAAAATGTGTTAGACAATAAACCCAAATGAGATCATTTCTGGTTAATGTGTTTCTTCAGACTTATTTTCCTGCTTTTCAACATCTTGATGAAAGCAGGTTTTGAAAAAAAGAATAATTAATATAGTAACTTTTGTTTTTCTTTAGGATTACAGCAACGTAAAGATAAATACAATTTCATTTCACACTTAACTGTCCAAAATCAACCAAAATGAAAAACAAAAAAAATCGTTTACACAGCTTGTCTAATTTTTTAGGACCTTCATAAAAATAACCTAACCTCTAAGATCTATAAAGTAAAATACTAGAATAACAATAACCATTCTTATAATTCTGACAATTGTGAAATATTATTCTGTAAATAAAACTCATACATTTATAAGCGACATTTATATTATTTCCCCAACAAGTTACTATTGTTGATTAACACAATATAACATAGATTTGCACAGTGTTAAATGGTCAACGAGACAAAGCTACACAATCGACATCTTCCACCTTGTCTTTTCCAGTAAATAGTAAAACTTTACACTTTGACTTACACATAAAGAGTATTGCTAAAGAGTGACTGTACTCTGATAACATTTCCTGAAGCTTGTAATTAAGAGGTTTCAACACCATGCTGGCTAAAGTTGACGGCAGCAAGAAGAAAAAAAATTAAGTTTGCAAAAGAATGAATGTATATTGAGAAAACTTTAGACACCCTAAACTACAAAATTACAAAATATCTGACATATTACTGCCATGTGCAACAGCCACAACTAACCGTGATAAACTGTTGGAAACTTTTGAAAGTAAATTGCTAGTATGTATTTATTAATTCATCTGCTATACCCACTTATTCTACAACTTGGGGTCATGGGGGTCAGCTGAAGCTATCCCAGCACACTTGGGTGGAGGGAAGCAGAGGTACAGCCTAAATAGGTCACAAGTCCAAGTCCATCACAGGGCACACACACTCAGTCCAATGGGCAATTTAGAATCACCAATGGATCTGTATGTACTTGTTTTTGGACGGGGGAAGGGGGGGGGGGCTGAGAACCCGGAGTAAATTTACATTTACATTTACAGCGACATATAAAAGTGCTTCAAAATTGATTGTTGAGCTTTGCAATACTGATATAATAGTAACGC
>JAOTQW010000041.1:6464719-6476470 GCA_026260075.1 Sisor rabdophorus | reverse complement strand
AATCTCCAAATCCAGACGATATTTTGTGAAATGTAAATGAAAACAGAATATGTGCACATACTTGTGACCTTATTTAATTGAAAACACCCCAAAGACAAGATTTGCAAGGTTTTAACTTATAACTTATTTGAGCTTTCTTTTACAGTCTTGCTTGTTGTATGACTTCAGTTACTCTACAGCCCCAGGCCAGTGTTGTCGTATTCTGGGCTTCATAATGTGCCACCTATTTTTAATTAGAGACAGGTCTAGTTTTTAGCATTCACACTCTTACCATGAAGCCACCATGTTATGACACCAGCAAAATGTGGCTTGCCATTGTCTTGCTAAAATAAGCATGAATGTCATAGAAATATGTATCCTTTGGAACGCAGCATATCAAGCTTCAAAACATTACAGCATGAGTGGTTGCTCTTTGATTTCTATGAAAAAAATTAACGTGGACTTGTCAGATCACAGCACACTTTTATTTCACATCAGTCCATCTCAGATGAGATTCAGATTAGTTGCTTATCCAGTTTATCACAAAGAGTTGAACCGTGCCCCATCCTTGCTTGATTTCTTAGGGTTCCTCCTTTTATACCTAATATTGATGCTCACCAGCTTCCAATTAACCTGTTCACCTGTGGTTTACCCAACAATACCAGTCTTTTTGTCACCCCAGTCCTAGCTCTTTTTTGCACACATTAAATTTAAATGAGTGAATATTTGCTAGAGACATCATTTATTAGTTTGTACATTGCATATCTTCTTAACAGGTATTTGCAATGCATTATTCGGCAATGCATTATATTCTGTATTTAGTTACGCTTTATACAACATCACATTTTCATTAAAATGGGGTTTATATATAAAACGATCTTGTGGTATAGGACATTTGTTTTCTGTCACCTTCAAGTGGAATCATGACAAACAATGTAACAACATATGAAAACCAAAACATTAGGAAGTAAAATGAGCCTGTGATAAGCCGGTTAAAGTGACTTAAGGATTTTTTTTTGTGCTGGAGAGTTTTAAAATTCAGTCTGTTTGAAAAGCATGTGTTCTATTTCATTTTACGGCAAAAATTAATTACTGTGTTTATTTATTCTCCAGCGTCCTCAGTTGTTTTACTCACCCCTGAAACACTGGGTAGGTCTGCCTCAAATCTTTTCAGTTCTGGCAAATATCCATGCTGTCATTCAACAGTTTTTAGGGTTGTTACACTTTGATCTTTAATTTCAGTATTGAGCTGTTCAATGGTGTGACTTAAAGCACTTTTGTAATTCGCTGTGGACAAAAGCATCTGCTAAATGCAAAAAATGTACTGAATCAGGAAAGGAAAGTAGTTCATAACTGTAGCATCAAGCACAAGTAGAGAACTATGTCAAAAGTTATTAACAATAGAATAAATGGCAACAACGAATGTGTCAAATTCTCATTTTCACCTAAAAACAATGGCACCCGTGTAGTAGGATTTGTAGCATCTTCTTCACAACAATAAAAACATGCTTCCTTCAGGCACTGCCTTCATCTGTATATTGAACTTTATCCAGCTTTTAACATGGGTTAGACTAAAACGCCTGTCTGGACTAACTATTTTTAACAGTTGTTAAAAATTGAATGTATTAAACTTTAATAATTTAATTTATGTTTATATCTACACACAAGCCAAAACTAAAAGCGAAATCTTGCACATTTAGGTTCTATCTACCATTTAACAGTCTAAAGAGCTGGATTGTAAGAGCCTTTTTTACTACAATTACACAGTGCTCCTTAGAGAACCCAGGGTAAAAAGCCAAGCCAGAAATACCATTTTGTGAATAAATTTGCAACCAAAACATACAAGTGAAATATTTTTAAAAATCATTTTATTCTACTCTTTTCCTTAAGGAAGCAGTTGCTAAGTAGCTACGATAACTGTGATTAAACCCCGTGATTAAAAACGGTGATGTTTTTTTTTAAACTGCATTATTGGTAATACAGTGAAAAAAAGTGCATCTACCTTTTCGGTAGCTGTATAATTAATGTACTCAACACTTTTTTCATTACAAATATCAGCTACAGTGTGACGTCAAGCTACAGACATACCATGGTTTTTTTTTACATTTAACATAGGAAATAGGCCAATAATATATAGATAAGCAAGTGATCTTTACAAAAGTCTGCTAAAAATCGTTTCGTTTTTTTCTTTTTCGGTAAGTTGGGTTACTTGCACAGATGAACCAACGACGTCGCCCAACCGATAACAGGCTTCACCACAAGCTGACGGTTAACACACACACACACATTTTAATGTAGCTAACCGTAAAATAAAGATTACCCTCTTCTCCGATCTCGTGTCCTGAAGAACCTGTCCGAAATTTTGGAGAAAATTCCAGAGAGAGCCGGAGGGTAAACAAAGTACACGAGTCTCCTCCATGTCATGGGGGCCGCCATTTTCCCAAATGTGTTTGAAAACGAAACTTTATTTGAAAGTCTGTTTGCTGCAAAAAAAAGTACGCGCCACATAACCTCCTATAGACTGTGTTCAGTCTATTTCTATCTATCAAACAGCATTTACTCTAAGCGTCCCGTTCGGGTGTTTTGAATTATTCTTTAGTTTAAACCCTCGAATAAAATTATATAGATGTCATCTTGGCCGCCAGTTTGAAGCTTTTATATGAATCAAAAATTGCAGTGGGTGACGGTGAAAGATGGGGACAGGATGGCTTTCAATATGTTTTGTATTCTACAATTAAGAATGCACTTGAAATGTATTTATGCGTAGACTAATTCCACATCTAGCCTAAGAAATATCTCAGATCTGCTTCTTGTATATCTCCGCCTGCTTCCTCGAGCTATTCGCAATTATTTAAATAACAAAAAAACATAGGAACACCGTAACCATAGCTACGTCGAAAATAGCACCCCGCTGCACTACTACTACTACAACACATTACGTAGTGCTTTAGTACATAGTTAGGCTACATCTCCTACCCCTTTCATCCTTTAGATGGCGTAAAAAAGAGCTTAACAGCCATGTTAAATATCTGTAGGTAAATGGGAGCCATATGTGTTAGGACAAGTAGTAGTTTATCATAGATCATCAACACATACTTAACTATAGAGAACATATTAGGTTTCCTGTAATCGGTTAGCGTTTCAGTAACTCGAGTGATAAACCAATTTTGCGGAGTAGTAATAAAAGGAAATTACAAAATAAATAAGATCGGTGTGTTACGTCAGTGTGATTTCTGATTAAAGCTTTAATTCTGCAAGGGCGCTGCAAGTTTTTTCACCTTGTAGCCTGACGGGGAAAAGAACAGGGGGGAAGGGAGGAGTGTGAATACCAGGAAATGTTCGTAGAAAAAGGTCATGCTGATTATTTATGGGCAATCCGCCAAGTGAGTGAGAGAAAGCGCGCGCGTGTGTGTGTGTGTGCGTGTGTGTGCGCTTACTGGAAGGCAGGGGGTGGAGCCGTTCAGAAATATCAGCGGGCTCCCACTAGATGTAGAGAGCAAGACTTCCAGTACCCCTCATCAGGGGGAGACGTGAGAACGTTATCGCACTCTACACAAACTCTGTCTGTCATAAAAGCGTTTCCCGACAGCACCACTTTTAACAGCGCATTTACAAGGTTTCAAAAGAAGCCCTTCAGAAGAGGGAGAGAGACAGAAAGAAAAGAGGGAGAAAGAGACAGACAGACAGGGAGAGAGAGAGAGAGGTCCGTTTCAACACCACTACAGGATTGGTTTGGATAAGACTGTCAAGGTAAAAATAAATAATTTGCTCGTTTTCTCATTTTTTTTGTTGTAAAAATAATATATTGTACTGTTACAGGTGGATGTATTCAATTAATCATTTAAGGATCTGTATGTTCGATGGGTATATTTATATTTAGTTCAAAGGAAAATAATATATATGGGTTTATGGAATTAACCGAGAACTATTCATTAGAGGCTATTCCGTATTCGCGCAGCGGAAGGGTGTTTTTTTTTAGTTTTATTTTTTTCGTTTAGTTTTTGTTTTGTTTTTTTTACGCGTTTTGATAATAAAAAAAAGAATAGTCCGCAGTGGTGTTTAAATCCCAGCGCCATTATTCGGGGAGACTACAGCTTCAGTGGTCAAAAAGAGGCTCGCTTTGCGTTTGTGTTTTTTACAGTGTGTGTCCCCCCCAATGTAACATGAGAAACAGTGCTGTTGGCACGAATGGGGAAACGGGTCATTCACAATGAACTGGAGCACCCCATTCACACATCTCTCTCCAAAAGCCTGTGTGGGATCGAAGTGTTGCCTGTATCAGATGTACACACTCGGCAGTTAACTAAAAAGAGCGTCGATTGTTTGTCATTTTCTATGTCTCCATCCAGCACACGTTCTTATTTCATACGTCTTATTCCATCTTATAAACATCAAAGTGATCCTTTCATTCATTTGGCATATATTGACATTTCACACTTCTTTTTTTTCTAGCTGCATCCCATACCCGTTGAGCCATCATTGATTCTGGATGTTGAGCAGGCGCCGCAGCTGTGGGCTTTGTGTTGGTGCTGCGTGGTGCCTGTGCACCCTGGCTGGAACGAGCCCGCGGCCCTGGACCCCCAAGCCGGGACGGGGCACGGGCAGAGCGCCATGGTAACGCACAGCAGGCTTGACGGAGCAATGAGCAGCAGTCCCTTCCAAGGCGGAGTACGCCTGCCTGCCCACCGCTACAAGACCTTTAGCTCCAGGGCGCAGTATCAGATGGTGCTGGCGGCTGTGCGCAAGCTACAGGAGAGTGGCTTTTACTGGAATGCTGTGAGTGGAAAAGAGGCCAGCGCACTGCTCAGCAGTGAGCCACCCGGGACTTTCCTGGTGCGTGACAGCTCTGACAACCGCCATTTTTTCACCTTAAGCGTGAAGACAGCCACGGGCACCAAGAACCTGCGTATCCAATGTGACTCCTGCTCCTTTTTTTTGCAAACGGACCCACGCAGCTTGCAAACTGTGCCTCGTTTTGATTGTGTCCTGAAACTAATACATCATTACATGCCCTCTGCCAGAGAAACAGGGGCCATGTCTTTAGTCCCTTCAGGTGTGGACAGTGAAGTTAGCAGCAGTGTGGCAGATGGGAGTACATACTTTATTTACTCTGGGGGAGAGAAAATCCCACTGGAGCTTCTGCGCCCTCTGGCCTCCAGCATGTCCACGCTGCAGCACCTCTGCCGCAAGACGCTTAATGGTCATATAGATGTGTCCAGTAAACGGGACCAACTGCCTCAGTCACTCCAAGAGTTTCTTCAGGAGTATGATGCACCAATATAACAACTATCATGTGGTTCTGTAGCACAGAGACTAAACCAGATATACAGAACTGTATGGTGAGCAGTGGTGAAATTGACCAGCAAAAGCCCACAGTAAGATAGAAACCAGTACAGTGTTACAAAGCGCTGGAGTTCAATAAGTGTGTGAGCTGTTTGCTTCGAAACCTCTTAACATCTATCAGTATTGCAAGCCAGCTTTGGCTTTTTGTGCCTTCGCCCTGTACAGTGTGACCTTTGGCATGGGGTTACTATGCGATGGACAGCACAAAGTATAAACTCGCATACGATAGGATCAACAGCGAAGAAGCCAGGACCAAATGCAGATGATCAGAGGCATCGTGTTTTAGCTTTCTAACTTTGGATTCTTCGTCTGAGAAAACCCTCCACAAACCCTGTTGAATATTAACATAATTAAAAGGTTATCAGTGCAAGGGCAGAATGTGCTGCTATGGCTGAGTTGCAGCCGTTACTATATAAGAATAAAAAGTTTTATTCCCACTTGACACACTGACTGTTAAGAGAAGAGTTTTGGATGTCTGTGAGAGAGTGCCTAGTGTCAGCTGTTTCAAGTGACATATACATTTCCACTGCAGGCTGCCAAGCATAATTGCATCATAGGTCGATTTTGGGAAACAAACAGGATGGCTTTTCACTACTAGCACCATTGTGCCAACACTGGCATCTATGTGGGGTTATGAGACAAGACTGATGTTTAAAATGTATCCTTGCAAAGAAAAAATGGGACTCTGATATTATAGTCTCCGAAGGAACACTCAGTAGACTCTTGTTGCTTTATTTTGACAGGCAAAGTTTTGCGGCAGATAGTTATAAAACATTCAACATGCTGGTTATAATATTACTATACAAGACAAACTTCAGTTCATGAATTGTGAAGCAAAGCCAAGCACAGTATGCAAAATCCTTATTTTCAGATTCCAGAGTTTGACATGGAGGATTGTGTTCCTCTCAAACCAGAGGCATTCCTTCTGTATGCGCTAAGAAGTAAGCAGTCATGCCTCATATCCCTCCTTTAGTAACATTTTCTTTAGCAGCACATGCTGTCTATAATTAAATGAATGTATTGTAAGTCAGTGGAAGGGCTTATGCTTCAACTTCTAATTGCTTTTTCACTTTTTTTTATTTTGTCATATAGAGACAATGTTTACATGTGTCACCACAAGTCGACAACGTGTTTTTGTACTCTGTCTTTTATAAAGATTCGGCATCTTAAGGTCTAGTCTAATGACCCACAGTGCAAGCTTGAAAAACAGACAACCTGAAAATAATGGCATTAAAAAGGAAAATGCAGCAAGGAACTTTGCACATATTTATATTTATAAAATATTTCCATAATTTATATTAAAGAGTACTATTTTTACAAAATGGATCTTGTGGGCTTCACTTTTGTTCAGTCTGTTAATACACTATAAATGCACATGTTAAACAGTACTTTTTGTTTACTGCTCGCGACACAAGCACACAGGTGACAAAGGTACCTTTATCTGAATTCATTTATTTGTATGTCAGTTATGCTTTTCAATGTATAGCTTTAATCACATCATAGCATCATGCATCACAGTGCAGTGCCTGTATAATGTGAAAACATTACAATCTAAAATGAACAATGGTTATAGTGGCAATGGAATAGGATTATTGATTGGTTTCGGTTACTATGGTGTTTACAGCATATATACTGTATACCACTAAATAAGACTCTAAATTTGGACTGTTAATCTCTCATTTATTATCCATTCCATGACCGATTGTTATGCACTGCCGGTAAAAGATGTTATTCAAATGCTTATTTCCTTATTGTAAATGAAACATCTTTAAGGAAGGACCAGATAATTAAGTAAATTATCCACAGTAAATTGTCAAATTAAGCTAAATATTTAAAATAGTAAAATAAGGTTACTGTAAAAATGTACACTTAAAAAAAATAAAAAAATATGCTTGTCTGTGAAAAAAAATTATTGATATTATGAAAAGACCATATACAGTATCAACAAGCTATTGAGGATGTGGTAGCTCAGTGCTTAAGGTGTTGAACTAATTAAAAGATCAGGATTTGGTTCCTATATCCACCAACTTACTACCTAGGGCCCCTGATAAAGGTTCTGAGAAATGAAAATCATGTGCTCAGTTGTATAAAAGAGTTAAATGTAATTGCTTTGACGAAGGGCGTCTCCAAATCCCGTAAATGTAAATGATACAGTGTCATTAAAAAAAACTAGTTTTGAGGAATTAAATCAATAGAATAATTCATCTTAATTAGTGTTTGCGAGTCGTAACTTACTCATCAAGGTTTTTACGTGGTTCTTACATTGACCCACATTTACATTGTTGCAAACTAATTAATTCTTCCTGGCAACTTTCAACCAGATAATATTTCTTGGCACAGTGCAAATGGTTTAAAGAACATGATAAAAAGCTACACATCTTTTCAAATCCTAATCATAATTAAATGGACAGGCAAGTCTGATTCATGAGGGCCCCACAGCATACTTTGTACTGCTTAAAAAGTCTGTTGGTTATATTTTAATGCCATAAAAAATATACAGTCTTCAGATTAAACTTAACAGTACATTTCCTGTGTTATCTGAGTTTACAAGCTGTTGTTGAAATTAACTACAACTTTTTATATTTGCTTTTTAAAATCAGGTCTTAAATCATCACTTATCTGTTTGCACAACGTACAGCTAAAGAGCATTTAAACAGAAACCATTGGGTAATTTCTGTGCAAGTGTATGAGGTCCTGAGGATATAACAGAGGAAGATAACTGGTTTAGTTTAGTATTTGGATATGAATATAGAAAATGCTCAGCCGATTCGGCACTCTGTCCTGACAAACACAATGGCTGTAATCCACAACACTGTCCTCTGACATATTTCTTTTATGTTGTTTGGGAAATAATTTTTTTTCTATACACTTGTTTTAACTCCTCCCTCCTTCCATTTGTGTCCTTCAAAGACCAGAAACAAAAGCTGTAGTCACCAGGTCCACAGCTGAAGTAGTCAGCGCCAACGCCCAGCAAACACAAAGCCCCGGGGCCTTTGAGTTCCCGTCAACCCCCCACTTCACCAATACAGCATTGTTTGTGTACACAAAATATCTCCCCCACACACACACATGCACACACACAAACTAAAAGGCAGTTTTGCCCAGTATACTGTATGGTATACAACTGCAGAGAGATTTGCAGAACTGCAATTCAGGAAGTTTACATTTCACAGCTATCAACACAAGGTGTAATCAGAACTTTCCTGTAAATCAGCTTACTGATCTCTTTTTGCCTGGAGATGTTTATTATTATTATAATGGAGTTTTTCATTCAGTGCTCATTTTCTACCATCAGAAGACTGGCAGGACACACATTTATCTCTATATCTATCATGATTATATAAAAATTGTTATCTAGGTATAAGTTTTATGTGCACATTTGTAATCACTTTTACACAGACGATAGTTTGATAGGTTATACTACTTTATACTGTATCATTAAACTTTTAAGATAAGCATATTATCAGCAACTGTTCATATGTAATGTTTTTTGTGCACATACTTTGCATATTAAAAAAATAAGGGTTTGATTGTTTTATGTTTTTGAAATAGTCACCGGTTGTAAAATAAATGCTGATATATTTTTACAGTATATGCTCAAAAAATCTTAGCTGTTGAAGTGTGTCTTTCCCAAATTGTTGCACAAAGTAGGACCAAAACAAAGTGCATAAGCTTTATAAAGATTAAAACTTTGTATTATTAAATATTGCAGAAAGTAATTTTGTACAATTTTATAAAATCATTATATACCGTATATACAATTTGTATATTGGGAGAGAATCACATTTCTATGTTTCAACATCCTATTTCAGACATCTCACCCTCATTTACAGAAGCCTCCAGAAGGAAAGATTTGCTACTGGACCATGGCATGTGACTTTGGGGATGATCTCAATCAAAAGTCTTCTGGAAATGAGGGTGAGATGTCTGAAATAGGATGTTCAAACGTTGAAATATGATTCTGTCCCAATTTACAAATTGTATATACGGTATATAATGATCTTATAAAATTGTACTATAAAATTAATAATACAAAGTTTGCAGGTCCATAGACTTAAATAAAAAAAGACTAAAGAAGCAGTGTTCTCACTGTTTCTGTATGAATTTAGAAGAGTGTGTGTGTTAAAGCCTCACTGAGTGACTGGGAGTAACAGGACTCCAGAGGGCTGGTGTGTGCTGGGAAGCAGTCCAGTCCTCTCGTGTGTCAGTCCCATATTGTGGTTGACCTAACAGGAAAGGAATGTGAGGTCTTTTTTTTACACATCCTGTACAACTGCAGAGGCTCAGGGAAGACTGTGTTTTGAGTGCATGTGTTTGTGTGTACATAAGGCGAGAGTGTGAGAAGGTGTGTAAATGTGGAACATATATGGAGATGAATGGTTTATTTGTGTTGCATATTTATGTGCAGTCCAAAGGAAGAAGTCCGTTGCATACACAGCTCACTGTATGATTTAAAAATACAGTTTGAGATCCAGATACAAAATGGAATCCAGGTTGCTTCTATTCATCTTTGAGTAGTTGTTCACTAGTGCATAGTATGAATTCTTGGCTATGGCATGTGTGGATAATTAGAGATTACTTGCTAAAAAATAATTTGAACCACTAAGACAAGTTTCTTATACAATATGTCTCACAACATTTAAATCAGTTAAATATAGAGGACCATCATAACGCCCTGAAAAAGAATATTTACTGCTTCTTAGGTAACCATCTAACAAAAAATTATTTAAAAAAGACTTGCTATCATTATTAACAAAGTGACTAAAATCTCACTTGAACAAATAGTGTTCTTTAATAGCTTTTTACAGTGTACTTCATACCGTTTTCCGGTCTTGCAGTTGAGTGCTATCAGAGCAAAAGTCTTCTTGGTAGCTAAAGATGTCCAAACATTTTGGGCGTCAGTTGTTTTGTCTAGCAATTGTAGAACCTTGTTTTCCTGGAATAGAATGTTCATCGACATCAGCGTAAAGCAGATTGTCATGCCATACTAAAACTATTCTACAAATTTATCTACATTAATGTATTTTGCTGTGTCTTAGTCCCATCCTCCTTTCTAGGCTAATGTAGCTAATGTAAATCTGCAAAGCATTTCAACTACACCATCATTTCTGCAGACTCACTGACATCAGCATCAGGAAACTGCTATAAAAAACGGCGCTGAACTCAGTAGCACCTTCCAGACAAAAATCGTTCAGAGACACTCACACACCTACGCACAACCAACACACATAATTTAAATGTGCCTAACACTGACATTATTCAAGGCCCAGTGATATGCTAGTGCCAGTTCTGTGGATCGAGTTGGTGCTGTGGGAGGTCACTGTGTGCAGGCTGGAATAAAAGATGGTTTATGGAAAGATTTACAATAGAATCTCTGTGGCCAAACAATTAATGGCTTAGGGCCATAAAGTGAATATATCAGGGAAAAAGAGGGAGAAAGGCACGTTATAGAGAATATAGAGATGGCTTTAATGCCAATATTTTGGTGGGGTTAACAGAGAATAAACATTACTCACAATGCAAGGATGATTTTTCTCCTACTATTTATCATCATCCTACTATTTACCCCCCTGCCTAATTTACCCGCATAAATGAGTATTTTTTCATTTAAAAGTTGAAAAAACTCAACTTTTCTCAAACTCTAATTCACACTTATACACACGCACATATGCACGCACGCACACACACAAACACCCTTCCTCAACTAACACATGGTTCCCATTCCCTACATACCTCCTGTACCATCAGAGCCTGGTTTCCAGGAAAGAGGCTTTTTAATTGAGTTGACTCTTTACTGCTTGCATATTGCATTTGTGTGCCTGTGACAAAAAGAGTCTGATTGAAGTACATATCATTTGCATTTGCACCAGCGAGCAATAAACCAAAGAGAAGGATAAGGAATAAAAGTAGTGTATGTGTTTAAGTGAGATTAAATATGTGTGTGTGTGTGTGTGTGTGAGAGAGAGTGAGAGAGAGAGAGAAAGAGAGAGAAAGAGAGAGAGAGGACACAGGCAGGAAGGGGAGGTACAGAGCGGGAGCTCATGCTCTAACTCACGTTCCTTTACTGTAAGAACTCATTTCCCCCTCCTTACCGCTTACTTTTTTTCTTCCATACTCCCTGCTTTCTTTTCCTTTTGTTTTGAACAATCTTGACAATGGGTATGTTTTCACTTTAGCATGTGTATCACCACTCGTGATTTGTAGTTGTATTTGTATGTGTGTAGCCCCCCCAAAAAATCAATCATTATAATCAAGTGTGATGGTCGAAATATTTTTTTGGGGTACATACTAGACTCACACTAGGAATAAATTACTACACACTAATCTCCTTATAGTAAAATCTGTTATCAAGATGAAAAAACAATGATAATAGTTTCACATACTTCAGATCATGCTTGTCCTCTTTATGCTTAATAGCTAAAACCAGAA
>JAOTQW010000041.1:6356792-6379894 GCA_026260075.1 Sisor rabdophorus | reverse complement strand
TATCTATCTATCTATCTATCTATCTATCTATCTATATATATATATATATATATTTATATATATAGTTACATATATATAGTTACATATTTATAGTTAAAGCTAAATATGGCTTATATAGCTAATATAAATCTACATACGCATTTTTCTTTTTAGATCTCTCTCTTCTACACACATATATTTATATATTTATATTTGTGGTTTTCAGCAGACAATTTTATTCAGAGCAACTTACATTTATAAAAGTAGGCTAAAACAGAAAATGCAAAATATGGTGATTAACATGTCTGGTGTCTCCTTAGCTGGCAGATGTAACAGTAAGATTTTTCTACATTTGTTGACATCATTTACTATTTTTACCAGAAGTGTCGGCCACAGACATCACACCCACCGACCACGACTTCTAGTGCATATGGCACACTTATCTGGAAACTTCAGGTGTTCCAAAGTTGTCTTTTGATTGGTTGAAGTGCGCAGGGTTTCTGCGCGAATGGACCATGCTGTTTAACTTAAGTCATTAATGGAACTTACCATGACTGAAAACAATCAAAAGCCGTCTGATCAAAGTGCTAAATCAAGTAAGATTTAATCAAGATTAAATAATGCTGAATTCCTAAAAGTTTTACCAGGCACATACCAGCCTGTTATTGTCAAGTTTGTTGTTTCAACACCCCTAAACATGATGCAATAATTCACCAGTAGCAAATATGGAGGATCAGCAAGGCTTGAGTATATTTCTGAAGTTTTATTCAGAAATTAATAGAACACTACACAGTACTTCTATACACGGATACAAATGTTATTCTAGACAGCTAGGTGATATCTAAATATAATAAATTGAATGAAATACAGCATAGCTTTAGCCTTCTTTGTATAGGTTTTCTGACAAAACCTTGACATTAACATTTGCTAAAAAAACGGTCTGCACTAAATGTATAGCGGATTGTAACTAAAGACATCTAAATCTAAAGGTGCGGTAATTAAATGTGTAATTATTACCTAATTACAATGAGATACTGATTGAGCAATAAAAATAACAATATATGCAATCAGTCATTTGTTAATCTACTGTGCCATAACACATTAGATCTAGTGCATTTAAAACACAGATCCAAAGGTAAACATTGTTATCTATGTTGCTTTTTATTCTTGCATGAATTAAACATGTAATTATTAATAAAATAAACATCCAGTAGTGTAATGTTTTTGTTGCTTTTTTTCAACTCATCACTAATTATGATAAATTTGTACGTACACACCCATTTCAATTCAAGCTCTTATAAAACCACACACACACACACACACACACACACACACAAACACAACGGTATTCCTCTGCTTTCTCTTTCTTGGCACTCTCGTTCAAACCCATTCGCTCCTTTTAACTTGCACTCTTATACCCATACACAACCTCACACTGTTTTCTGTCATAGTAGTTTTGATGGATAACCTGCCTGGGCTGAATATTTGCCTGCAGCAGAGAAAGAGAATGGAGCTGAATGGCTGGGGGCTTCTCTAAGCATCTTTTCTCTCCTGACTCAGCAAGACAGACATACACTCTAGTACACAAACAAACTCATCCCCCACATGACAGTAGTGTGTGTTGGGTTAAAGTAAGCTGTGGCTTGTTTTACCACAACTGATGCTTCTGCCACTTTCCTAACTGGAGGCCACTCTAAAATGTCTACTGCTGTTTTAGCAAAAAGGCCTCCTTTATCCTGCAGACTTGTACTGCATGTGTGCCTTCCGCTGCTGGAAAAATAATTGGAATTAGGATTTGCACACATCATACAGTATTTTTAAATTATTTCTGAGGAACGTTATCTGTGCAATGATTAAACTATTAGCTTTAGCATTCCTCAATTTTAGAAAAAGGATAACATTTATATCATTTTTCATCTGTTGCAATCAAGGAATGTGTGAAATTATTATGAACACTATCACACTGCTCTTTTTAACTATAGCCATAAGAGGTATTTTCTTTTATATGAATGGTTTAAATTGCATCCGTGATGAAAGAAATTATGTTTATGCTTTGCTGATAATCTACACAAACCCACAAGCACGATTGTCCACTATGATTTTAGCTTGAATGTAAGATTTGGGTTTATTCAGCTACAACAGTACTAGTGAGATCAGACTCTAACATCAGGTAAGGAGGTCTTGAGTGTAGCTGTTCCAGATTATCAAAGGTGTTTATTAAGAAGAGAAATTAAGTTTGTCCCGTGCATGCTTTAAAGAAGAAGTTAGACATTGTTGGGCATTTCCACTAACCCTGAAGAAACTATTTATTCATCAGTTTCAGACCAGTGCAATGGTAACACTGATTTTAAATGTGTTATATATTTTATTACATTATTTTTATGGTTTTGTGATGCTATTATAAAATATTGATTCTGTTCCAGATGATGTTACAGATGGTACAGTTGTGATTGTAATGTGGAGATTTGCAGTCTCGATGTTGTTTCTTTCTTTAATATAAATTATTTTATGTCTTAAATGCTGCACTGTGTTAGATTTTGTTGTATAGTATTGTTGTTTTCTATAATTGTGATGTGGTAGTGGTGATATTAAGAGGTGTATCAGTGAGGCAAGTGCCCACTAAAGACACAGGTACAAAATGCACCGCCTGCCACTGGGAACCACATATTTAATGGTCAGGTGGCGCGAACTTTTGGCCAAAAAGTGTATGTTGGTTTAAAGACTAAGTAGAATTTCTCAGTAGGAATTTAAAAAGGTAAATTAAAATGGCCCTTTTACCCTCAATAGTATATATATATTTCTTTTCTCAGAACTTTTGTGTTTACTAGGCGTGGTTTCATATCAAATAAGCCAAAAAATATAGATGTACATTCTGGATTAGTAGCATTCTAAATAGAGAGTGTACTAAAATTGATCCCAAATGTGGATGATTTGTGAGTAGCACTAATGTGTCAAGGCTTTGAGTAAATCAACGTATTACTGACTGGAAACTCCTTTATTGTGCTCTATTGCAAAAGAACAATCACTCATCAGCTGGAGATTAATGCCTACAGTCAGAAACAGCAACAGCACACACAGATGCCCAAAACCTTTGATCTGGCCTTTCTTGCGATTGCAATTTTTAAAATAATAATCCAATATATTACTGTTCTGACCACTCTTTCATTACTCTTTTATTAGATGCTGCTGTAGTCACTTAACCATATAATAATAAGTATGGCATGACACTTCAAAGCCTTATAGCTACAGGAGTCCTACTCTTGCGTTCTATACCGTATGTCTGAGCCATTTATGTGTAAGGTTTTTGCATTGGCAGTCTAAAGCAAGCAGGCGTGTGGATTTTTCTCTTTGATGAGGCAGATTCCTGGGAAAGCTGCTGTGGGCCAATTTGTCTGTGGTCGCGAGACACGCGGAGGAAAGTGGAGCTATCGGCCTCCCAGAGTGTCAGCATGGCACTGGTGGGTTGGGCAAGCTGGGCAGAAGGGAACTGCTGTGCCATCCTGTGACAACATGTGCGAGTGGTTACAAAGATCAACCACCACCAGACGAGCTCAGCACGGGTGGCTTCAATGCCAGAGGCGCACAAATACACACCTCACACACACATGCTGAGCGTAGACACATTTTGCCGTGTTTTTTCTATAAATCTCTTTGCCTTTCTCTATCCTTCACACTCGCAATTTGTGTTTTTCTCTACTACTCACTTCAAAGGATGTTAATGGCACAAGGAAGAGACCCAGAGTTGCATGTTAAAACGCTAATATAAACATGTGCATGAATTCTGTTCAAATTAATTCAAATGCTGTTTTATAATTGGGCTAAAAAGCTTTTTCCACTTCACATTCATTTACACAAATAAAGCTAGAACAAAGCATGTAATACACTGTGTACCTGCAGATTGTCAAATAATAATAATAATTTCTGCATACATTTTAACAGCATTTATTGCAGCAATTTAGCATTAAAAATAGATTTAATGGATCTTAGGTAGCATTCTTTGTCTGTGACTTCATTTTGGAATTATGCTCTAAGTTTACAGTAAACATATTTTTAGTTGGTGGGCGAGACAAAGCAGGCTATGTGGCTGAAACGTGTTAACTGAGCTGCAAACCTGACCATCCCCTGAGTAATGGTGGGCAGTTAGTGTTGCATGAGCACAGTGATCTAGTATTCATGTGTGATAAATCCACAGGGGTTGCAGCCGCCTATCATTAAAACCATCTCCAGTCTGGACTCTCGAATAAACTCGGCATGTATGCACTCATGCTCATATTGTTTGCACATTAACAGCGACAGTATGAATGTATGACAGAGACAATTAGCACCAGTCTGACAATAAGCATTACGAAACTGGCCCGAAAAACAGGATTTATATTGTAGGAGATTTGACATGTAAACGTGTGATATAACTATAATGGCTCTTATCCTTCAAATAACCTGGTAAAATAAATTGACCATAGGGTTGATTTGATTAACATGCAAATATCAGATCAGTAACAGATATTAACCAATATATATGACAAAATATATTATCTCAATATATAAAAATATGTCTGTTAAACAATACAACCTGTTTTAAATTGTATGGTTATGTTGATGATATTTGATATAATCATGCTGTTGCTTGGGGCGGCACATTGGTGTTGTGATTAGCACGTTCACCTCACAGCAAGAAGGTTGTGGGTTCGATTTCTAGGTCCCATGTACATTAGGTTAATTGGTGACTCTAAATTGTGGTAGTGAGTGGTTTTTCATCTATGTGTGGCCCTGTGATGGCCTGGCAAGCTGTCCAAGGTGTACCCCTGGTTCTTGCCCTAATTGTGCAGGGATAGGCTTCAGCAGACCCCGTGACCCCAAGATAGGGAATAAGCGGGGTGGAAGATAAATAAATGATTGCTATTGCTTATGTAATATTGTTATGATCAATGTGTAGCACTGAATAAAAGAATACATACTTATTAAACCCAAACATAACAAAATTTAAATACATTCAATCCAAGTAGAGTATTAAATAAGAAAAATGCAGTTGGGTAACCTGATAAGTTACATGATAAGGCATGTGTTAGTCACCTGCTTTGGTTGCTTGTCTTTTGTAATAAGAGTGGTGGGCAGGAATTGACATTTATCAAGTTTAGTATTACATTACAATAATTAAGATCAATATTAAATTATCATGTGACTTTAATATCTGTATCATGGGAGAAATTGAAAAATTCTCTTAGTGAAATTTGAGGGTAGTGGAGCTTTATAATGAAGCTTGTCCATCCTTAGTTTGTGTAAATTGGAGCGGAAAGTTGACCTTAAAATAAAAAAAATTATTTGATAGTAATATTTTCATTTCATTTCATCTTCTTTACCCGCTTATTTGCATAATGGTGATGAAACCAATGATGAGTTGATTCAGTTTTGCATTGCTTTCTATGTTTCAGAGAGATCTCGATAAGTAAATGATTTGTATGTACCCTTACAGCAAAATGTGTTTGTCCTGCTTTTTCTTAACAATTTTTCTATGTTTTTGAATTAGGGCTGCTGCAAGTCCTTAATCCAAATTTAACCTGTTTTGAAACATTGAGAGAAAAATGTGAAGGGCAGGAGAAAGAAAGACTGACAAGGCAGCAGAAAGACTAGCCACACTGCCTTGTCTGGATTTGTTTCAGCTCTCCCACAAAGGTGGCTTGCTAGAGTTTCATTTTAATTTTTGCCCACCTCCCAGTACTGAATAGGAAGAAACAAAAAAAACATGACTAAATGTTTCTTCTACTATTCACTCTCTCTCTCTCTCTCTCTCTCTCTCTCTTTTTCTCTCTATCTGGTAAAGGCTTTTAGGGCAGTGGGTGCAGGGGGACTGTAACACGCCAAAGGTGGAAGACTTCAGACAGGCAGTATGATGGATGGAAGTAAAAAGAAGTCTTTTCCCTTACACACTCTTTATGCCCCATACCTACTATTCTTACAAGACGTTATCTCACTTCAGGCCACACACATGCAACAAAGAAGCATCCAAAAGCTTCATGCACATGAACAACATGGTTCCAAAGTATTAAAATCTTCACTCTTTTTCCTGAAAATACACACAGAGCTGCACTAAGCAAGGAGAGTGATCTTTTTCCTTTCATTATTCAGTTTACACCTTTTCCAACTATAAATAGTGAGGCAGAGGTCGGGTAGGTCTTGTGGTTTTTCTTGCATTATCAGACAGACATAATACACACACAATCCCTCCGTGTCTCCTCTGATGGAGTTTCCCAGCAGCACACATGAGAGCAGGGCTGCTGAGATGAAGGGAGGTAGTGATGAGTGACACTTGGCTACTCATCTGAGTTTAAAATAAAAACAGTGTTTTGGGTTGAAGGGATGGTTTATAATTTAAAAAAAAGAAAGAACTACTTTTACAGAAAAAGTAATGACATATTTTTCCCCTTCTGTGCGCTGGGATAGGCTCCAGAAGAACCCTGTGACCCCGAGCTAGGGAAGAAGCGGGTATAGAAGATGAATAAATTAATTAATATTTAAATTTAAATTCACCGCAGTTGGTATTGACCTATTTATACAACAGGTTTCAGGGCCTTGCAAAGGGGCCATAGTGGTAGCTTGGTGGTACTGGGAATCAGACTCTGGTCTTTTTGGTATAAGCTTCAAACCAAGCCACATAGACAGCCCTCTTTCACAAAATATACTGTATTAAAGCTTTTTTTTGTTTGTTACCAGAAACCCAAAAACTAAGGTGTGAGGCTAGTTGTGTACATTTGTTACATTGAAATTATTTAGATCTTAAGAATCAGTTAAATAAAATAAAGGATATTAAACTTGACATGACATCAAGCAACAGTATAATCTATCGTTTTTAATTACATTTTTAGTCAGTTTTGAGTAATGATAGCCAGACCATTACAGCTGTTTATTATCTGCTGTCTTATATGTTCAGTGGTGCATAGGTCAGTGTAAATAGAGACCATTACTCAATACATCATTTGTTTGACAAATATCAGCAATCACCTGTGTTATCAACCGTACACTATTGTTTGATGTTAATACACAGTTATGTATGCTCAAAGAAAATATATTTATATGTAGGAACTTATAGAATATGAGACAATGTTCATATGCACCAATAAAAAACATAAATACGTGTAGGGAGGTGCACATTTTTCATTCATCTTTAGTGAACAGGTCATGTTGTTTATGCAGCGTATCACGGTAAAAATGGGCACAATATTCTACTTCTTAAATGGGTAGAAACTGTACAATAGCAGACATTAATAAACAAAATGTGTCATGGAGGAAAAAGATAATCAATCATGAACACAGTCAATGGGAAAGACAAAGAGACCTGAATGAATAGAACATTTTAAGTCTGCAATATTTATCAGCTACTTATTACAGGTATATGTAGATACTTAATTCAAAAACAAATAAAAAATAATAAATGTATTCCTTGCCTGTGTCATGTGCACTAAAAAAGAGACATCCCTTTTCTCTCTTTAACAGTCTTGCTAGATCCCTGTACGGGCTTTCTAAGGACCGTAACCACCTGCCAAGGAGCATGAGCTCATTTGCATAGCCGGTATGTGATGTTTGGCTGGTTGTGTGGCATTGGAAGCTCTGTGATACGGCTGGACTGTTCTTGACCCACTGCGGCACGTCTTCCATTGTTGCATGGCTCATTTATAACTCAACAAGAGGGTCGCAGAAATATGCATTCTCACCCCAACACACTTTATACATGCACTAGTATCTACATGTAATATTACATGTAGAAAGAGAGTAATATCAGTGAGAGCAGAGTGATAACAGTAAGAGGTATCTGGTTTAGAGAGAATCAGGTTTCAGGCAGAGGTGTAGCAATTGTGCAGTCAAGGCAGGCAGTTGCCTGAGGCCCTGTATTCAGAGCCCCCCCCCAGGGCTGACCATTTAAACAATTGGATATGTCATTATTAATATAATATGAAGCAATATAGCCACATCCCCTTTTCCTCTTACGCTGGCTGTGCTCGATTTTCCAAATCCGTCAGCAACTGTTTTTTTCCCTAATTTAAAATCACAACAAAAACATTTGATGAAAAGTAAGGAAAAAAGTCACGTGCCAGATCACCATCTGGGTGCCAGAACAAATAAACGTCTTGAGACAGACCCAACCCTTAGTGTCTTAAGGGATGGTAGGATTAGTCGACATGTGCTTGTGGATCTGAGGAAGTGTGATACAATGCGATAAGTGCCTTAATAATGCGGACATAGAGTATTCTTCAGAATTTTTGTTATAGCATATTGTCATACATTTATGTTTTATATACATAATATATTGTACATTTAAATGTAACATTCATTTACAAATTATAAATAGCTGGATTATATAGATTTACATTTGCATAAGCTAATATACCGAGTTACAGTAAGGTTCCACTCTAACCTGGAGTAGATACTTAGAGTAGAAGTAACCTGGTGTAGATATTTAGAGAAGAATATTTAGGGTAAGAAGATATTTACATTTATTTCTTCCTTGCTTTCTCTTTCTGTATATATATACTGTACATGCATATACACACACGCAAACACACAGAAACCAAACGGTACTGTACTGTGTTACCTAATAGAAACATTTTCCACATAGTTTAAATCAATGTATCCCCACCAGCCTGACCATAACTGACAATGACCCACCATTCTTTTGCCCTATAGGTTTTTTTTAGTATTCAAACCTGCTTTTATATGAGTTGAGGTTCAGGACAACATTATCAATTTTTGGTTCTTATGAGAAAAATCATAACCAGCACAGGCAGTGATCACAAAGTAAAAAAAATATCTAAAAACATTTATTAAGAAAAAAACAGGAAGAAAATCTGTCTTTCTGTTGGGAGTTTGCATTCCTCCTGTTGCTCCGGGTACTCCAGTTTTCTCCCACTGTCCAAAAACATGTACGTAGAGTTGATTGGTGATATTAAATTGACCATAGGTGTAAATGTGAGTGCATATAATTGTTTGTTTCTCGCTGTATGTATGCTGAGATATGCTCTAGCAGTTCCAGTATATAAGATAAAGGACTTAATAAATGAAAACGATAAACTCTACTGCATAGCATTCCACAGAAGAAGACAGTAATGCTGCAATGTTAAACATAATATTGCTGCAACATGCAGGTAATTCTGTTTTGCATGCTTGTGTGAATGTACTGAGGATAGATGTGAAGCATATACAGTGGGCCTGAAAAGATTTGGTTGAGGATGGATGTATGGAGTGAGCTGGAAATCTTCCATGCCCTCGAGGCTCTTCTTTGCCTCAGTCTCGTAGCTGGTCTGGATCACCGTGTCCAGCATGTATGAACAGATGACAGCCATTCATTCAAACATGTGACTCACAGAACAGGGAATCTCCCGTTTTCTTTCTTCCAAACAAAAAAATTTAGAAGAAATACAAGAAAAGGAACAGGACTATAACTGTATTAACACCATTAAAATTAATTAACAATATATTGCATTTGCATTCGAAAGTTTGTCACCAGATTATTAGACAATTTTAATATGTGCCACATCACATTAACAGTAATACTATTGTATATAAATCTGTAATGATGTTTCCAAAAAAACAAGTAATTTAACACAGGGAGAGTAAAACTGTAACGTCCATTTATCGACCAAAACACAATACATTACTACAGTTTTCAGACTACACACACTCCCTGTTAGAGCCAGTGACATAGTTTACAAATACAACATGATATTCATCCACTCTGATTGCTGTTTTCCTATTAAACCATTCACCCTAAAAAATGACCCAATTTAACATTCATTTGAGGAACCCGAACAGTGTTGTTAATCATTCATTCATCCCCTTATCCGCTTATACCCTAACTCTGCATCACCGGGGTCTGCTGGAGCCTTTCCCAGCACACATAGGGTAAAAGGCAAGGGTACACTCTGGACAGGTCGCCAATCCATCTCAGACAAACAATGTTTTATTCAATACAAAGTAATCACAAGTAAACATGTATGTTTCTGATATATTTCATACATTTCACCTTGAATTGAAGAGTCATCAATCAAATTTTGGATATTCTGAGATGTGTGCAATATTCTAGGCTATAAATGAAAAATAATATACTTTTGTTGCATTCATTCATTCATTTATCTTCTATACCCGCTTATTATCGAACTTTCCGGGGTCACGGGAGTCTGCTGGAGCCTATCCCAGCGCATATAGGGCGAAAGGCAGGGGGGTACACCCTGGACAGATCGCCAGTCTATCGCAGGGCACTTTTGTTGCATTTGCTGTAAATTACTAACTTAGTAATATGTTAGAGAGATGATTATTCCAATAACTATAATAGAATATATTGCTGGTGTTGCCTCCTTTTTTCATAAATGCATAAATTATCTTTGGGTTGTGAATATGCTTGGACACCAGGGACTGTTCTACATCAAGGAAACACAGCAAAACTTTGGGTTTCCTTAGGAAAGTAAATGTTGCTTCCTGTTGGTTTATAATTTTACTATCGCACAACTTTTACAATTGAACCATAAAGGTTTTGGATAAAAGAGTAGAAAAGCAGATGTGAGCATTTATAAAAACAAAAACCCCTTATGCATAAAACCTGTACATATCAGAAAGTAATGTCATATTACTGTGTAAGATAAATAATCCTTTTCATCCATTAGAAAGAAAATGACTGATGAAAAGTCCTCTTTGAAATTATATTGGAAAGTAAAATCTTTTTTCTAATCTAATTTCAATCAAAGATTCACTGGAGCTGTTAGAATGTTTATATGTCTGTGTGCATTACATATGATTGTGTTCAGATTCATAATCCTTGAGCCTTTTCAATTTTCAAATGTTCTGATTATAGGGAGCTTGCAGCATAATTGCAGACATAAATCTAATTTATTTTCTCAGCATGGAATCTTTTTCCTGTTTTATCATTATCTGTATTTCTTCAGATAATGAAGAATTTCTTCTGGTTATCATTAAGGCCAGAGCCATGTGGAGAGAGTGGGAGAGAGGAAGGAAGAGAGGGGACTAAAAAGGGAAGGGGAAGAGGGGCAGGGCTGTGGAACATTAATAACATATTTGTCCCATTGTTCAAATGGTTACACTTGAGTAGTGCTGAAATTAAGCAATGCTGTTTGAAATGTGTAGACGTGTGGAATAGGCTATTATGGCCCACCTGAGGGCCTTTTCTTTAAAAGGGTTGCTGAGGACCCAGGGATAAGATTCAGGTCTGCACTGATACACATAATAAAGAAAACAGTCATTGTTACCCTGCATATGCCCTATATGCCTCTTTTTCTTTCTGACTTTGTCGCACTTGTTACATGTTGTGTATCGATTTCAAAAGTCAGCATACACATACCCCTTATTGTACTAAATAAAACTTACTTTCAGCAATACTGTCTTCCTGCACCTCATCATGGCAGTGGTGGTCAAAATGATTAAGAAGCTGTTTGTTGATCAGGAAACAACCTGCGCTCAAGCCCCATCACCACCACCAAGGAAAACAGAGAAGACCCTGGCTCAAGCCCCACCAACACCACTCTTGGGTCCTTGAGCAAGACCCTTAACCTTTCCTACTTCAGGGGTGCTGTAATGTAGCTGACTCTGCGCTTCGACTCCAAATTTCTAATTTGGGATCTGGAAAGAAAACCATTTCACTATATGTTGTACAATGTATAATTATGTATGTTAAAAATAAAATTGGAATGTACATGTGGTTTTTCTATAACCTCTGGCATCACAGACACACACAGACACCGGCACACACACTGACATACACACAGACACACGCACACATTTAAACACAACACATAGGCAAGCTGGGGATCTGTCAGTTGCTTATAAGCGTATGATGGATGAGCTCTCAGCCCTTTAAACCAATAGCAGAATACATGCTTTCTTAACTCAACAGCAGCTTCTCATTCAGCACCCCCACCCTCTTACACACATCTCCCCCAGCCACTCCCTCTGCCCTGAGACAGCCGCTCACCATGCAGGCCAGACAGGGTCACACAGAGGGCACGCTATTTATGAGCTTATGCGATTCATCTTTGCTCAAAACAGCTCAGTGTGCATGTGACATGCCTGGTACACAAGTACAATGCTCAGTTGGAAATTAAGCGTCAGGGTTACATAAATCACTCATCAGGGAAAGGTGAACAATTTAACATATATTCAAGCACCATAAATAAGCTAACTTTGAGCATTAACATATAATATATGCAAAGTGCAGGTTGTTTTTATAAAAAACCCAAACTGTACTGTATGTAGCCCTGTTCTGAAAATGTAACAGGGCAGGGAGTTTCCCAGGTTCGTATCTGCTGCAGAGGTCTTTTTGTGTGGAGTCTCCCTGTTCTTTAATGGGTTGACTCTGTATTTCCTCCCACAGTCCGAAAATATAGATTTTGGATGGATTGGTGATTCCTAATTGCCAATAGAAGTGGCTGTTTGTCTGGATGCAGTCCTGTGATGGACTGTTATATAAAATAAATACAATTTTCCCGAACTTTTTAATAAAATATTATGCAATAATGTATTAATGCAATAAAAACGTCCATAGTACTGTAGGTCTGTCACCTCGTAAGTGCATTTAATGATAAGATTTTGTTGTGGACTGTGACATCCTAAATTATTGATCCACTATAGAGAATCTTACGAGAAATCTTATTCATTTATTGATATATCTTCTTTATCCTATTTCCAAACTCAGGGTCATGGGGGTCTGCTGGAGCCTATCTCACTGCACATAGGGTGACAGGCAGGGGTACATGCTTGACACATTGCAAGTCTATTGCAAGGCCGAACAACCAGCAAAGGCGAATAACCACACACACTCCTATAGGCAATTTACAATCACCAATCACCCTAATGTACATGTTTTTAAACTGTTCCAAAACCGGAGTATCCAGAGTAAACTCATGCAAGCACAGGAAAAAACATGCAAAATTCCTGTTGCCAGGGAATTGAATCTCTGACCTTCTTGCAGTGAGGCAACTGTGCTAACAACTACGCTACCACACCTTCCTCAACTTACATAGATCCTTTTTATGTTTTCTCACATGGCAGCCTGTAGAATGTGAATAATGTGCTACCATGTCTTTATCGTTTTCACAAAGAGGGAATTTAACTGCTGCAAAAAATAAACAGCATACAATTAGAAAATATTAAGCTCAAATAAGACTTGTGAATTATGTATAAAACCTTTTTCAGGAAGAACAAACAACAATGCTATAAACCTCACATGGGATGTATTTAACTAAATGTTCATATCTTTTCCCATTGTTGGTGCACTGCCATCTCAGTGGGAGGTATATCAACTTTCCTCCACACACACAATCTCCATTCTTATGTGCTCCTGCGGTGGATAGGAAAACATTATATGATTGCATTACTTCCTAAATGGGTCTATTCTGTTGAAAAATTCAAACATTTATGCCACCTGCCGTGTTTGCAGGGAAACCCACATGTACTGCTGCTTCTTGCTTCTTCTTCTTCTTATTTTTAAATTCCTTTTGTCTATTAAAGAAATACTTGTATCTGTGGATTCGCACACTTGCACTAGCTATATCATTATGACCTTACAGACATTTATAGAAATTGCTGAGCTGTGAGAGTGGTGGAAACGAACTAATTACAAATATTTATGGTGCATTTTCTATACCCGCTTATTCCCTAACTTGAGGTCACTAAGGGCGAAGGGCAGGGGGGACACCCAGGACAGGGCCACACATAGATGAACAACCGCACACAATCATCACTCCTGTGGGCAATTTAGAATCACTAATCAACATAATGTACACGTCTTTGGACTATAGAAGGAAACTGGAAAACCTTTGCAAGTGTGGGGAGAAACTCCATATAGAAAGATTGCACACTCCATATAGAAAGATTGCATGCCAAGAATTAAACCTTGCTTTGGGGCAACCGTGCTAACCACTACACCACTGCATAATACAAATGTAACTTTTACTTAAGCTATTTAAAAACAAATTATTCAACTTAGCTATATTTGATTTTCACAAAAAATGACAAAAATACTTCCAGTGTACATCCTTGGCATTTTGTGTCCTCACTATTCAGTTTCAGAAGCAGTACGAGTAACAGCATTCTTTAAATTGACTCTCTTTTCTTTCTTGTTTAAAAAAAAAAACATTTAGCCAGTTCTTTTTACTGACTAGGGTGGTAGTAGGGTATCGTTAAATATACCGTGATTCCATTAATGTTCATCAATTAAGATTGTTAATGAATATTATTGAAACTTTGATGAGGGCAAAAAACGTCCGAAATAAGATCTTAAAAATTACCAGACTACAGACAACATTAAGAAAATAAAATTTTGTCTATGGTTTTACCAAATATACCACAGCAAAACAAACTAGAATAAATCTTTTTGACTGTTAATAAACACAACTACAGTGAAATAGGGGAACCTAAGAAAATAAAAAAATGAGTGCATTTTATCCTTACAACCGTTTACATTCACTTTAGACAACAACTGTTGTGTTGATGATGAATATTGACAATTATGTATTTATGACTCCTTCTAGCATAAGACATAAAAAATAAATGAATTCAGAATTTGCTCATTATGAGAGG
Source organism: Sisor rabdophorus (assembly GCA_026260075.1). Lineage (NCBI taxonomy): Eukaryota > Metazoa > Chordata > Actinopteri > Siluriformes > Sisoridae > Sisor > Sisor rabdophorus. Next base: position 6,365,338 of record JAOTQW010000041.1, on the reverse strand, counting down.
TTGTGTAGCTCTTTGAATGTGCAGCACAGAAATCACTTTCTTGAACCTGAAAAATTACATTTTACACATTGAAATACTTTGCAACATATTTTTACAAAATACTTATTTACTCTTATTTATAGACATATATATCATTTTAGTACCTTTACCTGTAGTGAAGTAAATTATTTCTAAAGTAGCAATACTTTTATATCAATTTTATACATTCTGTTAGAAATGTATGGAAACAATGAATTAAGCACAGGCTACAACGAACAAAAATACATACCAAGGTATTTATTTTGATATCTTTTTTTTTAATTAAAGGCAACACAAATGCATTAAAATTAAGATAAATAACTTGCCTAAACAAAGCAAATATCCCACATTGTTATATTTCCCACAATGTCGAAAAGTACATCAGCCCCAAAAAATAAAATAATAATAATTATAATAATTCTCAGTGGGTCTCAAAGTCAGGTTGTAAAATGAATTCACTTTTTGTCAAGGCTTTTTGCCACACTGCTGATGCCAGTGTTATGATATCCTGCAATGAATCCAGTGTTTAGATATGAAAATAACTTTTTTATAGACCCAAAAAAGTGACATTACATGGATTTTCACATATGACTTTTAAAGCTTTTGCAGTGTGACAGGAACAAAGTTGTTAAAAAAAGTTAGTCTAAAGGACTGGAAGGCATTTTTGTCCTTCCCTTAAATCTACAATGAACAGTCTTTACAGGCTTGCATATCAGGCAAAAATATATGACAGACAAATGGATACAAAAAATTAAGATGAATTTTTTTTGGCAAAGTAGGAATAAAAAGTGACAAAGAGGCATCATTGAGATTTGATCGATTTTAAACCACCCCTCAAACAGGTTTTGATTGTCCTTCATGATCATGTGACACAGGCCTTCAGAAGCCTTCAAGTGCCTGAAGTGCCTGCTGGTGTGCTGCATCATCCAAACTCACAGCAATGCTGTTATCAACATTAAACCCTTGCCAGCCACATTACCAAAACAATGCAAAAGGCTGTTTTAGTAATATTAAAGCAAACAAAACAGTAAATGTACCATAGAGTATGAACACTGTCAATTTATCTCAAGTTCACAGCCAATAAAATTGCAGGGCTCCCATACATTATAATCTATTTACACAGACTTCATTTATTTATTGCAATCTGTAAAATAACCATTAGAGGTGCTTTGGTTTTCTGCTCAGGAGGCCAGATTATTTTACACAAACTAATCATCTACTAGTACAAATAAAATTTTATTGACACACTGTTTGGATCTGGCAAAACATGGATGCATTGGCAACACATTATCTTGCATGTCTGAAGTGCAAAAGTGCCACAAAGGCGTTTGTTGCATTTGTTCTACTCATAACCCACACAGAGGACATTGCAATACACAAATGAATTCTGTAATGAGACTTTAAATGAAAAAGCAACAGCAAATGTGGAAAAGATTTTAACTATGTGGACACAGGTGGCCCGCTCTGCATTAGTCAATCAGTGGATTATTCATCCACGGGTTTGCGGTATAAAGTACACTAACCTATCATGACCTGTTTTAAAAAGAACAAGTCATGTACAGTGCTCTCTCCAAACAAACAAACAAACAAACATAATCCCAATTAAACCCAACAGTTGTCTCAATAAAAAAATAACACAATCAAGCACAATAAAGAGGAATATAGTTCTCTCTTTCTTTATATTATATTTACAGTAATACCTTTTAATAATATATTTATATATTTACACACATAACACAATTTTACAACTATACACCTGAATAAAAGGTACAGTAATTAAGAGGTACTGAAGTGTATGGCTTGATTGAAAAAATCTTTTGTCTTAATTAATTAAAAAATTTAACTTAATTCTATTATTTTAATTGACAGGGCCTAAAAACAATTTCTGGAAAATCTCTGAACCCCAGAAGGAGTCTTTAGAATGGGTTTAAAAACAGTGGCACTCTAAAGATGTGATGCCAATGAGAAGTCCTAGAATAACACACAATTCTTCTTTTCGTGGCCACACACACACATACATCATGCAATAGATTTGGTTCAACTGAGATAAAAAAAACCAAAAAAAAACCAAGTGTCCTTATATAACTGACTATAAGGATGATCAGACTTAAGTGAAGCCAGTTCTGTTCAGGGTTTCCAGATAAGTAAAATGAAATATATTAACTCATGGTTAATAAAAATTAATAGAATCTTGCTTAGAATATGTCCAGTGTCTCATCATTTTTGTCTGAGAACTAAATCTTCATTCCTTGGCTGTTGAGTTTGTGTCAGCCCCAAGTTGTCATCCCTAGTTGACACTAACTGAACACAGGTTTAGCTACAAAGAAGACCAGTAAAGAGCTCATCTCCGTCCTCTGCTTGTTTAGCGTCCAGATACAGGGCCTTCATCTAAGACCAGTCTGAACAAAGTAAAAATCGATTGTCAGCCCTTTAGTTATCCTCCCACAAAGAGGAAACATGTCTTCAGTAGTCAATCTATAATGACAGAATACTAGCAGATTATTGAAACTCCTTCAGCTGTGACCAGCTGCCCACTAGTGGGGTCGTATGTTCCAGCCAGGTAGTAGAGATCCTGGCTGTTATTGTTGGGCTTTCTCAAGCAGCTGAGGTTTTCATACTCACTTCGGCTAACTACTTGACACTTATGAGAAATGGTCTGGACATCATTTTCATCCTCATGGCAAGACTGATATAGGGCATGCTGAAAATCAGAGAAAGAAGTATTACTTTCAACAATTCACTAATATAGATATTTGATTATTGAATTATCTTGAAAGTACCTTGCCATCACGGTGCCTTTTGCCCAGTTTAGTCTCTTCAGGGTGGTAAAACCATTTCACCTTCACAACCATATTGCTGGCCCAAGATTCCCATAGGCTCTCGATGCGGCCGATATAAGGAAGATGAGGACGGCCAGAAGACAGAAATACTGCACAGTCTCCCACTCGGATTATGTCTTTACCCCGGACAATGGCCTTGTAGAAGAGCTTCCGTGCCTTTCCTTTTAGACCTCTCCGCTGAAGAAAACAGACAATCGTATATTAGCAACTAATCTCATAAGAAATTATTATGTTTAAAAACTGTTCATACTCTATGATTATAATAATCTATTATAATAATTATAAACATTTACTTGAGTGGGGTTTCCTGACCACCTCCACAGCTGGCGTGCTGGCCCAAATGCTGATGAGTTGGATGGACTGGCTGTCTTTTGCTTTTTGGAACAGTCCTTGGATATTTTGGTTTGTGCTGTAGACAAAGTGTTACTGGGAATTTCCTTTCTTTGTTGCTGCTTGCCTGTGCCATTGCTGATCATAGCTTTTGAGCTGGTCACACCCATGGCTTTGACGATAAAGGTGTGTTGTGATGGGGCACTTGATGGTTCAGGATGTTGCTGCTGCTGTTGTTGAAGTACTGAATGATGGGAGGATAGGCAACCCTGAAGAAGTTGAGATGCTTCCTCTTCATCTGATGTGTAGGAGGAATCATTGTCAGAAGAGCAGGCACTAGAACTGGACAATGAGCCTGAACTTGATGAGCTTGAGGAACCTGAGGAAGAGGAGGATATGGACAGATGAGAGAGAAAACGCCTGGGGTTGCGTAAGGCTGTTCTTCTTGCATCTTCTTCATCTTCATCCATGTCTGAGTAGGAGCTAAGACAATCGCTGTGGCAGTTCAACACATAATCTGAATATTCACCAAGCCTTAGACCCTGAGAATGTTTCCGAATGTCAGAGGAACCCTTGAGAAGGTGGCCACTACTTCTTTTGGCATCCTTTATTAGTAACATTGACTGGGAGCAGTCCTTATGAGAGGACAGATCACCTGCATTGCTTCCAGCGCCCTTTTCCATTGTTGCTCCTCTAAATTCAAATTCCCCATTTCCAAGGAGCATGAGTGCTTTTCCATTTTTTGTTTTTGGAGAGGTTACTCCTTCATGGTCCAATTTAATGAGGTACTCTTTCCTGTCTCCTGTCTTTCGCCCCCGTACATTCGATATGCTCTTTTGACCAAGTTGTAACCCAGATGGTGGTTGCTGATTACCAAAAGTTGTAAAGCCATTAGCAATGCTGCTAAATGAATCTACCTCAAAGGAGGTGCTGAAGATACCCTTAGCTGGTGTTCCCACAGAGGAGCCAAGCAAGGGAAATATGTCTGTCTCTTTCTCTTTTGGAGTTTTTCTAAACAAGCCATTGAACTGGAACAAATCCAATGATGGTCTCTTTCTAGACATGGTGACAGACGGCCAGGCAGGAAGAGAGGGGGCACTCCCGGTTGCATTCTCAGTCACACCAGTTTTTGTTAATAAACTGCCTAATTTGGGTCTCCCTGTTAAAACAATAATAAAAATGATGAGCTATACATTAACATTTTAAGTAATTGAGCATGTTTTGACCTATTTACATGTCTTGAACTCTTGATATACAGCTTTTTTTCACAGACACATAAACAAGTCTATGAAAAGAATATGTCTGAGAACTTCATGTAAAAGTAAACCTGATCTGTTCTATTGTTGTGCTTTTGCAGATAAGATCTGCTGAGTGCAGATAGTTGGGCAGACAGATTTCAACCTTCAGTTAGTCCTAAGGCATTTATGTAAACGTTCTGCTTTAACCGAGCCCTTAGGCTCCTCCATCCATTTTACTCCAAACTACTTGGTATGTTATTGCAAGCTCGTTTTTTTGTTATCTAAACATTGAGTTTTCATAAACCAAGACAAAAAGAAAAAAAAAATGAAATCTTTCGTTATATATAACACAAATAATAACAGTCTAATTAATTTTCACAAAGCAATTACATAATGTATAAAATGTAGTTATTTAAATAAATGTAAGAAAGAGAAAATAAAAAGAAAGGAAAGTTCAATTAAGAAAATGTGTTATTTTATTTTGTACAAGATCATGGCCTGTTGCAAGCTATTCTGCTTATATCACAGCTGCTTTCAAATGATTAAAAAGTTTCATTTTTTCATATATGAAACCACATACTTTTGTAGGATTAAATGTTGTGAAACACCCAAGAGACAAGTTAGTTCCTGTGTTCACTAATGTGATAGCATTCATATAAGCTCTTTTACATTCTTTCTCTCTCTCTCTCTCTCTCTCTCTTTTTTTTTTCTTTGTTTATCCTATACACACATATAACTAAGAGTCAATTCTCTAGAAAGTATAGTAAATATATTTTCCACCATAAAAGTACTACATTTATAAATACATTCTACTAGGTTTAAATATCCTAAAAATATCTTTGAATGCTGTACAAATAACTCTATATGAGCAGTTACTTAAAAAGGATTAAATTAGAAAATGCACGTTAGCTTTAGAAATGTTTAATAATATTTCCCTTGTTCATTTCATCTATAGCTACTTTCAGTTCTGTTTTCCAAAAATGAACGCACTCTAATTCAAACTCTTAACCATACTATAGTATAGCAAAGTTTCATTTATAGGCAAAGAGATAAAAAAGGTCTGCATATGTTTCATGCACTATTGGTAATTATAAACCGGACCATCCTCACAAACTTTTGTATAACCATATATTTCACCAAGCACGTTTAGAAAGCTGTTCTTTCATTGCTTGTTGTCAATTACCTGGTTTGGCCTTAGTTGTTTTTCCTGGCTCTAAGCTGCTGTGCCAATCTGAGGAAACATCAATCTGCTGAGAGCTCTTCTCTTGAGTGGAGCTTTTCCGTCTGCGGCGAGTTGGAGAGGCCAGGAGAGCTGGGGAAGGCTCCGCACCTGTAGTTTACAGACCACATGTAAATGCAATGTAATGTAAATCACATAACATTAGTTACACTTTCATGTTTCTATCAAAATGCATGTCTTATACATATTTACAATGGTCTTCCTATTAATTCATCCTTCAGCTCATGAAACACTCCAGTATACTTACAGTATATTTGGTAGCCAGGTGGAAGAAGGCGAATGTTAGGGAGGGAAATCCAGCCACGGTCTCCATCGTCAAACTCCACCATAACAGAGCCTGCTTTCTGCTCATCTCCTGGGCCACCTGTGCATGACATCATGCATAGCATGTTTATTAATAGAAAAGCACTAGCTCAAGCAAAAGAAAACAAGCAAAAGAGAAATGTGTAATTAGGATATTTCTACAGTTCTTCTCTTACCTCTATGGACATATCCAGGATACAAGCATCTTGAGCGCTCACTCCAGTATGCACACACTCTTGTTCCATCAGTAAGTGTATCCACTGTATCAAGTTGCACATCTAAAACCTGACAAATATATAAAAAGTACATATTTCATATAACGCTAACAATACAAGACAAACAAAAACATTAATATACAGTAAATGATTTTAACACAGAAACTTTTAAACACACACATTACTGTAAAACAGTCCTCAGAAAACTCCCATGGGCAAAGTCTGTATTCTAGGAGCTTGCATTGTAAATTAGTTTGACAAGGCAATTTTTTCAATCCAAACTTAATACCAAAAGAAAGGAAATCAGCACCATTAAAAGGCAAATGCTCAAGGATAATAAAAGCAGACCAACTCAATTACTTTATTGTAAATTTGCCATTTTGCCAGTTTCTCTTACTACACAGCTTGTACTGGCACTGAAAGCTTTTTCAGGCTTGGCACAAATGTGGTTGCTGTGGTGAAGGGACACTGATACAGCAAGCAGGCAAAGGAGTTGGTTCTGGTCCATATTTGCAGGTAGTGTTTTTGGAAGAAACTTAAAAACCAGCATGAAAATAAGAAAGGGGGATGCAACAAGAGGCTAATATGCACGTCTACCATGTCTATGCTTGCTGTCTATCCATTTATCATTCAATTATATAAATATCCCATATTTATGATTTGCAAATATGCCTATAACTTTAGTCATATATGTAGTTGGATTCGAAAATGTATGAAATTGAGAAATCACTAAGAAATAAAACAGCAGACGTTCTACTGACAAAAATGCTGTTTAGGTTACTGAAGAGAACAATAGCATGCTTGCAGGAGGAAAAATAGCACTAAGGGAAGCATTCAAACATTCACAACTAACCAGGAACAGTCATCTGTACTATGCACCTGCAGCGCTATATACAGGGACATACCAAACTGCTGGTCTAAATTACCGCTGTAACCAGAAGCAAAACAATGAGTGCAGTGCAAAATCATGAACTGGGCTATCCCATAAAATACTACATCCTCTATGCACGAACATACACACCTCCCTAAACAGCGAATCTCCAACTTTATTCCAACCAGATTTTTTTGTTTTTTTGTTTATAAAAACAAAACATATGCAGCTAAATACACATATTACACATTAATGCCTTAATTCAGATCTGCACCAATCATATATATCATTAAATACCCAAATGTTTATGAACAAACACGAACAGATGTTCTGCTTTATACTACTTAGACAGATGAATGGGTGCATGTGTTGTCTTTAATGTAAAGTGTATTCAGTACAATCTAAGATTAGTGTTTAAGCCAGGGCTTACTGCTTCCTGAAGCAACTGTTCCAAAGAGTAGATCCTTGGTCTGTTTCCTCTTTCCCCATCAATGATAATGCTGTAACTGTGATATACAGAAAAGGGGGATAACCAGTGAATCACTGTTTAATCTCCACTTATTACATTTATTTACATTTTATTTACTGAATTGATAAACCTAAAGAACTAAGAGTCTTACATGTCAGGTAAATCCAGCATGTGCACATATGCAGCATAAAGCAGCTCATCCTCCTTGGAGATCAGCACTTTCAGTCCATCTCGCAGAGCTTCTTTGGTCAAGACACAGTTTGGCAGAGCTGTCACAGCATAGAAAGGCAGAAGCATATACGATTTAAAACATTAATGTATTTAGGTTAAGATGGCAGGGTGGAGAAATATATATAACATATATATTCCTAGGGTCAAAAGAAATACTCAGCTAAATCTGGCATTAAGGATACTGCATTGAGCACTATTCATTTCTACCACCAAGTTTCTGATGCCGGACCTGTACCCCGTTTGTGCATTTCCAACTTAATATAATAAGTTTCTCAAAAATATTTGGTTCAGAACTGCTAATATTACTGCAACCCAAGTTTTCTTCAAATGATCTATTTAAAGCTGCCATTAAAGGATGTGGTCAGTGTGTGAGGCTAAAATTGAAAGTAACTAGAGGCTAAAAGCTTGTTGTTGAAAAATTTTAAATTACTGCTTTAACATAATTATCTGAAAAAAATATGAAAACTAAAAGGTCCCTAAAAGCCCACATAACTAAACCTAAAGTTCTTACCTGTGACTGTATTCTTGTTTGGCTCTTCATCTTCCAGGTCCTCTTCCTCTTCACCTTCAGAGAAGCTGCTGTCATCATCCATACGGAATCCCTCTTCTGCAGCCAAGTTCTCTAGCAGCTGTCTCATGCCTAGCCTTTTGGCCTCCTAAGAGAAACAAACCCCAGAGTGAATCCCAAAAGGTTGTACAGTGCAAATCTACTCTACTAGCCTTTACAGAATATCATCAAAAAGTTTTTTGGGAGCCTCAAAGTGTGTGGCCCTTTGACTTATATATATATA
>JAOTQW010000041.1:6330406-6353412 GCA_026260075.1 Sisor rabdophorus | reverse complement strand
ATATATATATATAGCCACAATACCACAGCCATCAGAGAACAATAATGGTGATCCACAGATAGAGCTATTTCTTTGTTTGGATTGCTGTCTAGTGGAATTTAGGGATTTTAATTGGGGACTTATTTGTGCCGAAATAAAAGCGGGACTTCTAACAGGTTTATTCTTGTGTACATTTTGTGCCTCATAACTTTGCTTAAAAGTCCATCATATATTATAATGACAGCAGTTTCACTATTGCAAAAGGTTTTATTGCTGTGCCTTCAGGGCAAAGCATTAGTGAGTGATTGTGTGTAGACTTGTGTTTTTTCTTTTTTATTCGCTTGCTTAAAGCAGGGATTTACCTCCACTCATGATGATCGAGTGGTAAAAATTCCTTTGCAACACCTTGACAATGTCCGTACAGACACAGAGGTGATGGTTGCTTCAACTATGGGTTGTTTTTTTTTAAACAATGCATGACTGTGGTCTGTATAATAGCAGGGAGATTCTATCTCATTTTTTTAAGGAGATTTATGAGAGCTTCTGATAGTTGAAACGAAACAAGGTTAAATAATCCATCTCAGCATGATGAGTTTTATGGGTACCACGAGGCCATTTGGGTTAGTTAAAAACTGCTATGGTAACAGGATATCAACAAATGTCTTGTGGTAGTGCACCTCCATTGTTAGAAAATGATGTCCCATTAAAATTTATTTTAAAAATGTCACCTGTTTGATTTTAAACTTTCTCTTCCAGTTGTCTTCAACCTGAGACGGCACTGCTTTTAACAAGCAACTTCTCTTCTAAAAGAAAAAGAGAATAACCAATAAATTGTAATGGTATTTAAAAGCATATTACTATTTTTTAAATAGTTATTTGATTATGTGAATCCATTTTCAAATTGCTTAAATTATCTAAACTGCCACACCTCTCAGTTTGCATTTTTTTGTATTTTTGGATTTACATTAACAGACATGCAAACCAAATATTTACCAAAAATATTTTGTAATACTTTAAAATTATGAAAAGCATATGTGAAAGCTTTTCCTAAGAAGATAAAAAGGAAAGGGAATTTTACCATTAACCGGAATGTAGCAGTAAGCAAATATAGCTGTTTATCCAAATCATGAATTCATTTGTATATAAATCCACTACAAAGGTTTGGTATAGATTTAAAACATTTTTATTGGTCAATAGCTTCATAAAGCTAATAAAGAAATACAATCTACCTACCTTTCTAAGGGCTACAGAAGTCTTCCCAGCTGTCCTTTTTAATGGATTAGGGATGCATTTGAGAACCTTATTACGATGTAAGCTGCTCTCTCTTGGAACTCCTCTCCACCTGAATGCATTTTGTCTTTTCTCCACCAGTAAGCAATTTTTGTTTTCATTGAGTAGTGATGGCCTACAGGGGGCCCTTTTCTTGTGCTTCATTTCTCCTTTAGCAAGCAAACCAGTGACAGACCCTAAAGTAACATGGACAGAGAGTGAAAAGTTATATATATAAAAGGGTTTTTTTTTTATTTTACATTTTTGGCTGACTTCATCTGGAAGACTGTACATCGTACCAAATTCTTGTCTCTCATTCTTGCTTTTGGCATTTTGACTAGGAGCTAGCTTAACTGTGGAGGAGGATGGAGCACAAGCTCCCGACATCTGCGATGTAGAAGATAGACTTTTGATGTCCTCTGGCACTTCTTCGATGTCACAGATGCCATCATCTTCATCTTCTGTGATATAAAAGATCAATTTAATGGACAGACATCCTAATTGGGCTTCAATACTTAGATGATATCAGAAACAATTAGTATGGAAGCATTGCACTGACAGGTCTTTTTGTATGATTTGTTAGAAACTATGTGAAGAACTGGAATCACTGATAGGTTTGCTGCTAGGTGTTTACTGACCACCAGCAACTATTTTCCTTCTCTTATGTATGTGTGTTTGTGTGTGTATATACTCATATATACTGTACACGGTCTAGTGTTAGAGAAATATTGGCAGTTACCCACTAGGGACAGCGTGTCTCACATGAAGCAGAGATGGCACAGTGGTAACAGTGTCGAGTGTCAACACAGTGTCGACACACTTGTCACTTACAGGGCACTCGTCTAGTGTGCCTGTGCCTGTGAAATGTGAAAAGATGCCTGTGAAATGTGAAAAGAATAACTTTTGTGGTAATTAACAGAGCACTACCAACAAGGCTCAATTGAACCATGGGCTTAGATCACATTAATATTTATTATGGCTTTGGCTTCATTGGCAGTCTGCTCATTTAAAGACCACTATCTTTTGAAAGCTGATCAAACTATGGATTGAAGCACAGGAAGGGCATTTTGACCATTCCTTTTTTTTGCTGGGTGTGACATTTTTTCAGTACAAGGCCATCTAGCATTTTAGCTCAGGTTTTGAATAGACTCGAAGTTGTTAATATTTTTAACTGTGTGACAGATGGGTAGGGATGTCGAAGGTGTGATGTTCGACATGGCAGGATACATCTTATTCGTTCTGTGGACAGATCATAACTCACCTGGCTCGGACAACTCGCTGTCCAAGGAAGAACTGTCCTTTCCTGTCACCTCCCGCTTGCTGGTGGTTATGAACTTGTTTGTTGTCATTTGCTGGGTTTGAGTCTGCAGAGGAGAGGAGGTATGACCATGGTTGATCTTTGCCCAGCGTCCCCTTTGACTCCTTAGCCTTTGCCCATCTAAATTATTATGTGCTGTTATGTCAGTGTTTCCTGTTAAATAAAAAAACACTAATAAGTCATCAACTATAATAATCAATTATTTCAGAAAAATAAATGAGTGGCAATAAAATAAGTAGATTACAGTGCATAAACATAACTGAGCTTGGTTGCTTAAGACTTGAATATACCTGTTTCACTCTGACACCCAGTCAGGTTTCCATGTGTCTGTTTAGCAGACTTTTCTCTGTGACAAAATATGCTCTCTAGTCTAGACCCATGCTTGGTGTTGCCCTTCTGCTTAATCTGGGCTGTCTTGGAGCTCAGTAGTCTCGGTCTGCCCCTCTGCCTACAGGAAACCTTTGTTTGCAAGAAGAATCAAGAGAACAGTACAATTCAACTTGGATGTTGGATAATTTTGCATACAGACTAACAGAAATGTTTATTTTTTCCCAGTTTACATTTACTATTGTGGTCATCTTACCTGTGAACCACCGACATGATCATAGGTGCTATTTGCCAGCTTTCTCCTTTTTGTGTGCTTGTCTCTGCCCCCAGCCAGCTCTTCTTCTGCCGCCAGCAAGCCTGATGCTGCTCCCACCAACCTGTCCATCACAACAGAGAGAATTCATAAGAGAAGTGGGGAGCAAGGGATGAAAAGGAGAGATCAGAGGAAAGCGCAGGGCTTGCCTTCCCTCCTCGTGGCTTTCTAATAACCCTCTTTTCAGCCTTTGATGAATAGAGAGGCAGGGGCCTCTTTCCCTGCCGCATGCTTGAAAAACCGGGATCTGACAGCAGATCTAGAAATATCTGAGCAAAGCACTAGTTAAGGAAACTCCCACTTATAATTTTACTTGTTCTTTTTCCCCTCTTGTTTTTCTTATTGCCTATTTTGTCACTATTTTTGCCTTTAGCAGCAATGGCTTTAAAGCTATAGATTTCAGTGTTACATTTATACAACACCCACTCCTTCTTATTATTTCCATAACAATGGATCTTTTTCCATACAAGGGAACACAATTCAGTGGTCTTCGGGAGGGCTAGTGAGAGTAAGCGAGTGTGCATATGGCTGGCAGCCATTTAACAAACCTATTAAACAAAAATTGGGTTGAGCTTACACACAGGCCATGCGTCCATGGTTGGGCACTAGTTTTGCTGTGTGTGACTGCCCCCCCCCCTTTACTAGTAGACAACCACTTCAAAGTCACCACAGGCCCTTCTTAGTCACTGCTCCGAGGGCTGGGAACTGCTGTCAGGCAGCTCATCACTCACACTGTAATGATTGGCAGGTAAGTGTCAGAGGCTGCAGTAGCATGTGGTTGGTGGATGCCATGCTCGCATGTCTTAGCTGCTGTTGGTATAGTGACAAAACCGACAAACTGTGGCAGTTCTCTATACCATAAACACCTCTACATAAATGTGCTATGATATTCACTCAGCAGATTATTAGTTAAAGATTGCAAACTATGTGTAAGGGCATGCAGAGGCATTTTGTGGGGCTCCTAAAAAGCACAACTGTCTGGACAATTGTGAGCCTCAACCTAGGCAATGCGCTTGCCATTTGTCCAAGAGAGTGTGACTGGCCCTGGATCCCAAGGTGCAATGATTTACAGTCCTATCACTCAATTCAGTCATCACAATCATAGCCAAACATAAGTGCCTCTTATGCTGTTACACTGTTTGTTCTTCTAAAATTGGAGGACACTGTGTGGCAAAAAAGGAATCACAAACTAGAATTGAGAACATGGATTCAGACATAAAGCACATACATGAACATACACAAACACACACATACACACACCTGCCAAGTGTGTAATTTTTTCTGAAATACACAAGGCTTAAAAAAGCACTGTGTCAGTGCTGTGCTTTTCCATTTCAGCTGTTTACACTGGCTGCCTGCCCTTTTTTCTGGCCAGTGCTGTCAGATAGCATCAGTGTCCTCTGAACCCTCAGCCCCCAAACTCAAGCCTTGCTACAAAGAACCTCTGCCAGAACAATCCATAATGGTACAGATGCCGTTAGAGAGTGCCAGAAGATACAGTGCTTGGACAAAAGGGAGAAGAACGAAGGTAAAACACAATTCAGAAATCCCAGCAAAAAAGCTTCTTATTGCAAGCAAAAAATTCTGTTAAAACTAGATAATTCACTACCTAACTCCTTTATATCTTATTTACTATAAACTTTAAGTAAATAGTAGTATAATTACTATTCTATGGTATTGGAATGAATAAACTAATTTACAAATTATTGTCTCTTGGGCCACTTTTGGCAGGTTTAAAGACTGTGAAAGCCACCCAGATTCTTTTACTTGACCGTTTCCTCTTGCTTACAACATTTTAAGACCATTTCTTCTCACATACAACTTGATGGTGCAAGTGCATGAGCTGTAAACTGTCAGTAGTTTTAATGTTATTTATCCTGTTTTGTGTGTATATATGTATAAGCAAAAAGGAATATTATAGATGTAGTGTGTAAAAGAAAAGGATTCTAGTAAACGAGTAAACTGGAAACAAGAGAAGAGGAAGTGAAATAGAGTGAGATAGTGGAAGGAGATAATGAGACAGAGAGAAAGGTAGAAAGAAAGCGAGCAGTGTTGAAGGTGGGAGGGCAGTCCTAAGGGAGTCTGTTGGCCAATCTGAATTGGAGCTTTGGATCAATATACACTAACCTCTATCGACCTGCCACCTCACTCAGTATAAATGCAACCATCTAGTCCTGATACCAATCCCTGATACCCCATCAACCCTCAAATACACAGACCTGTAATCCCATACAGTAATGGTGCATTATCTTTAGCCTGTACACAGCTAAAAAGTAAAGAAAAAGAGCAGTAAAACAGAACATGTGTCACTCCCTAAAAAAGTCAGTCCTCATGTTACAACATATCTGAATGTTTTCAAGGTAGTAAAAATCTGCAATGACTGCACCATGGGTTCCAAATTCACTTTCACATTGGCTACTAGGAGCTAAAGAAAGGCTCTTTCTTATCTACAGGAAAAAGACCTAGAAGCATTATGTTTGACACAAAGTGCATCTGTACTCTGTGTCTGCTGCATTTGAATATAGCGCCAAGCATCAAACCCCCCCCTGTTGCCACAAGGGAGTGAGTCACTGTGCAAACTCAAGCGTAACCTGACACCAGCTTCGGAGCCAGCTTTGGAGACTGATTGTTAGGACTCACTAAGAGCCAAAAAGGGGCTGCCTATTAAAGCCTAGTGTGCGAGCAGAGCTGACAGATACCACCCTCCCGCTTTTTCAGCCTGTCGCTACCCAATGGCGACCTTCTAACCTCCTGACCCACAACGACCCTCCCAGCTCTCGTGTCAACCCTGTGTCACATTCCTCCTGTTAGCAGCCAAACGGGTAGAAGCGCAGAGCGTGTGTGCATTTGTGTGTGCGTGTATGGATAGAGGGGGTGGGTGTCTGAGACATACTGCCAGAGAATTCACAGCCCCCTAATTACAAAGCCCCTTCTCCTAAGAGAGGTCAGGATTACATAGTAATGAGATTCAGAGAAGTGGGTTGATTAGGGAGTGAGGAGAAGAGCAAGTAAGCAATAAATGGAGAGAGACACCACAGAGGAAATGAGTGAGTGACTGAGTGAGCATGTGAGTATGTGAGTGAGTATGTGAGTGAGTGAGTGAGTGAGTGAGTGGGTGGGTGGATGAGTTTGTGAGTGACTGAGTGAGTATGTGAGTGAGCATGTGAGTGAGGGACTGAATAAGTGAGAGAAAGTGAAAGAGGCTATAATAGTAAGCTATAAAAGTGCAGGCTGTGTTGTTGCCTGTTTCATTCATCACTATGATGGGATAATCAAGTTCCTGAAGTTTCATTTAGCTTGCCTTCTAATTCCTAGTAAAAGATTTTTGTTGAGTCTGTGGAAGTCAGGAACTTTATTTACGCACATATACTGTACTCATAATATCCGTTTGGCTTGTACAAGACCCATCATCTGAAAGCCATCCATCCTGTAGCTCATACAGCAGAGGGACACATTCATTAATTTATCTTCTATACCTGCTTTTTCCCCAACTCGGGTCACGGGGGTCTGCTGGAGCCTATCACAGCGCACATAGCGCAAGAGGCAGGGGGTACACCCTGGACAGGTCACCAGTCCATCGCAGGGCCACAGTTTATTTAGACTGTGGGAGGAAACCGGAGTACCCAGAGGAAAATCCATGCAAGGACGGAGAGAACATGCAAATTCCGCACAGACCCCAAGCCCGGGATTCAAACCCAGTACACCTTTTTGTTGTGAGACCACTGTGCTGCACATGGGGACATATTATGGTTCAGAAATATTTGGTATGCCAATGCTAAAGAGGAGGCAAAGAGCCATTATTACAGGCCATACAAAAGCTTTACCCACTTCTCATTAAATAACAAGCAACTCAATTTCCATAGTAACGCATGGACTTACAAATTCCAATTTCTCAGTGACATCCAAATCCACAAATAAACTATCTATTCCATATGTTAAATGTTCAATTTTTAAGAATAATTTTTATTGCAACAAATTTATTACACCTATCCAAGATCATTTACAAGTCTGGTAAAACTATTTAAACACACATATGGCCTCCAGACTGTCTGTCTATAAGGTTTAACCTAAAGGGTAATAAAAGTTGTGTAAAACAAAACTACGAGCCATGTATTGGGTACTTTTGCAGATGTTTAGCAGTGAATTGGTTCAGGGAATGACATACTCAAATACCATGTCTGATTCTTTTACTGAGAACTGTTCAGTGCCAGTGCGATGAATGCCCACTTGCTACTAATGTAATGCACTTATTATGATCTTTCACCTCATATAGCTTCTGTCTAGCAGCAGGCAATACCAGGGGAAACTGTGTCCAAATAAAGATTTAAGAGACCATTTTTCTATTTTCTGTTTCATTTATCCTACACAGGGTCAAAGGAAAAGTAAAGAGACTTTGGGCAAAAGGCTGGGGACAACCAAGACAGGTTGCCAAAGCCTACTGCAGTGTACAATCAAACCACAAACCACATCAAGAGACTTCAATCAGCCTGCAAGCCTTCTTTTAAAAAACGGAGAGGAAAACAGACAACAGAGAAAAGCACCCCAAAGCACCAGCACAACAAATGCCTTCCACACACAAATCTGGAAAATGTGCAAATATGTGTGGATTATTTTAAGGTTTAAGTGCAATCAATGTTATGCTTGCATTACTTGCACACTTGCATCAATTTTCATTTTAATATAATAAAATTAAATTATAAAATCTCGTTGGATTGATAGGAAGAAATAGATATAATGTCAAATTATGCTGATTATTGCATGCTCAAAGCAGAAATTGCTGCTGCCTCTGTGCACCATTGACACCTAGAATTGATTTTTTTCTTTAAAATAAAGATCAGAAAATACATAATTAAATCATAGTGGATGTTACAACTGTGTTAATGTGATTCCATATATTACCAGGTAACCATTTGAATTAAGTTCCAAGATCTGTTTTCGGTGTAGTTTTAACATTTAGCACATAAACAATACATAAGCAGATAAATAATATATAACCATGTATTGTTGTATGTTAATGACAGGAATATTATATAAACTTCTCAGTTCTGAGACTTTCCCCCTTCCCTACAGGCTCTTTGAAAAGATAAATTCTAGTGGCACAAAGTTATCATTTGGTTTATTTAGTGGATGACATTATTAATGTAGAGTAGGTACAGCATGTGTAATTAAGCCATAGCTCTTCTCATCAGTGCTCCACTAATTATTCTGTTCTATAATAAAAGAGAAGTTTTCTTAATCGGTTAGGATAAACAAGTTTGAGTGAGTTTATCAAAATGTAAACTGCCTGGCATAAACAAAAGTGCATCTCAAGAGGCATTGAACATTCATTAAAGCGATAACTTTTTGTGCTGACAGTGTGCTGGCATTTGAATGCCTTGTTTTATCAAATTAATATAGTTGGTGTGTCAGGGGTTAGAATGAGTTACGCCCTTGCAGATAGTCAATGGGAGTTGCAAACATGATTATGGAAGGTCTCTTTGCACTGATTTTGTACTTAGCTTGCCTTTTGGTTCAAGCCTGAATGCAACATATATTTAGCAAATAAAGAGGTATTCGAAAGCTGTTTTTGGCACTGAAATGTAGACACACTTACTCAATCATGCAATTACTTTCCATCTGCCTTTCAAATCCACATTTAGGGACAGAAATATGACAAACTCACTTGACCCTCTTGACTGTATCTGTGGATGCAGTAGGTCCTAGGGTGGGCTTGCGTTTTCGCGGTCTGCCAGGGCCTCGACGAGCCGGGCTTCTTGAGGTATCTTCTTTTCTGTGAATACACACAATTTGTCAATTACTCTAATTCACACTAATGGTGTATGCTCGGTAGCACTAATCCACCTTGATTGTTGCTGTGTTCAGGGGAGAGGGCTTAAGCGAGCACAGTGGAATTAACCTACTAGTCAAAAGCTTAAGGAGGATGCTGCACATGCTGGGTGGCCTTGCTGTTGTATTTAAGCAAAGGGAAGAATGGCATGCATGATTCTTACAGGAAGGGGTGTAAGGTACAGGGTAGTTGATGGTTGTATGTTTGTGCATGTAATTTTGTGTGTGTGGCCCATCACTTACTGGTGGTCATGTTTTCTCTGTAGCTTGGTCAGCTCTTTCTGCTTCTCCTTATAGCGACGCTGTAGCTCGGCCAGCTGCACTCTCATCGCAAGCTCCTCCCTGTCTAATGTTTCCATTATACTTTTCACCGGACAGGCCTGCAAATGACACCCACACATGATGGAACACATGGTATCAGCTAATATGGTAATCACACAATATGATGACTAAGCTAAAATTCTGAGAACTGATTTATATTGATTTATTTCCTTAAATACTTGTCCTAACACTCATGTAATAGACTAATAAACCTTTCCTCATTAAAAAGTGGTTTTGCTAGTGTATAATGTGATTCAAAATTGATTATGGATTAACAGTTGTATTTTTTACAAAATTGAACGAACAGACTCATTAACAGCAGCCACAGTCAAAACAAAATATAAAAAGTGTAAAAATAACACATGCTTAAAGTGTAGTTTAAAGTGGCTCAGAAACATATGAGAAAGTCATACCGGTTCATGTTGCGGTGCCCATTTCCACTTCCTGCGCAGGTTAAGTGTACGTCGTAGAGGAGGGCAAGACTCATTAGTGGTGGGTGGAGTCCCTTCTAGTGCCCGTGCAGCTGCGAGGGTCGCTAGACTCTCTAGGTCAATGAGCATTTGCTTTTCTCCTGCAGAGATAACCAATTATCACATTCGAAATGAAGTGCTGTACATTTCAGTCTTCATATGGTGAGACAGAAGATACCAACTACAGCTACATGAAAATGTCTACACACATCAATTGCGGTCCACTAGATTCAAATCTGTCCTTATTAATGTAAAATCAAGATTTGGTTACCCTACTCATTCACATACCCTCGAAGAAATGATCTAATAAGGTGATACAATGGCAAACAGTCAAAGTAAAACAAACAACAGTGACAACATGAGTATAAAAGAAAAGGCAAGACTTAATGTATGTAAAACAGAGAGTGAACAGCCTTTAAGTGTGATGTTTTATTCTGCCTGCACCATGTGTCTCTCAGCCTTGAAAATGATGATAGCTATTAACCAGAGAGCTTATCTTAGTACATGAGGGCTAGTTGGAGGCAGGGTACACAAAAAGAGAGGGCGAGAGAGAGAGAGAGAAAGAGAGAGAGAGAGAGAGAGGAGGGAAGATGACAGAGGGATTTTTCTACATTTATCTCAGTCATTAGGGCGGGCCACACACAAGCTTACAGCAAATGAACCTTGAATATTCATGACAAATCAAGCTGGCCTGGGGACACTGAGGATATTTTCTATGTGCCTCTGGTAGGTGTGTGTGTGTGTATAAGTGGAAGCCAGAGAAAGAAGTACAGAAAATAAAACAAAATCAGAGCAATATCAACACAAAATAAAGCAAAATCTATAATTATAGAAACTCTATGAGAGACAGGAATCAGAGAGGGAGAGAGGGAGACAGGGCTATAAAGGAAAAGTTTAAGAGGCAAAGAGAGGAACAAAAAAGGGGGAGAGAAAAGGAAGGCAAACCCAGGGGGTAGTGGGTGGCAGGCAATAAGAGGTAAAGTGTTTATTGAGCCATCTATTTATTCTCAAACATGCTCTCATTACTGACATGGAAAGAATCCAATTTCCTCTACAGAGGGGAAAACCCAGGAAAATACACACACTGGCAGGGTGTAGTGTGCAAGTGCAGGTGAAACGCATAGAAGTAGCATGGGAGAAATTCAGCACAAAAATTCTAAAGATAGGTAGAGGGTGAGCAGGAACTGGCAAAATTGGTTAAAAAAACAAAACAAAAAAAACCCAAAACCCTGCTGAGAGTGATAGTAAAATGTTACACGAGAAAATAGAAGAGGAGTGGGATTAAAAAAAAAGACAAAACTGTAAAAAATCAAATTAAATAAGAATAATCAAATGAAATAGATTAAACCTTTCAAAAAAGGTTTTAGAAAAAGCTTATATTAATTAAAGCTTTATATATAAAAATGTAAAAGTTACAAAAAAATTAAGGAAAAAAACCCTAAAATCTAAATAGAAAAAAAAGGTGAAAAATTTGCGGTGTTAAGTAAGTAAAGGTTTTTCCAATGGTCTTTAGTCCCCCATCTGATTGACATCAGAATGGCAGTTATAGAGCAGAGGTTCTCAGGCTGAAATCAATCTACAGTCGGCTCTAATTAGACAAGCTGCAACCCAGCGTGCCAACTACAGCTCCTGCAATCTCGCCAGGCTGAGTGAGAGTAAGTGGAGTGGAAAAGAATAGATCCTTGCGAAATCAGTCGTGCTAGAGCAACACCCTCACTACAACATCCTAGTTTGATTGGTACTTTCACAACACTCATGCCTTATGCATTGGAAGCTAATGTAGAAATGCACTGGGGATGTGGATGATCATTGCCAGTTTCTCTTGAGTAAAAAAACAACAACAATGTTTTGAAACTGTTCTGGAGGTTATTGTAGCATTGCACAAATAACTGGGTTATAGAAAAATAACTGATCAGATCACGATGATTTATTTTGTAATGCAATATTTGGTACAACTAATTTATTTAGAACATTTACTTCATCATGACTGTGTACATGTTGGGTGTAATCACTACTTATATAATTTTAAATTAATAATAACTTTTTTTGCATTTGGCCACTGTATAGTAGTTAGCTGAATGTAATTGTAAATAAAAACATCCTTTGGAAGTAAAGCAGAAAATACTCTATAGAAAAGCAATAAGGTTTTAAGGTAACCTCGCAACAAAATAAGCTAATTAGGAAACAAAAGCAATGGAATCCTAAGGGGCAAAAGATCAGCTGCTTTTACCATTTTATCCACTCTTCATGCCAGATGCAGCTGTAAAAAAGCTGGGTCTTTTTTCCATCTAAAATAAGCCTTATAAATGTGATCAAACAGGTTGAAGGGCATTGGCAGGGGAGCACTTTCTCCCTCCGGATGACACAATAGACACAGTCCAATCCAGAAGGCCTGGGGGTTCATATCATTATGGCATCTTTTTAAGATAGGCTCAATCCTTTTAAGAACAGCCTCCCCCAAGCCTTTGACTATGTCTCTCCCATAGGAAGTACAGAAGCCCAGAAGGCTAGACGAACTTGATATTTGGTCAGCAAAAAGCAAGAAGGGTTTGTAACTGTGTTGTTAAAAGTGTTGTGTATGTAAAGGATTTGTATAAACATTAAAATGTGTATATGGGTGAATGTATTGTATGTGTATCAGGTAGAAAGCAAGATTGTCTTACGGGAATGGTCATTGTGTAAATATTTGCATGTGTGTGTGTGTCCATCATATTGGGGGGCTCGTTATCGTTCCTTTGCAGAAAGCACAGAAATCTGGCTAGGCTGAAAAGCCCTTTTGCAAACCTAAACTAAGAGACACAGCCCTAGCCCTCCCCTGCTGCTTATATCACAACACTACAAGACTGCGCATGCAAAGCACTGATGAGAAATTCAATTGTGTGTACAAGTGAGGTTGAGTATGTATGTGAGGCAGTGTTTGATGTTATGATAAAAAAAAGCCACTGCCACTCTGTCACCACACTACCTGGCTTCCAAAATCAATTTTGGATCTGGATTAACAGTTAGCTGATGTACATGTGATTGCGGACTGCTGAAAATAGGTATGCCAGCTTGATTACCTGCACTCTCCATACTGCTGATGTTCTCTTTCTGTCGTCTCTCCAGCTCAGCCACCTCACTCAGAAGCGCCATGCCATTCTGAGGAGGTGCTATAAAAACAGGCACTTCCACTGGGGAAACCATCTGGGCATCTCTTGTTGCACAAAGAGCTGCTGCAATCAGAAGCTCCAGACTCCAAATGCAGGATCCAGGATACTGGTTACCTAAAGCAGGAAGCTTGGTGCAGTGAGAGGAGAGTGGAGAAGCCTGAGTGACCTCCAGATTACTGGTTGTACTGGGTGAAGTACAAATTTTCTCACTCCTCTCCTCGACATCTTCAGTAGGCTCCACAGAACAGAGTTCCTGAGAAGCAGCAGGTAAAACCTGGACAGGATTTACAATATCTTTTTCCTGAGTTTTAACCTCCTCAGCTTGGTCCTGGACCACCAAAAAACTAGGCTGATCAGCTGTGGGGGTATTAGAGGCTTCTACTGGGGAATTCTCCTTAATTGGTAAAGCATCAGAGCAGTGGAATTTAGAGAAGTGTTGACATACAGGTGGAGAAAGACATGTAGAAACGCAGGTACTCTTCTCTTCTTTATCCACCTTTTTATTTTCTTCCATATTCCTATTCTCTATCTGGACATCTCCCACTTGGGGTCCCAACTGAGCAGTTGGAGTAGGGGATTTAGCTTCCTGGCACACAGGCTCCTCCCTGTGTGCCAGGGGCTGTGGTGCTGGTTCAGCAGGTTCTGCTTGCTCTGCCTCCAGGTCAGCATGTTCAGATAACTGGACTTCTTGTGGAGATGGACCAGTCTTGTAACCAATTGCAATAGCAGGATAAATATAGCCTGGTGGGAGATCTGGGAAAAGGGTTAAAGCAAAAATCATTAGCTGGTCAACCTATACTATGCATGAATATATGACATTCTCATCACAACTTACTGAAACATGAACATTTACTTTTGTGGCATTTGGCAGATGCCCTTGACAGATGCCCTACAACTGAGCAATTGTTATGTGCTTTGCTCAGTGGTCCAGAAATGGTAACTTGTTGGCCCTGGAAATTGAACCCCCAATCTCCTGCTTAACAGTTTAATACATTAATCACTGAGCTACCCACCTTTCCAATGAACAGTTTGTGCCACATTCCACAATACCCATTTGTTACAGTATGGCCTTACCAGTTAACATACATGGCTCAGCTCTAAAGTATATTGTACAGGTAATGGATATGAAGTATATTTCTTCTCCCTTGACAGTGTGCACTATCCAGACACTGCATTGCATTTATCTATTACCACTCACACACATAATGGTGCCTGCACCATAAAGACTACAGGCGGGCCTGATCAAAATTTTCATGAATACTGAATTATATTCAAGGGTCTTATGGATGCAGCATGTGCACTGCTTGTGTGAGAAATTGCACACAAGAGTGTTTGCATATAATTTAGTGTTTGAGTGAGCATATGTATTCATTTTATTTGGGGCAAAAAAAGAGAATTACTGTTGCGAACAGCAGCAGGTACTGGACATGTACAGATTCTGCAGTGCATACGCTTGTGTTCATAGGTCTAAGTTTGTATATTTTTGTGTAAGAAGGAGAAAGGGAAATCTAAAGCATAGCAGGGTATATTGATGACAGCATGGTGTCTGAATGTGATTGCAGAGTCTGCGCTGTCACCCCAGCACTGGGTTATTGATGGTATCCATCCGCCCTTCCTGACAATGTAGACAGATGAATTTGTATCCTTCCGCTAGCCATGCCTCAAGGACCCCTGAAGGATAAGAAAGTCCCATCTACTATTATCCTAGTCTGACTTCCCTCGCACTGTTTTGCCCAAATGTGTTATTTTCTATATAGCTCAATATGTTAAACATGTGCATAGATAGATAAACAGATGATACCCAACCATAGATGAAAAATGAAGGAAAAGAAATATTTTTGTAATACAAACTGATTGCCAGTCTTCTCCAATCAAAGAAATATGTGGTTCTTCAAAGGATCATTTTTATCTAAAGCTTTATATGTTTCTCCCCAGACTGACTGTCCTTGAGCGGCAGACCAAAGTCTCCCCTCCATATCTCTCTTATGCTCTAATTTTTGGCCTGGAGCTATGGAGCCAAGACCTTAACCTTGACAATGATAATGCAATGTTCCCTTTTTTCCTCTCATCTGCATGCTGTTATTTCCTGTTAGACTTTTAACTGTTAAATGACAACACTTTACCTTTTGAACCTGCAGAAAACTGTCTTTTTTACAACAAGTAGCTAGATACTGTACGCAAATATTGGCAATAATATTTCCAAAAACAAGATGAAGGCATAAAAGATCACAATAGAACTATATACAACTACACCAGGCCCTGGAGTCATGGATACTTCACTTACCAGGCTCGAAAGAGTGTGGATAGTCCTGCGGCGGCTGGCCCTTTACTCTCTTGTCTAGGGACTTAACATCTTTGGGAAGATGGGGGTTCGTAAGAGGGCTGAGGGCTGGAGAGCGTGGTGCTGCCACGGCTGGGCTTGGCTCAGGGCAGGGGGTACAAGGAGTGCTTTTGGGATGGGGTCGTGGGGCTGGTGAATGACAACAGGGCGAGAGACGAGATGCAAATCCCCCCGGAGATGACGAGGAACGACTTTTACTAGAGACAGGGAAGGTAAACGGTTTAGCTGATTTCAGGGAGCGTGTTTCGGGACTTTTATCAAGGTCAATGAGGGGATCCTCTGGTTTTCTCTGTTAAATGCAAAACAGAAACATTATCATAACAACAATGGGTTAGCTTATCTGGCAATTTACAGGTACTGCATTTAAAAGAAGTGAATGTCAATTAAAAATACTTTAATAAACACCATTTAAAATTATATCGACATGCAGTGATTGCATCATTTAACATTTTTGTTTTTTTTATAGTGAAAGTACAAGTCTCTATAGGAACTGCCAATGTTTTCCTATTTGTTGTTTAGATTCAAAAAGTAAGCAAGAATTTCTTTACTTTGAAGCCCTCCGCTTTTGTGTTTACTGCTACAACTTTGTTTTAGCTGAAATATCAGTTGGTCATTATGCCAGCACATAAGTTTAGCATTAAGAAGATTTACATGTTCACAAGTATAAATATATAAAATACCTGAGAATGGGTCTGCCTGTGTGCTAACTCCACTGCCTGTGCTGCTCTGTGGTGTTGCTGGTGCTGATGCTGCTGTAGCATATACAGCTCCTGTTGCCGTAGAAACTGCCTGGAGTAGACTGAGGAATGCTGTATATGTGAAGCAGGCCCTCGAGTCCCATACACTGGGGGCCATAATCCCTGTTGGTCCATCACATCTACAGAGAGGGCAAAAACAGACGGATGCATGAGATTGCAAGAAGACTTGCTCTCATTTACTCTACACAAAATCATTGGATAATAAAACTGGGTTCCCCAATTTACTCACTTTTCTAATTAATCATACTGGCTTGTTGTTACACTCTAGCTATTGAATCTATGGAAAACACATCCCAAAGCCTCTTTATTATATTATAAGTTTGCACATTTAAATTTAAAAGGCATCTCATGTTGCCACACACTTATTTTTGCTATAAATCGAGGCTTACTTCTTCAGATTAACTCAGTGGGATGGCCGCCAGTGAGCTTTCCAAACGTGTTTGTTTCCCACTGATACCCAAGTAATCCAGGTCAAAACAATTCAGCAATGCTTGCTCAAACTGCCACACAAATTTGGCTCTTTGCATAAGGCTATCCTGACAGGCTGTTAGATATGAAGATGACAACCAAGTTCCAAATACACTTGCCCTTATATATGAAGGTGCTTACGTTGCCTTTTTGGTTAAATAATTTTATAAAAAACAGTTTAAAAAAAAAAACACTTGCATTTTTAATAAATACAGGGCTAAACCTATGAGGTGATCCACAGTTAATCCAAGGGATGCACAAAGGACACTTTCTTTTAATTCCACAAATATTTCAACCACTTTTTACACGCTACTCATTCTGTACCTATTTTTTACATCCTTCCCTATGTGTATGATGGACTGAGATGAGAAGTTTGAGCACATGAAGCACTAAGCAGATCACTACAGCACAGCGCACATGCACACATCAGACAACAGCCATAGTTAAACAAAAGTACTGCAAACAGCTCTGTGAGCAGCCGCTGACCAATGTCAAATACACATCCAATTAACTTGCTCTAACCAGAAATGTCTACTGCTAAACAAAATGGTACAATGGCAAATAAATAGAAAAAACAAAGCACTAGGCTTTACATAAAATTTCTGTTAACAGTGCCCAGCAATGAACTTTGGCTTAATTGTTATTATTTTTAACTGGTTTTATTTCCCATTATTTAAAATATTAACGATATATAGATCTTCTATAAAAGGACTTACATTATGCTTTATTGAATTTCATATGTATTTGCACTACATTATCACCCTTACCCTTATTCACCTGCTTATTTCTAATTTGGGGTCACAGGGGTCTGCTGGAGGCTGGGGTATAGAGGTCGCCACTCCATCACAAGGCCACACATAGATGAACACACACACATACAGTCAAACAGTGACACAGTCACACTCATTCCTATGGCCAATTTAGAACCACCAATCAACCTAATGTACATGATTTTGGACTGTGGGAAAAAACCCCACACAGAAGTATTTCCTGCCCAGAAATCAAACCCGGGACTTTCTTGCTGTGAGGCAATCAAGAATGTTCTGGGTTCGAATCCTGGGCTTGGGGTCTTTCTGTGAGGAGGTTGCATGTTCTCCTTGCGCTTGCGTGCGTTTACATGTGCATTAGGTGGATTGGTGACTTTAATTGCCCATTGAAGTCAATGTGTGTGTGTGTGTGGTTGTGTGCGTGTGTGGCCCTGCAATGGACTAGCGACCTGTCCAGGGTGTACCCCCTGCCTTTCGCTGTGTGCTGAGATAGGCTCCACCAGACCCCCGTGACCCCGAAAAGTTCGGGAATAAAGGAGATGAATGAATGAATAAATAAATATATTTAAGTTGCTTGAATTAGTAGGGAATTTTACAGTTCTAACAAATAACAACTGAAACCAAAAAGATTGTTAACATGTGTACCTAGATGATGGGCAGCAGGGTGGGCAGCCGGCTCAGTGGGTAGAACTACTAAGGCAGGAGAAGGGTCCTGTGAAAGGGGAAGGACTGTTGAAAGAGGGCTGGGCATGGCTGCAGAGAAGCCTGGGGGAAGATTCTGATGCAGAGCGGCATGACTCAGACCTGATGACAAACCAGAGCAAATCAAAATCCTATCAAATATATACTCATCTCATCTCACACAAAGTCAAATTAATTAAATAGAATTATATATTGTACTAATATAACTGTGGAGAATTAAATTATAACAGAACAGCGGATATATCACACTGCATACCATATGTGTGTCCAATCCAAAGGGATGTACTTCCTGTCTGATGCATCCAGTGATGAGCTGGGTGAGTGTGTACAGATGGATCAGCTCCTAATTGGCTGCCACCTGGCATGATGAGGTGAGAGGTTAGGTCTCCATGGCAACTGCTGGAAGGGTGGATTCTGGCGAACTCAATTAGATCCTTGTTTTCTCTAAATGGAGTAAATATAACAACAAAAGTGCTAGATATTACGTTTTTTTGATGTAAGATTATTATGGACATTAATAATTGAAAAACACAAAAAGTTTACCTAAGAACCAGATCTCTTTCTCTGTCCAGTGGAGGCAGAGACAGCTGCTCCTCAGCCAAACTCTTTCTTTCCTCCTCCACCTCCCTTTCTAGTGAGTATACAGAACGTCCAATGCCTGGCATGGAAACACATTTTAGCTAAACAAATCATACAGGTGTATGTGAACACACTCTGAGCAGATATAAGGTTAAACAAAAAAAAGTATATATAAGTAAATATGACTGAACCACAACTCTTACATTAAGTGTGGCTGACCTAAGTACAGTTAACAATTTGTAAAACAAACTTAAACTGGTACCAAAATGACTAAAACACCCAATCTGGCATGTTAAACTTCTGAAATGTGCACATAGCTGATTACATGACTTATTAACCAAAAATGACTAATTGGAGATCATTTCTGTAATCACACATTCAGCTATTCACATGTGTGGTTTCCAAACGTTCGCAGCTATTATTGCTAAACTGGAAAATTATTTCTGTCTTGTTGTCTCAAATGGACCCAAATACACATAGCACACAGACTCACATATACACACACTCACACACTCTGAGCCTCCTGTTGGTTGCTTACCCTTCATGCTGGGCAGCACTCTGCCGTGGCGGTTATGGGTGGCAGGCCTGTCTGGTGGGCGGCACAGAGGCTCTCTCTGCCTGGCGACTGCCACAGCAATACCCACAGGAGGCTGTCTCACTTCCCCCTCCCCCTCGCCGGAATCACGGCCTGCCCGCTCTGAGCGCTCACTCTCCCCTGAGGAGGCTCTTCTTGAAGGCAGAGTTTGCTTGCCTTCCTGATAAGCACAGCTTGCAGCCCCTCGATTCTTTTCACTTTTGTTATTCCCTGCAGTTCCCTGCTTTAGGCTACCTAGGCCCCCAAATGGGCTTTTCTGGGAGAGCAGGTGAGGCTGCTGGTTGCTGTATTTCATCAGGTTTTTCATGGCACTAGTCTCTGACCCATGGGAGCCTATTGACGGATGCTGATGCTGAGAGGAATGAGGATGTAGACCCTGGTTGGTCTTACCAAAAGAGTCATATACTTTGCGTTGTTCATTTTCAGGTTGAGACTGTTGACCTTGCACTTCCCAAGAAGAACCTGCCTGATGCCCAGCGAACAATTGTGCTGTAAAATCCATATCTTGTTTTCTTCTCTCTCGAAAAATGCTGCATGTATTCATATCTGAATCCTGAATTCCAGTTTTGCTGTTTTGCTGATGATGATGCACCCTAGCAATCCTCTGGTTATTCCGCTGGAGTGTTAAACCACTTTCATTATTAGGTTTGCTTTCAGACAGAACTCTATGAGTGGAACCTAAGTGTGAACAGTCCCAAAAAGGTGAAGTGCTGGCATAAGAGCTACTCTTAGGCTTGGAGCCGTCTTTGGCTCCCTGGGGCAGAGAGGGTTGATAAGCATCTGTCTCTGAGGAATTCTCAGCAGCCTCTGAGCTATATGAATGGTTTGGGTTATAGGAATGTGGCTGGTGATCATGACTGTGCTGTGTCTGCTGTGATAATTGTGATTGTAAGCTGAGAGACCAGTCTGAACCTTTGTCAGCTTTACTGCAGACATCCTGCTGCTGTTGATGTGAAGACTTTTTATGACAGGTATTAGAAGTTGGGAGGGGGGGTGCTGAAGGAGGAGCTATTCTACCTCCAGTGCTACTCTTTTCTGAAGATTTGGTCTTTCCCACTCCCGTGCCGACAAGATCATCAACAATTCCTCTTAGACCCTGACAGTGTGGGTTAACTAGCTGAGATGGCCCACTAGTCTTATCAGCCAGGGGTCCGACAGAGGGCACAAACGTGGGCCCAATGACTTTGCAATCTCTGCCTGCTTCAGAGCCTAGACTTTTGTCCAGTGTAGAGGGTACTGTTAGTGGAGCAGGAGGACAGTAAAGGTCTGGATGTGGATGGTGGGGGTGATGATGGTGAGGGTGAATTGGGTGTGGCCAGGAACCTCCAACAGCTGAGCCAAGTCCAAGGGAAGGTGGCATAGTGTATGGTATTGAATGGCCTAGTATTGCACTATGGCGTAAGCATTCTGATGAAGCCTCACTTATACGCATTTCACCACTCACCTCTTTGCAACAGATATTATTTCCGCCGCCTTTGGGACCAGTTCCTAAACTTAAGGCCCCTGGTCCTACACAACTGGGAAGGGAGGAGCCCCTAACTGCTGTCCCTGTATGGGGGCCATTATGGTTCTTGGTGGAAAGGAGACAGGTGCTCAGATGCTTTGGGTCATCTTGGTGTCTGGGGTTTTCTTCCGGACATAAAGAGTGGAGCTGAGGATGATGGTGGGAATGGAGGTGTTGGTGATGATGGGGGGCTGGTGAAGGTGGATCATGATGTTGGCGGTCTTTGGCCTCTTGTTTGTTTTTTTCCTTATCTTTTCCAGCAACTGCTACAATTCTCTCTCCTATATCTGTCTCTTTAGAATTTTTCTGTGAGGGCCCACCTCCTCCAGGGTCCCGTTCCCTGCTACAAGAACCCAGAGGGTGGCTAGGGGCAGTTCGGGTCAGTGAGGTTAAGTTGTGATTGGCAGGGAGAAGGTGGGGCTGTGATGAGAGGCTTCTAATATAAAAATCTGAGGAAGAGTGAAAAGAGTGGAAAAATAAGCAAATGGGATATACTACAACAACAATTCTAGGATTATGCTTACAATATTACAATTTATAAACTGATTTTATGTTTGCATTAGAGTTAATTGTGATAAGAAAGATGAAATGAGCTTCACACACCTTTTGAAGTGTTGTAGAATCGGTGCTGTCCATAGAGAACACTACTGTTTCCATGGTGATCTAAAGGGCTCATGGGTAGAAAGGTGGGGGCCAGACTTCCAGAAAAGCGGGAATACCCTGGGGCTACCAAGAGAGAAACCAGAAAATAGAGAGATAGTGAGGGAGAGAATTTTCAGGGGAGACAAACTAAACCTAAGAGTGACACACTTGGCCTTTTGCTTTGCTGTTACTGTGGCTGAATGAAGGTCCATGAAGCCCTAGAGCAGGACAGAACCTTTCCAACAGCCCTGATGGGAACATGCAGATTCTGGGTTTCATTTGGCATTTATAAGTAAGCCATAAAGTGTACATGATCTGATGACTATATTTCTTTGTAAATGACACAATTCTTTTGAAATTTTTATGCAGTATTTTGATTTCAGCTTTTATGACCCCATTTTAGCTGCAGCTGCTGTGTTAAGAAAACAAGGACAACAGTTTGGCAGGTCATGTTGAGAAAATAACAATTATTATTAATATAGTGAATGTTGCTGTTATTTTTTTTACAAATGATTATGCGTTTAGTGTGAGAACATTGAAAATGCAAATCTACTATGCTGATCTGTTTTGTATACAGAGCATTTGCAACCCTTAACTGTTGAAAGTGTCAGTTGCTTGCTTTTTCACTTTTTTGGCTTGTCATGGTTTGTCTATGTACTTAATCATTAAACAAGCTAAACACTTGCATACACAAATAACTAGAGCGGAAAAAAATCAAGCAGCTGTTCTGCTCAATTCCCATGGTCCAGAGGAAGGTAAACAGTATTTTGCTTCACTCTGCATCTCCAAGGTCAGGAATTCGTATTCTAGGATAGTAAAGGCCACAAGACAGATGAAATGTTTATGCTTAAAACAAACAGGCAGCTGAACTGCAGACCCCAAGCACAGAAGACTACAACACAGGATTGCCCAAACATACAGAGGTATCAATCTGGAATCTCATCAGGCAACTTATTTATTTGTGTTTCTAATTAAATATAATAATTTTATCTGTGATCTATAGTTTCCATGTGTGAAAAGGAATCATATCAGCACTATATAAATGCATGAAGATAAACCGAAGAAATTGTACAAATTTCACAGCACAAAGGTCCCGGGTACTCTGGTTTCCCACAGTCAAAAAAAAACAAACACGTACATTAGGTTGACTGG
This sequence comes from Sisor rabdophorus, assembly GCA_026260075.1. Lineage (NCBI taxonomy): Eukaryota > Metazoa > Chordata > Actinopteri > Siluriformes > Sisoridae > Sisor > Sisor rabdophorus. The sequence continues at coordinate 6,330,932 of JAOTQW010000041.1, read as the reverse complement.
TAAATTGCCCATAGGTGTGTGTGAGTGTCTGTTATTGTTTGTCTATGTGTTCGTCTATGTCTATATCCAGAGTGTACCCCTGCCTCTCGCCCTATGTGCGCTGGAATAGGCTCCGGCAGGATTCCCCCAGAATTAGGAAATAACTGGGTATAGAATGTGAATGAATGAATTAATTAATAAATGAACAATTCCCAAACTTTTTCTTAAATAACAGCAGACAGTTTTAATAACTCACTCATAACTCATAACAATCATAACTCAGAAAAATGCAAGTAATGCTTCATCTAACTTCTAACCGAAAGCTTTGTAGTAACCCAGAATAAGAAAATAATTGTGTATGTGTGTGTGTGTAGGTTGGAGGAGGTGATGATTTAAAAAATGAGAGGGTGTAAAACATGTTGTAGAACAAGAAGCCAGCACCTTAATGAAGAAAGCTGCAGTGAGCTAGAATCGGAAAGGTAAAAGTGTGAAGTGTGTGTGTGTGTGTGTGTGTGTGAGAGAGAGAGAAAGAGAGAGAGAGAGAGAG
>JAOTQW010000041.1:6311054-6321560 GCA_026260075.1 Sisor rabdophorus | reverse complement strand
ATGTTTTTGGACTGTGGGAGGAAACTGGAGTACCCGGAGGAAACCCACACAAGCGGGGGTAGAACATGCAAACTCCGCACAGAAAGACCCCAAGGGATTCGAACCCACAATCTTCTTCCGTGAACATGCTAACTACTACGTCACCTCGCCGCCTTAGACATAATTTATAGTTAATATTTGTTATTAGATTACAATTTAAAAATTAGAAAAATGATTTTTATTACTTATTGCATGGTGTGATCTGAATGAAGAACATCAGTTTTCTATACAGAGTCCTGACCTGAACATCACCCCACACCAAAGTTTTTTTTAAAAACTGGGACTTACTATAAGGAGACCAAGCTTTATGATTGACCAAAACCAACTGAATCAAATAAATCAATTTTATTCTTCAGAAATGTAACCGCTGAATGTAAAAATTGAGAAAGAATTATTTACAAAGGTAGGAATATGAAACAGAATGTACATTGCATACATATTATCGTGTTGCTTTTTCATTATTGCTGCTAAAATAGTGTTATTTTGGGCTGCTGTAGTTTTTAATAGTTTTGTATAGTATAGTTGTGATTTTGTCATCAGGTTCTGCACTGATATAGACAGTAGCCCAACTGTTGGTTCATAAAGATAAGAGCAGTTACTAAGCTTTCAGTTGAACTGGAAATGGAGAAATTTCAGTTGCTTGGCTGTCTCTAGTTACATATTTGCTTTGTAATTCTTTTGTGGCTGTGGTGGTAGAGGGTACAGTCTGGTATGCTTTTCACTATCATCTATGTTGATGTTAATGTAACATTTATGTTGATGTGAGCTTTAAGACAGTTTTTTAATCGTAATTAAATACTGAGTTTTGTGCTTGTATCTGTGTTTAGTTTTTTCTATTTTACCTGTGTGGCATGGTGGTAATTTTAGGGAAAGTGGTAGTACAGTGGTAAAGGTGTTAAACTAACAACTTGAAGATGCAAGGACCTTAACCCCAAATTACTGGCTTGTTTAACAGGGAAAAACCTTAGTCGCTCTCAATAAGGGCATCTGCCAAATGCCTTAATTAAAAATGTAATTTTCTTACTGCTCTGGTGCATGTATGTGTGTGCCAGTTCAACCTACTTCTTGTGTGTGGACCATGACCATGTGTGTGGACCATGTGCCTCACGCAAAGCAGCTTAGGAGCTTCTGATCACCTTATCCAACCCTATGCTTTTTTTGCTGTTTGCTTAGCAATAATTTAGGAAATCTTACTTTTATTACACCCACATACATTCATGCTACCAGCGTTATATTAATATTATTTTTTTTAAACATTGTTACAGGATACTGATAACCCGGAGATAAGCTTAAACAGATGAGAGAAAAGGATGCAGGAAAGAAGAGACAAAAAAACAAAGGAGGAGAAAAGAAAAGAAACCAATACAGAGGAAGAAAAACAAAATGATAATGAATGAAAAGGAAGAAAGGAGGCTCTCCTTCTAGAAGGAATGGGGACCCGGGGGGTGGCAGCCTTGTGGAGTGGTGCAGATAAGCAGTCCAGCCACCAAATGCAAACAATGTTAACACCCAGTATAATTCACATCAATTATTAACACAGCTTAGTGTTTTCCAAATATGTATGGTACACCCTTTTTGAACCCACACACATACACACACAAAATAACACACTGTACAGACAAATCAAATACACTCACCTTCTGAGCACATAACCCATCAGAATGTATTTAGCATATAAAAGGACAGATCCTGTGGCAAAGCACATGAATATACACATACAATCACTGTCATTTATCACCAGTGAAACAGCCTACAATCAGGATCAGACCCATTTATATGGTTCACACAAAGTTCACATAATGAACACTGCATGTGTACACACACACACATATACCCACATATACATTTATATTATACACACATACACACACACACACTTACACACACTCAAATGCATATTCCGAATGCATTGATATGCTGCGCAAACAAAAAAGACAGGCTGATCAAATAGATAAGTCTCCAGAGGAAATGCAAGAAAAGGAGGAGGAATGAAAGCATAATAAACTGAAAGAGAAACAGGGTTAGAAGAAACATACAAAATTGATTAAATTCATAATGTTTTTTCCTTTTAAAAAGGAAAGTAACACCAAAGTTAAGTACAAAAATATTAATGTTTAATTAAGACACATTAACATTTATGCAAATGCTCCAGATGCTGTGTCAATATTTGTGCTTTATTAAGCTTCAACTTTAATCTAATTTAGCAATAAGGTGTTATAAATTATTTACACTTGGTGTAGTGCATAATAATTTAATCAGGCTTTGAATGTATGAATTACATTTGCAGGGATTTGGGATATTTGGCGTATTTGTCAAGGAAATAAATTCAAGGCTGGAAGTTTTAGCACTCTGTCTGAAGTGTCATGTAACTCATACCATCGTGAAAAGACTATATTATTGCACTAAGGTGGACAGAGGGAGTGTTTTATTTCCTTAACTGATAAAAGTTTATTAAAGCAGGGTGAGAAAGAGGAGATTAAATAAGATGTTTAGAGGTGTGAAATTACCAAAGTACTCTCACAAAATAAACAGCGTGCAAGGCCACGGCCAAACCCTTCAGCTGGAAACATGGCCTGGAAAATAGGGGAAAAAAGTGGAAAAAGAAAAGAAAAACAGCATAATTGTAGTCTTATGGAGAAGCTGGCTATGTGAGCCGCGGCTAAAGCAGACTCACTCGTCTCCTAACACCCACTCCCTCCTTACCATGCCAGTGGCAAGCCACCACAGTGCGGCCAGAAACATAGCACTAGACTGGAATCAGTCTGTGATCTAAACCAATCTAAAGGGAGTACAAGAAAAACCACACAAGTGGGCATCACAACAAAAAAAAATAAATAAAACCATGTCCCTTAAGGGGCTGCTACTCTTAACTCCACACCTCAAAAGCCCAGCAGCTCCACCACAGGCTCCACTACAGCCCACAGCTGGCCAAAATGAGAGGGCTGCAACCTTTAAAACTACTGCACTCTTTTGCAATACAAATGTCTCAACACTACAACATGGGTGGAGTGTTGGTGTCAGAACAAGCCTCTCTTCTGAGCAGACCAGACGGCATCGCTGTTTTGAAAGATGAAAGGTGTCCATTACCATTCTCAGCTGAAAACTCATAAGAATGACATACATTTTCTTAGAAACTTCTTCATAAAGGAGACTAAGAAAAGAAGCACTGTAAATATGTCCATCTCTAATTATGGTATTGAAAACCCATGACAGCAACTTTGGTTTGCATTGAGCCTCTTTCAGACATTTTTTCCTGGCATCTGGCAGCCAGTAAACAACTGCCAAACTTCTGTGCTCCTCAGCATAGCTTTCCAGTAGCACATAGCTCCCTCTTTCTATGATTTTCACCAAGTCTGCTTTAATGAAATGTTTCCTCTTGTTTGCTTTGCGTTATTGACTTTTTCTCTCTTATTTTTCCATCTCCGCTGTGCTGGTGGTGAACGTCATCTGCAGTACCTTGAAATTATTACTCAGGCCCTTTTCCCCTTGTGTTTCTCTCCCACTCTCATCCTCCACCCTCTAATAAACCGACCTGCAGAAATTAAACACTGTTGATACTGGAACAGCAGGATAGGGCTGGAAAAATGGGGGTGTGACAGAGAGATAGCAGGAGGTCTAGAGTCTCTCTTCAGAAATGGAGAAGAGGCTGCCAACACAAGCAAACGGCGAAGCCAAATGAGCACAACCACATGGGTAATATAGGGGAGAAAGAGTAGAGAGATTCGGACATAGAAAAAGTTCCTTTAGCTTCAGAGCAAAAAAGGTATTTTGCCAGAAGTTTAACATGTACACTTTGGCACATGGCACAGGCTGAATGCACTGGCCAAACCAGAGTGTGTGCATGCTCTAAAGAAAGGGGTTTATTTATGCATACAAGTGCAACAGAAAGGAAACAATCGTGTATTCCCATTGCTTAAAAAAATTAGGTCATGTGCATACAAATCGCTGCTGTCCCCTCCCTTAAATCAACATTAATCCAATTAAGGAATTAAAGAAAGATGCTCAGAGTGGGGAACCCCCAAGCACTGATGCCACACACACACACACAATGCCTTGATGTAATTTCAGTGCGATCAAAAGACAAGTTCCAATAGAAAAAATGTATGTTGAGTAAAGAAAGATAGAGAGAGAGGGGGAGAAAGAGAGAGAGAAAGAGACAGCCGGTTAGCTTTGCAGTGTGCTCTGTTTCTGTCCACTACAGCGGGTTTAAAGCCAGCCTAACCGAGGCCGAAATTAAGTGCCATCCATCAGCATGTGGAGCGGCTCTGGGCTGAAATGACTTCATGTGTGTACATTAAAACCGTTCTGGCTCTCTATCGTTTTCCTGTTCACTCTGAGAGGATTCTCTGAGTTTATTTCTGCTAGAGTGAGCTCTAAAAGACACTGCAATTGCTACTACACTAAGCCACAGCTTAAGAAAAGGACGCGGCAGAAGAAGTAGGGTGCATAAGCAGTTTAAAAGAAAGAAGGAAGTTTCCGTAAGTATGTCAAGCTAGTTTTCAACTTGTATACACACAGGAAACAGACTGCTGGGGTTCATCAGGCAATAAAGCCTATGTAGATGGAAGGAATGTTATTCTGGGCCGCATGTGAGTAACACACAGATTATATAGTAAAAACATGTACAAATCCAGCAGCAGAAACAGAAATAGCAGGGATAGGGGTGGTGGGGGGTGTCCATTTACCACAGCTGTAATAAATAGCATTTGTGGAAGGGAAAGAAGATGTTTTTTAGGAAACAACACTGACTTCTCTCACTTTCTCTTTGTTTAGTGTTTCTACTTCATGTCCTGGTAAAAAGACAACATAAATAATGTTTTTTCAGCTGCACCCCCCCCCCTTCCCCCGTGTTAGTTTACCTTCAAATAACCGACATGCTATTTAGGGTAATTCAAAGCAAAAGTGGCAATAGACATAAATCATTTTAGTCTGTTACCACAGAAAATGGCAGTAAAATTAAGTCGCTAATAGTAGCAACTTGTCGCAGACATACCAGTCTGCAAAAATTTGTTTCAGGCAGGTAGTTTTAGCTTTAAGAACCAGGCCCTCAACACCCAATTCTTCAGTTGTATAACAGGAAATAATGTAAGTCACTCTCGATAAGAGCATCTGCCAAATGCTGCAAATGTAAGTGTAAGTTTGTACAGTTTACAAACGACAATAAAAATAAGTACATAACATATAACATATGGAATTAGAAATAATTCTGTTGATGTTCTGGAAATTAAAAAGAGAACACTACACACAGCGTTTATATAAAGATATGCATTGGACATTAGGATGTCTCTTTTTATTAATTGTGACAATTAAGAAGAGAGAAATTTGTAGATTTACAAACAAAATTCGACCTGAAACAAATAAAAAAGCGTGTGCTTTTTGTGTTTTACAATTTTGACCATTGGTAGGATGTAGTTTTAACATTTAGAAAACATTTAAAGAGAGCTACCATTAACACAAAAGTCATTTCACCTGAATGTTAACATAGTTTAAAGACCAGCCCTGCTGACCACTGAAACAATACACTATTTTATAGGATCACAAAACCTGTTGACTGGGCCATTACTGACTAGGGTCATGGACAGGACAGTGATTACATACAAATTAACTACCTCCACACTCAGGAAGCAAGTTTGTCTTTTAGCGATAGCAGAAGCAAGAAAATTAAGATTACTCCATGACCTATAACCAAAGATGCCTAAACTAATCTTAACTCCTTACCTGTGCATTACCATATTTATTTACATCATTCACATTTCATCCGAGTCACCCAACTAAGCACTTGAGATTTAAGAGCCTAGAAATGGCAGCTTGGTAGATCCGAAAAAGATCCTTCCCATCAGCATTCTTAAATCTTTCCCACTGAGCTAACATCTTTTATAAAACATTCCGAAACCACCCCTTGCAAGATTTCAGGATAAATAAATCTGGTTATACGTCATCAAATCCAGTATGTGCATCGTTTACCCAAAAGCAAAATGTTATTTCTTACTTTTTAAATCTATATCTTATTGCCTATCCTGCCTTTCACCTTTTACACATTCACCCCTGCAGAAAATGCTGCAGTAGTGGCTAGGACACTTCATTGCTCTTGCCAAACTCAAAAGCATTCTTGCACATACTTACAGACATATGGATGCTGTCAGCCCAGTGCAGCTACACTAATTACATGCAACAAGCGAAGCTGTCATTTGTTCAAAACGGAATGATTCAATTGTCTGCCGCAAGCATTTGTTTCTTTGTTAATTGGCTCATTGTCATGAGATTCCAAATCTTCACATGCTTTTACACCTGTTTTTTTTTCTGCTGCACTTTACTGCCTCAATGACGTAAAGAGTGGATAATGTTTTATTGCTGATGAGTAGCTAAATGATGAGATTTTGCTGTCCTCAAAAGTAATAACTTTAATTAGGACACATATCCAAAATCAGGCATCAGGAAAGAACATATCTTCCTAAATTTATATTATTCTGTCTGTTTCCTCACTCTTGCTGTCATTCTTCCCTTAGGGCTAAAGCCAGAGAAAAAAAGGCCAAGGCATAACAAGTCTCAATGGACCCTGTTTGCACCAAATATACATTGAACAGGGTGACCAAATAGGGTTTGTGTGGCTTGACCCGAAAAGATCAACAAAATACCATCTCAATGCAGGACGTCTAATAGAAACCCCCAAAGCATGGTGTCTCTCTGCCCTGTCTCTTGCTCTAACATCCTGCAACTTCTTTCCAACTTTCTTGTTTTGATTCCCACTCTATTTTCCGTTGGCACTGGACAATCATACTTCGGCTCCCACCGGATTCATGCAGTTGCATCGATATGGAAAATTATTTTAGTGGCAGCCTAAACCATAAACATTATTTTTGTTTTAATTTTTTCTTCCATTCCCTGCCCCCCTCCACTATTTTTTTACAGTTCCTCTCTCCAACTCTTTTGCTCTCAGCGGGGAGGATTGCCTCGGGGCCCTGGGAGAACGCTTCTTGTGAGAGATTTGGCCCGTCTGTCCGTTCCACACGTAGCAAACAGTAAGAAACCCATTTAGCATGTACAATAGCCCTAACACAAACCTGAATGACATGCGCTGTATGCCTTTAGTATAGCCCATCTACCACTGCCCTTATTCACTGGGCTCATAATGCACTGTTAGACTCACGTCGCTTCTTTTTGACAGATTTTGTTTTATATCACCCTGAGTGAATAAGGAGTGCTGGAGAATTTTACCGATTGTACAAGGGGGCACATACTATAGTTTAGAGCTACCCCATTGAGAAAGGCCAGATGCTGGTAGAGACACAAAACTATTTCTGGTACAGAAATTTACAGAGAATCTATCCTGAAAGGAAAACACATGCAATGAGAGACCTATTCCTGTAATACTTGATTCAACTACTGGTCTTACTGATTCAAGGTTTTTATGTGGGGGTTGACTATGTGCGGTGTACTTTCACAATTTTGTTCTATTCATTTATTTATTTATTTATCTTCTATACCCGGTTATTCCTTAACTTAGTGTCATGGGGGTCTGCTGGAGCCTAACCCAGTGCACAAAGGGCGAAAGGCAGGGGTAGACCCTGGACAGGTCACCAGTCCATCTCAAGGCCACACAAAGACAAACAATCACACACACAAACCTATAGGCAATTTAGAGTCACCAATCAACCTAATCTACTTGTTTTTTGACTGTGGGAGAAAATCGAAGTACCTAAAGTAAACACAGGGAGTTTGCAAACTCCACACTGAAAGACCCCTTGCACAGGATATTCTTGCTGTGAGAGGACTGTGCGAACTACTACGCCACAGCACCACCCCAATTTTTTGTTTCTGTTAATGTATGTCTGTGTGCATCTCTGAGGTCTCTAAGACAGATATAAACATACAGGCACACATAGAAACAGCAGCTGCACAGATTCACACAGAAAAAAGTCAGCCTGGTCCTGTTGTCTTTCACACTCCCTCTCCCTGTCTCACAAACACATCTGGCACACAAGACAAAATTCTCCCAGAAGAACACAATGTTTCAAATGCAAGGACATGGATTGTCTGGGCAACGAGGAGGACTTAGAAAGATAGGCAAAGAGAGAGAAATAAAATACGAGTCAAGCGGTAAAGGGCATATAGATATGCTTTGCTGACTACACTTTTTCTTTCTTTAATACAGATCTATTACAAACAGTTTCCTTTTACTCACCAATAAAGCCACTCAAGCTACTGGAAAGCCATCTGTGAACTGCCAGCTTCTAACAAAGGCAAAGGCTGCACATATTTCAATCTCTTGCCCAAAACCTTCTACAATGATATTAAAATGGGTCAACTGTGCTTGTTTGCTTTTTTAAATAGTGGTGATCGTAACAAGATTAAACCAAATACTAAAATATATCGGTTTGGAAATTTGAAGAATAGATATTCAACATTTCAAAGCTGTAATCCATGAGCCATATCCCATAAGACCTTTAAACAGATGTGTTTCCCAGGCCTCCTCAGCTTAACCCTGAGCCATGTCATCACCCCAGCGGCCAGTCCACAGCCCCAAAGGTACCAAATAACCCACGCAGTATTGTTGGCTTACTCATAACGTCCTCCTACTCCTGACACAGCTGTAGATGTGGCTTGGTCCATAGCAAGATCAGAATAAGCTAAAAAAGACCAGAAGCCTAGACTCCTACACACAAGACTCAGGCTCATATGCACAGTACAATATGTTGGATTTTGCTGAAACATGCCCAACCCTTTTCACTGTCTTTTTGTTTTAATACTGAACAGCTTTAAAGTCTATGTCCAGAAATCATCAAGTGTCACTTCAAATTTGTGTGTGTGACACATTTCGGGTAGAAAAGTGGTAAATAATTCTAGGTGTAACCAAAAACCTTTATCTTCAAAGAACATTAAAAACGGCATCACTCAAACAAAACTACATCTGTCTTGTGGTTTATCAAGGCAACACAACACTTCCAAGCATTTAGACAATCAATCTGCTGTCTGGGTGTAAAAAGATACAAAACAGATCAGAGCTCAGGGCTGGTTGTGGTCCAGCTCAGGCCTGTTTCAGCTCAGCACTCATACTTTAGGTGGAATCTCCCAGAGAGAAAACACCTAGATTGAATGCGGCCTGGAGATAAAGAAGTGGCCTCGCCAGGTCTTTCTGCCCTGCACAACTTCTGGAATTTGCCATGGGAGAGGTTAGAAAAAAGGCCTTTGTTGGATGGGAACAAGCTCCATGCGGCAGGATGAACTAAATTGATCAAAATTGTGATGTATAACTGTTCATATAAAGCAATTCTAAAAAGTTGATCCTTCATGATTTGAAATCAGTTCCAACTCCTGCCCCCTTCACCTTAATGTAGCCCTTTTTATCATGACTTACTAGACTTGCCAGATGGACAGGGGAAGAGGGTGCTGGTAAAGAATTAACTGAAGCATAACTGACAAAGTCTACACTAACCTTGAGTTATGTCTCCTATCTCACAACTGCACTCATCCATGGAATGCACTTCCGATATCTGCTGCACATCTGGTGAAATAGTACCGACTTGCCTTCACAGCTGCGGCAGGGAGGGAGTGGAAAAATTAAGGTGCACTTCCTGCAATCTGTACTGGCCAAGCAAAGGTCATCTTCACAGGGGAGCGCACATAGACACACACACGTCACCTGATCCCATGACGTCAACGGCTGTGGGATGTAAACCAAACCACACTCAACTGCTTGGCTCAAATGTTAGTGCTTGATGCGGTCAAGGTGGAGAATAATGTAGAGATGAGAGAGAACGATTTATTTAAAAATGTAGATGACAATCTGTATAAAGGGGAAAAAATAAAAACAGTGTATAGGTCGTGTCTCAAGTCGCTCCAGATCTAATGGAAGAGATAGCATTTGATTTGAGCAGACTGCAATACATTTGGTACAGAAACACACAAACACCTGGAAGGCAGCATGTACTTGTTTAGTTATGAAAGGGAGCAGCAGCACGATCTCTCAATCTGGAGCTGATCTGGAATCAATATCCTCCTGTGTTCTATTGTCAAATACACCAATTTATAGTGACACTACAAGTGCTTTTCTTTTTGTACACAACTACTATCTTTCTACTTTCTTTTACAGAGGCACACACACACAAACACACAATCACTTTTACAGGATAAATAAATCCACTCTATTAAAACAGGTATAGAGAGGAGCTTGCTGCCATATTTTAGTGACTACAAAATCTTTTTAATAGCACATGAAATGTCTTTGAACTAAGTTTGTATATAGAAATTTTGTCGTATATCCCTAAGCATGTGTGTATGAGAATGTAAGGCTGACAGAAGAGCTGACGGTCTCTGTGTTCAGATCATCACCTTTTTCCATCTCTACCTTTCAACAGCCTCCGGATACACAAGCTGCAAACACCCGGGGACCTGATATCACAAGTGCGAGGAAAGTGTGTGTGTGTGTGTGTGTGTGTCTTAGAGAGCAGTCGCTCTTTGAAATGTTTT
>JAOTQW010000041.1:6252721-6265444 GCA_026260075.1 Sisor rabdophorus | reverse complement strand
ACACACACACACACACACACACACACACATATATATATATATATATATATATATTTTTTTTATCATCTCACTTGGGTTCACATAGGGTAAGAGGCAGGGGTACACCCTGGGTAGGTCGCCAGTCGATCACCAATTAACCCTATGTACACGTTTTTGGACTGTGGGAAGAAACCCCGTACAGAAAGACCCCTCCCCGGGAATATAACCCGGGAATCTAACCCAGGACCTTCTTGCTGAAAGGCAACCACGCTAAACACTATGCCACTGTGCCACCCTATTATAGATTATATTATTACATATATTAAGATTTTTTTACATTTTGTTAAATATTATCTGTGTACAATAAAACATAAAATAGGTAATTTATAATGGTCTGTGGCAGCGGTGGCGTCCTGGGTTCTTTCTCTATGGAGTTTGCATGTTCTCCCCGTGCTTGTGTGGGTTTCCACTGGGTACTCTGGTTTCTTCCCACAGTCCAAAAACATGTGCATTAGGTTGATTAGTGATTTGAAATTGTTCATAGGAGTAAATGTGAGTGTGAGTATGTGTGTGCATGTGGCCCCGCAACAGACTGGCGATCTGTCCAGGGTATACCCTCTGCCTCTCCACACCTATTCCACACTGTTACAACAAATCTAGGAGTAGCATGGTGTCTTAGTGGTTAGCACTGTCGCCCAACAGCATGGGTCTTTCTGCGTGAGTGATACAGGTTAGGATAACGAAGGAGTAAGAGTGTGGGGTCGCCATGAATATAGGCTGGGTCCTGTTATTCCATTAAACAATAATAAATAAATAAATACCACAAATCTCTGGGGTCCCCAAAAAGCATAGGCTCTTGTAATCATCCAAACTTTCCTTCCCTTTAGTGGTGCCTCAAACAAAGTATTCAACAAAAACTTTCAAACTTGAGTTGAGCTCTTTTTTTTTGCTTGATAGTTCAATAAAATCCTAAAATAGAACATTCATTTCATTCTGACAAACCCCAAAACCTGAATAGCTGGACTGAAAGCTTATTTAGAAACAAGCAGTTGAGTTAAGATAGAAAAACTAAGGACCCTCTTTGAGTTACGGTACTAATAGGATTTATTGCACTTTGCAAAAGAATATTTAAATTTTTTCAGTTTTTGGTTAAAACGTCAGTGTCTTTATATGATTTAAAGACAAAGCTAAGCAGTAAATAGTAACACCTGCTGTATGTAAAATTCATACAAGACACACTTTCAAGACACACACCAGGTGCACATACACAGACACACACATGTGGACATGCATATAGGGAAGATGCAAGCATCTGCAAGGGATTTGTATTGTGAATTGATACCTAATCATAAATAACATGAACATTCAAAACTCATTTGGTTGGCTGGCAGTGACCTCAAAATGGTTGAGGTTTCTGAAATGGAAGAATCTAAATATGAGTATTTGTGTGTGTGTGTGTGTGTGTGGGGGGGGGTGTTAAAGGGGATGTTCCGAGCTGAACTCCAAATGAAATAGAAGATGATCTTTATACGGCAGTTGGATTGTGTAGTATGAAGGAAAGCCCCACTTCATGAAAGGCAATCATGAGTACTTGGAGCTGATTTTGAACAGCTGCTGTAAATTCTATCCAATTAAAAACTATGCTTTCCCTTCCATGAACAATGTATAAGTTATCAGTAGGTCATTAACCCAAAGTACATAAGAAGACTCATTTATATACATTCACGAGAAAGAATAAAAATATTCAATCTTTTATTCGTCAACAAATCTGTTAAGACATTGGTCTCAGGGGATGGTAAGTTTGAAATGTGAATTTTTTTTTCCCTTGGTGGCCAAATACATTTTTACCCATCTGTGCATTCAGGTTCAAAAAGATTGTATGTAGCATTTTTTTTAAAAACTTAGGCCCTTAAAAAATGGTGCTTGCCTTTGTACAGTTGTGGCTATTCAATCCCCAACATATTTATTTATTTATCTATGTATTTATTTATTTAAATTTTACAAGCTGACTATAAAACCTCTAAGGACCCTTTTATTTCTGAGGACTGAAAACACTTTGCGATAATTAGGGCCAATGTATTTTCCAGGTTTTTTCCCCTACAGCAAAGATGTTGCACATATTTAAACAATCTTCTGATAATGACAAGACTCAGGCTTCCCTAAAGTTGACTGATAAAAAGCTTTCTGAGGTCTTACTCATTTCTTCTTTGCATAATTACCTCAGACATGGAAACATGTTTAACATTTATCATTAAAGTGTCTTTCCTGTTCAAGCATTTAGGCTGGTATCTCATGGGGCAGCAGTCACCATATTCCCAGGGATATTTCAGTTTAACCTGGCTTGTGTGGGTTTAAACATTTTGACAAACTGTTCTTTAATCTGAATCAGCTTGTTTATGTTCTTGCCTCAGCAAAGGGAAACATACAAGAGGAGTCGCTTTCACAAGATTGCATGTGTTTCTTATCAAGCCATACAGACATACACATGTCCAAACTGTCCATGGACGAGGGGCCTGTGCGGCCACAGGAGAATTCGCTGCTCCCTCTGCCTGGTGAGACACAGAGCTACATTACTCGCTACTTCCAATATTTGACAGTAAACAGTGTTTGTTTCTGAATGTACTTTGATCTATAACAGGATATATTGCACATATTATTGATTCTAATATCCAGAGGGATTCCTTCTACTTATGCATCTCACTCCAAATCGGTTCCGATTCACTTCTCTTTTATAGGTCAGTAAGGCTTTCTGTCAGTAGCTGACTGGAGGCAGGTGGAGCAGTGCCCATGTGCTTTCCATTTGCACAAAAGGCTGAAATGGCCACAATTAAAACCAAATGCGCAACCTGTGGCTTGTGCATGCAGCAGGCGGCACGCGGTGAACCAACAAACACTCACACTCATGTACACACACTCATGTACACACACTCATGTACACACACACACACACACACACACACACACGTACACACACGTACACACCAGCCAGCAACAGAGAGAAAGTACTTCAAATTTATTGCTTGAAAATGAAATGATTGCCTTAACTCTTGGAGAGGTGCGGGCAAAAATCTTGGCTCTGCTATTGGATGTTTAAGGAGGAAAAAAACCTGTAGAATGTTAAGTTGTTCTGGTCCAGCACTGGAAGCTCAGAGGTCAGGGTAAGTGTAAGGCCAGACGGAGGTCACTGTTGAGGTTCAGCAAAACAAAAGAAGTTTATATGGCCGAGAGCGGTTTCTTGGCTGTAGCCAGAATGTCTGCGGACCACACAATGTAGCTTGAGGACATGAAGACCATGATTAGAGTGGAGCTGCTCGGGTGATGTTGGTCAGGTCTTACAAAACTACACCCACATGTTCGAGGGCTGCATGTCCATTTGCCCAGCGGGTATTTAAAACCTACCTCTGACATTTCAAGAACCTTCTGTCAACCAATCTTACCCTGACCAGGATAAATAACCCCACAGATTCACTGAATATTTATATTTATGTGCTACTAAATTGAAAACAATGAGGTAGGTATCACTAGGTAATGTAATACAGTAATGTAATTAATTTTTTAAAATAATACAGCAAGTAGATCGTGGACAGCAGGGTTACAGCGATTTAAAGAGACCTTAACTTCAAGTGTCAAGATACAGAGATGCACCATAGATGCGGTGGCATACAAAAGGTCTGCAGGGTCATTGGTTATGCAACAGATTTGCAGTTTTGTGAACTCATGTTCGTTGAAACAACTAAGAAATTCTTGTATGATTTTTATAATGTACAGCTCAATCTAAATAGCAGATCTTATACAGCATTTAAAATAAATAAAAAATCTTTTTAAACAAATATTTCATGTTCTAGATAATTTTAGACTGTGTGTCTACAGCAAAAGAAATAAAAGATTTAAAACAGTTGTCTTTTATATTTGTGTTATATTTGGACTGCACAAATATAATAACTAAAATGTATACAATTTCACATGCACATTGCCAATCAAAACGTACATGTTTTTAGACTGTGGGAGTGAACCAGAGTACCCAGAATAATTTTGACAGGGAGGGGCACCCAGAATTCACCCAAATCACCCAAATATTTATACATATTGTGGCCGTTTGTTCCCTTTTTTTATGGTTTTTAGCTCAAAACCATACAAAAAAAATTGTGCCATAGGCACATACCGAACAATGCAAAGCGAACAGCTACAATTACAGGAAACACAAAGCAGCTGTTTTGTTCCAAGACACTTTAAAAGCAGGGCAGAACATAATGACAAAGAAACGACAGTTTAATTCTGTAAACACACTGGCCACCTATGCGACAGTTTTTCCCGAAGCTCTTTACCTTGAACAGTGACCATCATCCACTCTTTTTACAGAGAGGAGGAGAAGCATCACAAAAGTTAATTTCCAAGAGAAAAGAAGAAGGTGTTGAGGACGTAATACCAAAACATCTTGATTGTGCATGCTACAAAACACAAGCATATATACTCCCTTATAAGCTTGTATAGGCTTGAAATAATTGAAATAGTGGTATTAATCTCGAAAAACATCCCGAAGATAAATTACATTTTTAGAAAAAAATCATTTTGATACTAAGAGTCAATTATCCTGTATAAATTTTAGTTGTTAAAACAGCTTAATGTGTTTTTCTTTGGTTAAGCCTAAAACTGTAACCGCCAGCTCTCCTGCAGCACTCTGCTCATATTTTGGGCCAACAGAAAGAGAGAGGGGGAGGAAAGAGAGCAGTAAAAAGTGAAAGTGAGAGAATGAGAGAGCATAAGTGGGGGCATGAGATTCCAGGCAGGAGTGTGTGGCGTGTGTGTATGTGTTCGCTGGCAGAGAAAATGGATGGATGTTGATTCTAACCTGTCACCACTGTGTGGCCATTTGGGCCAATATAAAATCCCTGATGTGCCTTTGATTCCTTCTCACTTCTGCTGCTGGTCTGACGTGAATAGGAATGGAGTGCAATCAAAGCTTACAGTGGGAGATATGTATACTATGCAGAAACTGAAAGAAGAAAGAAGAAGGGTTATATTGCAGAAAAAAAAGAAAAGATCAGGAAGGAAAGGACAGAGAATGTTCAGTTTACAAATGATAAAAGAAGAATGTATTAAATACAGCAAGGGCAATAGTATATATACAAATACATGTGTTGCTTGCATATAATTTAGTTAGTTTACTATACAACAAAGCAATATATAAAAATATATACATTTTTGGACACATTGACAACATTCAATACACATTCATACTGATGGCTCATTAAATGCAACTTAACAAGAAGACATACTGGATGTTATAGGTCTTCTGAATTTAGACAATCTAGCAATATTGTCTCTATACAAGATCAGCAACAAAACAGCCGTCAAGTGAGATTGAGGTGGCCACAGAACAACTTATAACTCTATTTCCAGGTACATTAAATAAAGCTCTTATTTTAAATGTAAATAATTAATTTATCTAAACTTATTATCGAATAATAATCACTAATTAAATGACAAATGCTTGCAACAACCTAAGATTTCTTTTATCTACTTTCCTGTGTCTCTGCATACTTCAAAAAATGTTTTAAGGCAGGACTATTTAACACAGGATTGCAGCATGGCAGGGTGATTATGTCCTAACTGGCTAATCAGGCTAATTAGCTTTCCTAATTATTTCCTATAATTATCTAAGAAAATTACAAATGTGACAAAATTTCCATTTGAATTATTATAATTTACATTGTTGATGTGAAACAACAGCATCAAAGCATAATAATAGCATCTTGACATTTTCAGTAGAATCTTATTGTATTACTGTAATATTCTAATGTTATCTATATAATGTTATCGAATTACCAAAGATCTCATGAAAATTAACAAAAACTAAATAAATATTCGTGTAAATACTGTCTCCTACTATACTGCATACCATGACAGTTAACAGTTAAAAAAAATCTTCATATTTTATATCCTCTATTACTCAATGGTCATGGGGGTCCTCTTAAATTTTTTTATACAGAAGGATTTTTAAATTAGAAATTGGTTATGTATCTGAAATAAGGCCAGTATCAGAACAGATAAATTGCACTGATATATACAGCAACCAATTCATTTGAAATATAGACATTTATACTTAAAGTAGATTTCTGACAACTTTCATCTTTCCTTTTCTCTTTTCATCACACTAACCCAGCACACGTAAGACAAGAGGCAGGGTACACCCTGGACAGGTTGCCAGTCCATCTTTAGACAAACAACCACACATTCACACCTATAGGCAATTTAGAGTCACCAATAAACCTAATGTACATGTTTTTGGACTGTGGGAGGAAACCGGAATACCCGGAGGTAACCCACGCCAGCGAGGGGAGGACATGCAAGCTCTGCACAGAAAGACTCCATGCCGGTAATTCGACCCAGGACCTTCTTGTTGTGAAGCGACTGTGCTAACCACTACCACCTAAAAAAATTCCTAAACATGCAACAGGCGTGAGAGGAGTAAACTAACTACAGAAAGGTTTCAGTCATGAGCAGTGGTGGGTATTAACAACACACCAATATTTAGACTGTACTAGAATCCTTAGGATTTTATCATAATGTTTATCTTCCTAAACCTCCATAACGTCTGCCCTGCAGTCATGAAAGACCTCTTATTTCTGAGCAAAACTCTCTAGACTTACAGGATTTCTGTCACCACCATGCAGTCCTGTAAAAGCTACCAAAGTTGTATATCAAGAATCAGTCTGGTGTTTGCATTCACACCACCAAGCATCATGGAGGTTTGAAGGTATTTTATTAGGACTGACTCAGTAGAACCTAACACAGGGGCTCTGTCTGTGCTGTCTGCAGGTAACAGGCGGAGCCTTTGACGAGGTTGTGCATCCCTAGTGGCTGATATATGGTGGGATTGAAAGGCTAGCTAAAGCAAGTTGAGAAGCAGGGGCTATATAGATCAACCCATCAGCGCAGCTCTTGTCAGTCCTCCATTTTTATGAGTTTTTTTCTCTCTAAAGATTTATGGTGTTTTTTTACCTCATGGGGGTCTGAGTAGAGTTACTTAAGTCTAATTCAGTTAGAAGACCTAATTGAGATGCCCTCACCATCCCAATAGTTAGATAATGTGGGGGAGGGTTGGATGTATGTAAAAGCACAAAATGAAAGAAGAAAGGGAGGAGGGAGAGCGGCAGGAGGCCTGTAAAATAACTGCCTGTCAGGCAAAGACGCCTGCTATGTCTGCAACCAGAACCCTTTAATGAAATGAGACAGTTCTGCTTCCTCCACAACTTTCAAGTAAAGCTTCTCACACATGTCCACTTACAGATAAACATCTGATAAATGGCCACAATATATAATCTAGAAGGAATACACATCTTATTTTTAATTACATTCCACCTTTGAGTACAAGGGAAGGGAATATTGAACTGCCAATAACTTAACAAAATAAAATCTTTTTCATATATTTTTTTTCAGTGGATATCTACCGGTATGAATGACGCATGCGAATGAGTTGTAGCAAATGGTGTAAATGTCACTCTGACAGGTTAACTGTTCAGTCGCACATTCCAAAAATATGAGCCATGGCCGAGTGTGACTTTGAAGGGACAAAAATTCACATCAAATGTCTGACCTTCAAGGAGCCTTAACACTTAAAGTTGTACTGCTGTCCATAAATATTTTATTTCATGCATTTGGTTCATAAACCAACAAATAAATATTTAAATAAATGAACAATTTACAGGTTAAACATACAATAAATGTTTGGCCATTGCTTGTATATGAAACTTAGCTGATTAGAAGACTGTAGATAGCGATTTTGATTTGACCCCTACATCAACTCAGGTTTCCATAAGAAATAGTTGTGACCTTTGGTTGAATGGCATCCCACTCTTGTCTTCCTTTTATTCATGATTATCAACATAATAGGTGTTATCTGAAGCCTTTTAGCACTGCTGATGGTTACGAGAGAATGCTTTAATAGATTTCAGGAGAACAAAGGTAGGCAATGTTTAGTTGGGCATGTCAGTCTTTTTGTGTGTGGAAAAGTCCTGCATTAAAAACCCCATTCACAGGCCTGGTTGATGTGTAATTAAATGTGATTACTGAGGCAGTTTGTGTGTGTCCTTTCTGAGGTCGCAGATGCACGCTCACATACTCACATACACTTGAGGGTAGCAGCAGGTTTCACATCCCTTCCTTCAGTTCCTAAGGGAGGCTGTAGGGTTTGGTGGCTGATGGGAAATTTTGTGCATGCCTGAGTCCACAAAGACCCCCATTCAGTTGCATGCATGCTTGACCTCTCACAGTTCAGCACTCTGCTTTGTGCTCGCATGACCCCACACTGACCAGGGGCTTCCCCTGAGGTCAGCAGTTCAATCGGATGCCTGTGTCTAATTTCATCCTGGATAGAGTACCCCTCGAATCAAGACAGAAATCTGCCCTACTAGTCCCCAGTCCTGCCCCCTTTTCTCCTGTTCTGCTGGGACCTAATTCCAATTTTCAAGGATTATGTGCAGACTGACAAGACCCTCCAGGAAATAATCTGAATAGTAAGGTTGATTTAGAGGCCAGCGGTGTACAATTGCCAGACTTTTCCTGTCTTCTATCTAAATCAACTCTGCAAAACTAAAGCCTTATATCCTGTCCTAGGAGACCACCTTAATGCCCAGTTGGTGCACACCAGACACTCTCTAACACCGCAGAAGGTGCTTGCACATTGGATTCCACAAAGCTGCTTTTTCTAGACACCATCTTTTTTTTCTGACTCCCTTTTCTGTTGGCATCTTTGTCAAAATGTAACAGCGCCATGTCAAGGATTATGTAAAGACAGAGTGGGGAAGTGATGATCGATTACGTATTATGTGTTAAACAGAAATGCGCTTCCTACCTCTATATTTAGCAACACATTCTACAGACGTTAGTATAGGCTGAGGATGTTTTTTCTCCTCCTGATCACAGAGGGCAGCACATACACTGACGCTGTCACGTCCACTTCCTGGTTACGCATCGAGGAAATACTGTTATGGGATACGAAACCGTAAATTTTATTGCCGAAGTAGCCCATCTGCAGCAGTTATAACAAGACTCATTTTACCTCGAGCAGACGGGCCTTGAGATATAAAGCCGACAACCAAAATTAGGAACATCAGCGACACCGATGGTGACATAGTATTTAATGTCAGAGGGGAAGTGAGGACGTGGTAGGTAACGTTAACAGAATTTTGTTGCTCTGGTCACATGGCTAACGCCGATTTGCTGTCGTTGTTTGTATAACGTTGTTGTAGGTATGTATATAATGTATATGCAGTTTAGTTGAAGTATTTACTCGTTGGTTTACACTCGATCGTGTGTTCGTTTACCACAGAGCGCCACGTCACTGACTCGGCAAGGAAGCAGCTTTAACCTACTGCTACACCCTCTGGACCTGCGCTGCGTGTTTCTCCTCAAGCACTCGGATATAAAAAGCTGCAGCCCCTCAAGGAAGCCACAATGACGTCATCTAACTTGGGTTTAATAATGAATGTGGTAAACAGCATTGTGGGAGTCAGTGTGCTGACCATGCCCTTCTGTTTTAAACAAGTAAACACAAAGATATTTTTATTTACACCACGAACGCTTGTCTACACCCCAGTGTGTGCTTGCTGTTAAAATTTGCCCTAATACACTGCCAGAATATACACCCGCCGAAAGTGCCTAAACTGGGTCCTGGTAGTTCCTGCAGGGTTAAGCTTTTATTCGCCTCAACACACTTACGAGTTTTAAGTATACCTAGCAAGATCTTGATTAGTTGATTTAGTGTGTTTGATAAGGGTTGGAGCTAAACTTTACAGGACACCAGGACTGAGTTTAGACATCCCTGGTTTAAGTGCTCCTTTTTTTCAATCATACACGTTTGCAGTAGCATTAATCGATTTCTGACAACCAAGCAATTTGGGGTTAAGGGCCTCGATCAATGCCCGAGCAGTGGCCGCTTGGTGTTGCTGGAAATGAAACCCCAATCTTCCAATTAGCAGTCCAAATTTTCAAAAGTTCGTCACAAACATCCCTCCTTGGAAGCTTGGGGTCAGAGTACAGGGTCAGCTTTGATACAGCGCCCCTGAAGCAGGAAGGGTGAAGGATCTTGTTCAAGGATCCAACCGTGGCGCACTGGTGGTGGGGTCTTAACCATTTCAGTCACCATTGCCTGTTGTCCAAGAGCTTGACCACTGTTAACCATCAGAATGAGTAACACATGTGTTCTCAGTAGTTTTCACTTTTGAATAAATATTAAACTCGTACACACTAAATTTAATATAACTATCAGGGCTGTGTATTGGGAAGGGCCTCACAAGACAATACATATCACCATATATTATTCATGATACAATATATTATGATATATTGAAATACAATACATATTGTGCTACATTGCAGTATTTTAAAAAGCTATAGTTGCCATTTTTTGTCATGTGCATAATTATAAATAGTATAAAATAATAGTGAAATGTAAGACTCTCAAAATAAAAAAAGAAATTAAATGTACTTATAATATATAATTAAATAGAATTAAATATACAAAAAGTTTCAGGCTTGATTCCCGGGCATGGCGTCTATGCAGAGTTTGCATGTTCTCCCTGCGCTTGCTTGGGTTTACTCCGGGTACTCTGACTTCCTTTCACAGTGCAAAATCATGTACATCAGGTTGATTGGTGACTGTAAATTGCACAAGGAGTGTCAAAGTGTACACCTGCCTCTTTCACTATGTACGCTGAATGGTCTCCAGCAGAACCTTGTGAACCCAACTTCAATAAGGGAATAAGCGGGTATAGAGGTTAAATGAATAAATGAAAAAATATTCAGAATATAATAATCTAGGCAGTGAATATGTGATCCATTTGTTTTATTCCTGTTTTAATGGAATTTTGTCCTGGAAAATGAACTCTGAAAAAGAGTGGGAAACCTGTCATCTTAGCACGTTGAATATGGAGGTGGCTAAGCTAAAACAGGTAGAACAGAAATATGCTGATGCAATGTAAACTTAACATTTAAAGACTGAAGAATTTGACACCAACAAAAGGATCCATGGGTTCCAGAGCTGAAGTTCAGTCTGACATAATCATTAATACCAGTCAATCATGGCTAAAATGGCACAACCTGTTTAAGTAACAGTGTAGTGGTTAGCACTGTCGCCCCACAGCAAGAAGGTGCGGGGGTTCAATTCCCAGGCAAGGGGTCTTGTTTTGTGGAGTTTGCATGTTCTCTTCATGCTTTGCAGTCCAAAAACATGCATATTAGGTTGATTGGTGACCGTAAATTGCCTACAGAAGTATGTGGTTGTTCGTCTATGTGTGGGCATACAGTGGACTGGCGACCTGACCAGGGTGTACCCCTGCCTCTCGCCCTATGTGCGCTAGTATAGGCTTTGGCAAACCCCACTGACCCTGAATTAGGAAATAAGTGGGTATAAAAGATGAATGAATATTATGTTACACTGCTATTTATTATGTTCTGTTATAATATACATAATTATAATATTTACAACACTTATAATGAGCTAAGGCTTTTTAAGAACAATGGGAGGCCCTACCTGGTATGAATGTATTGTTCGCAATGAAGTGCTCAGTAACACAATATTTATTTACAGTGATTAAACAAGTAATTGAATACATTTCTGCTATTATAAGATTTTGTTTTTAACCATTTTTAATAGTTCTGATGATCAGATTATTATTGTGTATATATATTTAAATAAAGAACACAGATAATGTCCCTGACTAAAAAAATGTTGGGAACCATTTAGCCATAGTTAGCATAGTTAGTTTTCAAAATAGCCCTATATTGTTACTGATATAGTCACTAACACAAAGTGATTTTGTAGATGGTATATTTTTTGTGTTTTCAGGTGATGATCAGGTTTAGTAAATCCAATGTCTTAATTGAGTGTTAACCTCAAATGTTGTTTAAGTACACTATAACTTATATCAGCAGGGGAAAATCCTGTATCCAGCCTCATGCAATATCTGTTTGTTCATTTCCTCCATATAGTGTGGTATAGTACTAGGGACACTGCTGCTTTTCTTCTGCTCATGGATGACCCATCAGTCGTGCATGTTTCTAGTCCATGCAGCCAGCAACACCAAGCGCAGGACATATGCTGGACTGGGTAAGTATGACAAGCACATATCTGACCTTTTGAAAATGACATTTGGCAACAAGATGGTTTACAGCCGTTGCCCTCCATATTTAGTTTTCTTTGTATTGTTTATTCAGACTTAAATAGCTGTGCCCAGATTAATTAATTAATTATATATATATATATATATATATATATCATACTTTTTTTTTCTCTGCAGCCTTTCATGCTTTTGGTAAACCAGGAAAAGCACTAGTAGAGCTCAGGTCAGATATGTAATTATTACCTTTTCTCAATTTTTTTTTCCTGTCAGGAATTTATTAAAAAAATTCTCTTTTTATTTCTAGTATGATTGGCTTAATGCTTGGTACCTGCATTGCATTCTATGTGGTCATTGCAGATCTTGGCTCAAACTTTTTTGCTCAACTTTTAGGCCTCCAGGTAAGCAACTATAACATTGGCGATATTGTGGGTTCTACAGTAATGTTCTACACATAAAGGCAGGTGTAGTTTGGCAAAATAGACTAAAATAGCACAGAGAAACATATCAACCGCAACAGAAGACGCATTTAGTATGTAGTTAAGAGGATGCTTACAAGTTGATTTGTTAGTTTCATTTCATCTTCTGTACCCGCTTATTCCCGAATCCGGGGTCACGGGGGTCT
>JAOTQW010000041.1:6228312-6252621 GCA_026260075.1 Sisor rabdophorus | reverse complement strand
CAAGCCCGGGATTCGAACCCAGGACCTTCTTGTTGTGAGGCGACGGTGCTAACCAACTGCGCCACCGCGCCGCCCCATTTGTTAGTTTGAGAAGTTAAAATATTGATGCTCGAAGGACTGAAATCCAAAGTCATTAACAGATGTTGCTTTATCTGATATATACGATACTAGTCTATGTTGCTTTATCCACTCAGGTAACACGGAGTTTCCGGGTCCTGTTGCTTATTGCTGTGTCACTGTTCATCGTGCTACCACTAAGTCTGCAGAGAAACATGATGGCATCTCTTCAGTCATTTTCAGCCATGGCACTGATCTTTTACACGCTCTTCATGTTCACGGTGCGTTGCTCAAGTGTAGTTTTTATGATGTTGATGTTTAAGAGCTTGCCTTGGTTTATTTTGCACTGGGGGAATGAACAAAGACGCGCATCTTGGTTTAGATATTAAATATTTTTTAACTCGCATGTTTTATGTTTTGTTTATACAAACTCGTTTAATTTTTATTTCGTATTTTATTTCGTCAGTTCAGTTAGATTAGTTTAGAGTTAGACTTTATTGGTGCAAGAGGTACAAGACATGAAATTTAGTTAACAGCTAACCATAAGTGCAAAGTAACAGTGCAGTATAAACATGTGTATGTATGTATATAAATATATATGTACATATATATATTTTTAAGCAGCAGTTTACTGTAAAAAAAATTATGTACACACGTCCGTCTGTCTGTCTGTCTATCTATCTTTCTCTATCTATTTCTCTATCTCTATCGCTTTCTCTCTCATGTCTGTCTTATGTTCTCCCAGCCTGGTGGGGACCTAAACCTGAATCTACACAGACAAGTGTTTTTTCATGTGGGGACACGTAAAAAATGCAGGAAGGTTAGGTTTAAAAATAGTGAAAGACAATACAGTTTGTACAGTGTAATAACCAATATGCCTATACGCGTGTGTGTGTGTGTGTGTTTACAGAATTGTTTACAGTAAAATGCTGCTTAAGAGTCCTCACTCACTTTGTGTTTGGTATGCAACATTGTATAGTGTTCTGTAGATGGCCCTGTAATATTACTGTGTGGAGCCTCATCGGTTCATATTTTTCAGCCTTATTTCACTCACTTTTAAGTTAAATTTTAAATAGTACTTAACTTTTGTTTTTAAGTTGGTCGGTCCTCATGTTTTAAAAGATGTTTTACTTCTTTTGCTTCTACGTTCCTCTCAACAACAAAAACTTCTAGTGAGAGGCATTGTGCATATATTCACACACATTGAAATATTAAGCTGAATTCATCACAAGCTAATGAATGTTTCTCAGTCACAGCTAATGCATCATTTTTATATTATATTTTATGGCCTGGCCAGACTGATTAGCTTATAATTTAGTCTTGATAATGGTTTAAATTTAATACATTGTGTTTTGGCTATGCTGCCAGCTGCAATATCTGTGTTGTTACAATAGTCTTACAGAGTTTTACTTTTTATGTTCTCAGATTAACTGTCATCAAATCTTATGATAGCTTTTTAACAGCGAATGAAATTTTAATGTGTAGATTCAGGCCATGCCTTTAGTTGCTCTGATGTGTTAACAGTTAAGTCAACTTGCTGCACAAGAAGCCTTCCAGGCCCAGATTGGTATGGCCTTTAACTCTCTAACCTTAATGTGTCTTCCCTTTGCCCCTTCTCTGAACTGCTCTACTCCTCACGTGCCCTGCCTTCCTGATGGGCTCTACTTCGGCTGCTTCTAGATAGTGTTGTCCTCTCTGCGTTACGGCATTATCACTGGGTCATGGGTGGACAAAGTGCACCTGTGGCGCATCAAGGGGGTCGTACAATGTCTGCCAATAATCGCCACTACCTTCTGCTGCCACCCGTAAGTAGCCTACGCCCTGGACCAAGGCATTCTACCGTCACAGGATTCAACCTGATCACTGCATTATCGTCGACTCCCCCTACACTCTTCATATAAACCCAATCATATATTCATCTGTTAGTCCAAGTGTGTGTGTGTGTGTGTGTGTGTGTGTATGTATGTGTACAATGATATTTTTTGTGGCTTTTGTTACGGCTTATGGTTACGGTTCAAAAGGATGGATCCTGGAGTTTTTATAGGGAAAGAAGTTATATTTTGAAGTTGGATACTGCTTTCTCTGTACTGGAAAATTCTGTTCCGTGTTTATTATTATCAAGTGGTTGGCATTGTGGATTTAAAGCAAGTTAAGAATACCAGGACCCAAAAGAGGGAATCTACTGTAACGTAGTCAGATGTCGTTTTTGGCTGCATTCTTTTTAGCTGCTTTTTGACTGGTGGTCTGCTCTCTTTCCAGTGGCCAATTTGATGGCCTGGTCAAAATTTGTTTCCCCTCTTTCTTCCTCTCAACCTTTTTGATAATGAGACGTGCTATAATCCTGCTGCTTTCCCCTTCACCACAGATCGTGCTCTCATCCTTCAAACATGGCCTCCTCAGTAGCCAGTGGCTCAGCAGGGTCATTTACATACGCTGGGACGGCGTCTTTCGCTGCATCCCTATCTGTGGCATGGCATTCGCCTGTCAGTCGTAAGTACTCCCCTCTCCCTGTTTTGTTTCCCTTTTTTTGTGTACATGGTGCACTGTTGTGACAATTTTTTTGTCATTTTTTAGAGAGCAAGTAATATATGTTGTCTACAATCGGGGTTCATTTTCATTGTGCTAAAACATCAGCCTTAGTGCAGGTGTAAAAAAGGTTTTGCTCTGAGAATTAGTCGGTGTGTTGAAAGCTAAAAGTTGTTGATGTGTCAGGTGTTATGCGCTGAGAAAATGGACCCCAACTGCTAGCATCAACTAAAATGAACAACTCATGCAAAAACAATTAGAATAACTCATTTCCTATTTTCTCTCTTTCCACACTGGAGAACTGCTGTGTAGTACTAACACTAATACTAATGTTCTCACTGCAATATATGATCTTTGCCATTGCACTCATCATCAATTAAGCACTCTATTTTAAAAATGTACATAGTTGTTTGGTCTTTGCAAATCATGTTTTGGAGAAAACCCATTTTTATTTTAGTTAAGGCTGCACAATATATCAAACTCATCGAAACATTGCAAATCTCAATATGCAAATAACAATAATTTGCAATATATGATTGATTTAATACTTCAGATAATTATATGTGGTCAGAGTTTTAGGTCTGTGTTAATAGTCAAACATTGTGGATTTTAGTTGGGATATATGCATGTGACAAAAACAAGCTGTGAATTTTTTTATAATGAATTAATCTTGATGGAATAAGCCAGCTTTTGTTGCACCAGCAGTTGCTGCCAACGCTTTTGGTGCCGACGCAAAGATGCACCTCAAAGATATAGCAGTATTTTGTGCTTTGAAGGAGATGATCAAATGCAGGCTGAAGTTCAATGTAGAACGTTAATCTCAAGTGGCAACACAAACCTGGAAACACTAGACATGTTTAGTCACTTCAAAACCAAGCAGTATTCATATCTTCAAAGATAAATGTGTTTGAAGAAACATGTTGGTTAGATATTGTTTTTAAATTGTATTGTATTTTGAAAATCATCTTATTTAGTATACTATTGCATATAATTTTTTAGTATTGTGCAGCAGTTGTTGTTGTTGTTGTTGTTAAAGTGAGGTCTTTAGCTGCACAAGCCTAAATAGCTAAGTCTCATGGCTAGTTTGCTGAGCAGCATATCATGTATTAACAAAATATTAAGGATATTCACTGTGTTCCACTCTCACATTACTTAAAAATAATTTTTGGCTTAATTGTTTATCAATATTTGGGTTAATGTAGGCCTATGGTATTTATTCTGTAACTAGAGGAGGCTAACAGCTTTGTGTTGTATTTGCTTAGATTAGTTTTTTTACATAGCCTAATCCCATAATTGCCCATAAAAGGTACTGTATTTACAGTAAAACTAGTGTTTAGTTTTATTCCCACAAATGTTTATTGAGGAACACATCAGGCTAAAATGAAACTGTATATGTACCCCTTAAATTGTGTACAAATTGGATAAACAGTTTTTTCATAGAAAAAAAATACATATAGGTTTAATTGCTAAAAAATATAATAATCATCTTAAAACTTTAGATTGTGCAGGTCATGTGCATATGACCAAATAGTAATGTGCAAGTCAGTGTGATGTAACACAGTTGCTTAGTTCATTTTGGAATTCTGTTTTTTCAGCAGCGCTCAGCATTTTCTCACTGTGGCATAAAGTGAGTAGAGGACGTGTCAAAAATGTGTTTGAGGTACCACGACTTTCTGTCTACCTCCAGGCAGGACCAATTTTGGTGTCGTTTCTCTAGTTGTTAATGTTGTTGTAGAAGGTCAGTTCATGTTCCTCTAATTCAGTGTTTTGAAAGAAGGAAACTGAGTCTCCCTCTCTCTCTCTCTCTCTCTCTCTGTTTATACAGAACACCTCACTCTCATTCTCAATCACATGTTTTTTTTCACAGCCTGCCTACTTCTATCAACATGATTGTGTCAGAGCTACAGCATGGTGTGTGCTATTAAGCTGTATTAGATTCTTTTGTATGCGAGATGTGTGTGCGTGCGTGCGTGTGTGTGTGAAAAAGCTCGACACAGGGAGAGAGAGCGCGACACAGGGAGAGAGAGCACGACAGAGAAAGAGCGCAACACAGAGAGAGAGAGAGAGACACAGAGCGACACACAGAGAAAGAGCGACACACAGAGAAAGAGCGACACACACAGAGAAAGAGCGAGACACACGTACAGAGAAAGCGAGAGACACACGTACAGAGAGAAAAAGCGAGAGACGTGCAGAGAAACATGCAGAGAGAAAAAGAGAGACATGCAGAGAGAAAAAGAAGGCACACTGAGAGAAAAAGAGACAGACAGATAGAGAGAGACAGACAGACAGATAGAGAGAGACAGACAACTAGAGAGAGAGACAGACAAATGAAGAGACAGACAGATAGATAGAGAGAGACAGTGGATAAAAAAAGAGACAGACAGAAAGATAGAGAGTGAGAAAGACAGACACAGAGAGTGACGGACAGACAGAGAGTGACTGACAGCAAGAGGGCGATATAAGGAATTATAAGTAGTGGGTTACAGTGTTAATGTGTAGAGTGTTGTAATGCAGTCCGGCGGCTTTCGCTAAGCGTCTCTGTATAAACATACACACACACACACTCTTAAAGTGGTGAGTGACGCTTGGCTCAGGCTCTTTGGACAGTGGTCAGAAAGTATGACACACGATGCCACTTATGCCAATCATTAGAGCAAAGGCGAGCCTTACTTATGTAAGGTATTTGACTCAATGTGAGCGCAAAACGGGCCTTTCAGCACCCTGTGTGTACCTCTAATTAGAATGACTTCACCCTATTATGCAGCATATCTCACATTTAAAAGAATCTAATGCAACTTAATAGCTTGATTTCCAGTAAGGGGGGATGTGCATGTGGATGTGAATGGTAGATTGTATATAGCTTGGAAAAAAAAAGCTTCATGATTTGAACTGTCAGCAGATCAGTTTAATCCCAGTTTAAGTGCTGTGAGGTGTTGACAGTGTAATGTGTAAACACTGATTTTATTTCTTATAACTTACTGTATTTTATATATACACAAATACACACTATAACACTTTCTAATAGCTGCATCCTTTTAATCCAATCTCAAATTAATTAGCGTCCCAAAATTTTCATTTAGCACCATGAAGTAATTGCTCCAATGCACACCTCCCTGTGTAATCTGGTAATGCAAAGGTTTACTAGTTCATTCTTGGCGTTTCTGATAAAAAGCTTCAATACTGCGCTTGTAGCACAGCTGTAAATGCAATTGATTGTCTGTACTTCTCAGCGGAAACGATTCTCTCGCTCACGTCTCTTCTTGTCCCTGGGTTTTTATTGCAAGTGAGTTCCAGCTATGAGATTTTCTGGCCTCTGGCACCATACCAGGCTTTGGGTAAAGAGCACATAACACAGTGCTGTATATTCTAATAAAATAGTGAGTGTGAGTGAGTGTGCGTACGGGTTTATATAGCCTGGTAAGAATCTAAACCTGAACACATACAGACTCATGTCACGGTTGGAAAAGTAAGTAAAGTAAAAAGGCAAAAAGGTTAGGGTTAAAGTCAAGGATAGGTGACAGAAAATACAATTTCCACAGTGTAAAAACCCTTACACCTATGGAGGGTCCCCATCAGGGTAGCAAACCTGTGTGTGGGTGCTTGCGTGTGTGTGAACAAGAAGAGCAAGAGTGCAGTAAACAGCTGAGAGAAAAAGGACCCAAACAAAAGCTTGACCTGGCAGAAAACTTTATAACATTCTAAAAATCTGACTCGCACTTTAGTTGCTAATATATAGCTATAATAACCCCCCCCATTTAGTGTTTCAACGGTCTCTAGTTTTATTAGTTGTCCTGATGACACATGGGTTTTTTCCCCACATTTTTCTGTGCTTTTCCCCTCAGTGCTTTCCAAAGATATCCAGCTGTTTATCATTTGCCTGTCCCATCATTTGTCTTTTCCTATTTCTCTTTTTATAAGTTGTGTCTTCAGCTCATATGAAACAAATATTGAGCTTCTCCGTCAAATACATGCTTTTCTTTTTTTTTTTTGCACCTCTCCGCCATCACCCTAGTGCTTGCGCTAACAACTTATAAAATGTTCTGCTGTAGTCTTGTATATAAGATTTGAAGTATATAAAACTAAATGCAGTACATCAGTTAATGTTTCTACATATCACAATTAAAGTTCAATCAATGTGTACACACACACACACACACATATGTATATATATATATATTAAAATGTTTTGTTCCACAGGCAGGTGTTGCCCACCTACGACAGTCTAGATGAGCCTTCGGTCAAGAGAATGAGCACAATTTTTACTTCTTCTCTCAATGTTGTTACCACCTTTTACATCACGGTAGGTTAAAAATATATTTGCTTTATTGAATATTTTTTTGTTCACTGCAAGTGATGTTTGTTAGCCAAACATGAGACTAGGTTAAAACAATGAGGCATACATACTTGTCTTATTTCTTTTTTCAGTATACTAGACAGATGAAAACACTTGTAGAGGAAAGGAAAATGGTTAATTTGGTTCTGCTAGTATAAATGCTGTTAGAAAATTGTGCTACCTGTATTTAAAAACACACTTTGTAATTATGAATAAAAACTTTTTGTGTTGTGTACTTTTAGCCACATGAGTTTTGTTACTAAACATTCCCAGGAGGGTTAATTGCTGTTGAGCTTCCGGTGTCACTGTCTCCAGCAACTGTTATTTTTTGAATGATTTCAAAGTTTCTGTGTGGAAATAATAATAAAAAGATTAACACTGATCCAACAGCACTCTTTCCATACAAGCAAATGAGTACATTTCCAATGTGAATTATGGATCTAAACCTTAATGTGAAATTGTTATGCCACTGCGTACCAAAAATATTAGAGATTATCTGTAAAATTTGGTAATTTATCAGGGGGCTCTTGTCTTATTTGAATATAATACTGGTTTTATCTCAAGGCTCTAATAAATGAATTTAAAGCTCTGTTTCTAAAATGTGCATTTAGCCTTTGCCTAATGGTTTAGGCAAAAGAGTGTAGTGTAGTCATTTTAAATCCCGCACGTAATTAAAGCTGAACCCATCTAAATCCAATTATTTAATACATTTTTTTTTATTTTATGTTCTTTCCCCTTAATATGATTTCTTATTTATATGCTAGACAGCATTTGAACATCACATTTGGTTTTAGGGGTTAAATTATAAAAGCATTAGAATACACCTTTAATTAGAAGGCTATTAATGGAAGGCCTTAAGTTTTCCTCTGCCTCTGGAGAGATCAGGCGTCTGTTCACCTCTCGCTTACTGTAGTTTCCCATCAAGTGCCTTAGGTGATTACTTTCTTTTGTCTCAGTGTGGCAGTACACTTATACTATTTCAGTCTTAAAGTGTAAGAAATTGGTAGAGTGTGAATGACAGAAACAGTCTGAATGGCACGTTTCTTCCACCACATAAACAGCAGCCCACTTCATCAGTCTCTGACGCCACCCTCTTTAGTCCTCTATAAATATTTTTAAGGTGGAATGCTATTGAAGGCGATGTCAATTTTTTTATCTGTTTCTCATACAGCAGCAAATAAATGTTACCTTGAGAGATAAAAGGGTTTTATGTGTTTTTAGCTACTCCTGCATTTGGACTTTTGTAGTTCATAGCCCCTTGCTTTTCTTATCCTAAAAAATGCAGTGAAGCAGGAGCTGTGTACAGCAGAGTGTAGGAGATTTGTGGTGCTCTCAAGGACTTTTGTCTGTTGTTGTTCCTGGAGGAACCCTCTATTTACCTCTGTGGCTAGATCAAGGCCGATTTGAGAAACAGTGTTTCTGTTGCCTTTCCTTTTCACTGTCAGCATACAGGGGCCAATGGACTCAAAAGACCTTGGGAAAAAGTGTTTTTTGCATACCTCCGCATTATTGTTTTCTTAAATAAACACTAGCATTTTACCATCTGGTATAGTTTTAGTTATCAAAGTGATATTACTGCAATTTATATTTAAAAACAAAATTAGATGTCTGTAGTCCATCTTTCTTGGTATTCTATCACCACCTTGTTCTTTCTGTCTCTACTGATTTTCTTACAGGTAGGGTTTTTTGGCTATGTAAGCTTTACAGACACCATTGCTGGGAACGTGCTGATGAATTTTCCCTCTAACCTTGTGACCGAGATGATCCGGGTGGGTTTCATGATGTCTGTAGCCGTGGGCTTCCCTATGATGATCCTGCCGTGCAGGCAGGCTATTAACACCATGCTGTTTGAGCAGCAGGTAAGATGCCCAACTGTGCCAAAGCTGTGCTTTTAACTACACTGTCCTGCAAATCAACAGCTTTGAGAAACATAATCTACTCAGCAAATTCTTACAAAAGATTTGTTTATCATTATGGTATGTACCTTCTTGGTGAAATCTGGGTACGGTTTTAGCTCGAAGTCATGTAGGATCTTGGCGCCAACAGGAGCCATGATATAAGGAGTTAGGCGGCAACTACAGAGCAGACAGATTCAGGAGCTAAATAAAAGTGTATGATTGATGAAGAGAGCTGCACCATAAAGCTGCTGAGACACTGGCTCGCTGTGTTGAATCCGCTCAGATGCCAGCACGAAGAGGCACACTTTGCCATGAAAACACACTAAAGGGTTATTTTCCCATTGAGAAAACATAAATTTATGCAGGTCCTTTAGAAACATAAACACTGAAACCTTGATTTCTTATGAAACTGAAGTACTACTGCACAGTTTATCTTTTCTTGGTGTTTTTTCAGCAAAAGGATGGCACGTTTGCCGCTGGTGGGTACATGCCTCCCCTTCGCTTCAAGAGCATTACTCTGTGTATTGTGTTTGGCACTATGCTGGGCGGTATCCTTATCCCGAATGGTTAGTACAAACATGTGGAATATCTGCTTTATTGTTAATGTGCATTCTGTTTTATTCACTCTCAGCTCAAGTTGCGTCTGTCTATTCTAGAAAATGGTAGCTGATGCTGCCTAACACCATTTGTTCAGTCAATGCAGCATTCATCCAAGTAAAGCAGGATAACCAAGACATGTTTTAGAAAGAAGAAAATCTGTTTTATTCATACATCAAGCACCGTTGTTGACATGGATTCTGCTTGACTCTGCGGACCCAATTAGTCTAATAGAGTGAAAGAGGGCTAGATACTCAGATGGGATTGAAAAGGAAGCATAGCTTTGTTCACAATAATGGCTCCACTGCCTGTCAGAAACACTGTAGCCACAAAAATCACCTGTAGAGAAACAGACACCTGAGGGCACAAATTTGAGTAAAACAACATGGCTGCTCTTAGGATAAAAGTTTATGGGCTCTATGCTCAGACTGGTTATGTAGGGGGACCATAGAGAGAAAATAGGAAACAGTGATTCAGAAAATTAGATGCAGCTTCCCTGAAATTCTGATGTTAAATATGTTAGTTTTACTACCATTTTATCTATATTTTCCTTCCATTGTTGATTGGTTTATACTTTGTGTGTGTTGCAGTTGAGACTATTTTAGGTCTGACTGGAGCCACTATGGGCAGCTTAATCTGCTTTATTTGCCCTGCTCTTATATACAGGAAGATCATGAAGAATGGCCTTGCTGCTCAGGTACTGCACACATAGCATGTCTATGCACATCTTGCATTCTGCTGAATCGGGCATATTGTGTTAGGAACAGAATCTCAGATAAAATATTTGATGTGTCTGCATGAAATCTGTTGAGATGGTCTATTGAAAGTCTGTGAGATGCACATTTACTGCATGTGTTTGCATATGCGCAATTGTGAGAATGTAGACTGCTGTTGCTATAGAAGAATGTCTAGATTTTGACTGAGTGGATTTTTGGTTGCTTTAGCATGCATTTATCTGCTCCATTTTTAACTTCAGTTGCTTAAAACTTGGAAGCAGGCAGCGCTACTGCATTTATTTTAAATAAGTGCTGCCATGCAGATGTGACACGTTGTGCCTAAGTGCTGGTGGTCACAGGCTGGTTTATGCATTTAACATTAACCTGGTTTTCCAGTCCAAAGTGTGTCCAAAAGGGGTTTGTCCCTATCCAGGGCTATGCACAATAGATAATCTGTAAGGTGTTTGGGTTATCTTAAGAGATGTCCCTCTGCCAAAATACTGCCCTATTTTTCCTAGTGAAAATTAAAAATACTTGTGTCACTTGTGTAGCAATGCCACATTTTGGAAAATCTTTTGAAAAAGATAAATTTGTTTTGAAATGCTATTAATTTTATTTCTCTAGCTGGTACTGTGGGTTGGGCTTGGGATTCTGCTCCTAAGTACCGTCACCCTGTCCATTCCCAGTGAACCAAATCAAGCACAGCCTCCTGCTATCATTGCCGAATCTAATGACAACCCTCCTGTTGTTGCTGTGCCAGAGCTGCCCAAACATCCCGGTAAGTCAATAAAGTGGAAAGAGAAAATGCGAGAAAGGAGACAAATGCAAATGGAAAAGGGCAATTGAGAAAGAGATCATAAAAGGAAAAGGATAGAGTACAGTGAGCAACACAAACTCCAAAATTAGGCCTTCTGTTCTGACCTAAATGATGCCCTTCAAATCTAAACGTTCACTGTCCCAGTGTAGTAGCGAGACAGCCGCTGGCGTTTTTCCTGCTAAAACACCAGCTGAGGAATAGCCGGATGGGAAAGCGTCCAAATACAGAATAGGGCAAAGGAAATGATTGAGGGGACTCAAATTCCCCCTACTGTAAAAGGGACGGGTTGTAAAAACTGCACAAGGGCAGTTCAGACAGCTTTATGTCTTTACACCCATTCTTTCCTCTCGCTTTCTATCTGCTTCTCTCCTCCCCTTTCTCCCTCCTCTTACCAAACCTCCTCCCACCCCCTCTGACTGACACTGGCATTTATCACTGAGTGGACACCCACTTCCACACCTGTTTCCTGTTTATGGCATGCTGGTAAGGGCAGCTGTGCAGACGCACAGATCTCTGAGCAAGTGAACGAGTGCGCGTGAACGGGGGAGGGTGTAAAAAAAAAAAAACTAAGGACGCAAAAAAGTGTCTGCAGGCATAGAACACCAAAATTACATGCTCTGCATTTCACATTTTTTATACTTTGCTCTTGTTTTTGCTCGTTCCTCCCTGCTGTGTTATTACCCTGGAGGCGATGGTGGGTAAACTACCTTGGAGATGGTAGCTTTTTACTAGAGTGGCTGAACTGCTAAATATAAAGGTTACAATCTTCTAATTATTATGTAAATTTAGGGAACAAATTTATTTTCCTTCATTTTACTTGGTAAACTTTGAGTTGTTTGTTTTGTGATTTTATAATATTAATTTTTAGTTGCAATTTATTAAAAGCCAACCTGAAATGGGTCTTAAAACACCTATCATCCTGCAGTGAAGAGAACCATAGCCCCAGGACCAAAATAGGAAAGATTGTAAATACTCAAAATCTTCAATTTTTTTGTTACTTAGGCCAAATGGCAAGGTTATATGGCAAGTACTATCTGTTTTATCTATTGCTTAGCTTAAGTAGGATTTGACTTTCTGTAGCTGTTTTCTATGGTCTTACGTACTTTGCTGCCCCCTCCTGACCAAAACATTTACTTCTACTAGGTGGATCATGAATTTATTATATAATATCTGTTTACTACAACTCTTTTAAGTGTTAAATAAAATGAAGGACTTTCAAATCACATAAACTGTGACACTGAGAACACACTGGAAAGTCTCCTTTCTTTTTACTCCTGAGGACATGGTGTCTGTGATTTTTAACAAGAATTTGGACTTAAAGTTATTTTCAAATTATTCCTGATCTCATTTATTAACGGCAATAGCAGAATTATCCTTAGCTTTATCTGAGTACTCAACAAAGGTCTTCAGCCTTGTCCCTTACACCCAGAGATTTTCAGGTTCTCCAGTCTCTCTAAATCGTTCGATGTTATACACTAGAGATGATGTAACTAGCAATGCCTTTGCAATTTGACTTTTTAAAGTATTCGTCAATCCTTTTACAATCTGGTTCACTCTTTTATAGATTAAAGAACCTCTGCCCATCTTTACTTCTGAAAGTCTCTCTAAGCCATCCCTTTTATAACTAAATCATTTTAATGCCCATTAATTAGATGTTACTTCTCCTGAATCTTTTTTTTTTATTTTTTGCTTTCCTAGCCCTTTGTTGACTTTCTGAAAACATGTAGCAGGGATCCAATAAAAGAAGCTCATTTAGTGAATAAAAGTGTACAGCTTCTCTGTTTTAATATTTTTATATATGTGGTATTGTGAATAAAATATTTGCTTATGTAATTTAAAAGTTTATAACTTTACATGCCATCCTTTCTCTACAAAGGTTTAACAGGCTACTAAAAGGATGAGCATGTTATGTCAGTTTGTTGTAGGTTCCGTGTCCATATTCCTTGCAGTTCGGTTTGAGACGTTCTCCCCTTTTTGTTTAGCTGACCAAACCCCTGTAGTTCCAGTGGCAGCCAAAGATCCAGACATACCCAATTTGGTTAAGGATCCGATCTTACCTGCCAAAGAAATCCTGGAGAAGAAAGAGCCAGTTGAACCGCCACAGATAAAGGTTCCCCTGGACGTGCCTGAGAAAAAGAATAATGAGGAGGTTCAGTTAGATCGTCCCGGAGCAGGTATTTATTATAAAAAAAGGTGCCACATTACAAGACTGTTTTCTTGTTTATACAGTACGGCTTTCATTATAATTGTGTAAAAAAATGTTATAATTTGAATCACAAATGCTTGATTAATTACAAAATGTGTGTTTTAAAGTTTGCAGCTGTTATTGATCCCATCCGATTCCAGTTGTTCAAAAGTTTTAACATTACACTCGGTTTTCTTGTTTATACAATACTGCTTTCATTATAATTGTGTAAAAAAAATGTGTTATAATTTGAATCACAAATGCTTGATTAATAACAAAATGTGTGTTTTAAAGTTTGCAGCTGTTATTGATCCCATCCGAGTCCAGTCGTTCAAAAGTTTTAACATTACACTCGGCTTAAACACATGATACTAGGAGCAATATATTAACAACACATCTGGCATTTATTTATATACTATTTTGTTACAGAAATTGCAGTGCCTGATGGAGAAGCTCATCGCCACGAACCACCTATTCCTCATGACGAGGTTCACATAGAAAAGCGCAAGAACCAGCAGGAGCTTGATGAAGAAAAGAACAAAGCTGTTAAAAAGGAAGAGGAGGAATTGGCAGAACAGGGGGCAGGCCAACAGCAAGAGGTGACACAAGAGAGACACCAGAACGAGGTGGAGCATAACAAAGAGGATGCTGAGAAGGTCCATGCTGTCCAGGACATAAACAGTGAGATCCATGAGAAGGTGAAAGAAGAGAAGCAGCCAGAGTTAGTGGTGGTAGTGCATAAGCCTGTGGAACAGCCATCCATAGTGAAGGAACCGAATGCTGAAAACAAACCAGATAATAGGAAATCAGAAGAAAAGGATAAACCAGCTGAGTCAGTTAACCGTGAGTACCTTCTCAACAACAGTTTGGCATATATTGAGTCAGGGTTTAAAATAAATAGACAAAAAAGACAAATTTAAAAAACAAAATTAAATAAAATCCCACAACCAGGGCAGCTACACAAATTACAACCCTAAAATAAGTTTATATCAGAAAGGAAAATAGCTAAAAATTGATTTAAAGATAAATTAAAAGATTTTTGTATAGTTTTTACAGTATACTGAACTGAATTATATTGTATCAAATATATGAACTAAATCATCCTTAGTAATAATCAGATCAGTGCAGAATTTCTGCAACACGGCTTAACTGTATTAAAGACCTATAATGTCAACTAATATTAGTGCGTAATTGAAACCAAGTATTTTTGAGACATTTACACTTAAACCTTGATTTTCTATGTGCTTATTTCACTAATTGATCCACTGTACAGATCCTGAACCAGCAGAGCAGTTAGAGGTGCATGATGAAGCTGCCAGTCAAGAACAAAAAGGAGAGAAAAAACAGGACGAAAAGGACAACAAGGAAGGAGATGGAGACAAGATGGAAGGTAAGCCCAGCTTTTAACTAAACTGACACCCTACATCAAAACTAAAATAAGCAGGGGTTTTGTTTCCAAACAGCTTTTTAAGCAACATGAAATCTTTGGCTGTTATTTCAGCTGGCCTGTATTTTGATTGTTTACAGTTCAGTATTTAAGGTGTAACAAATTGCATGTAACAGTGTTCGAGTTTGGCTATAATTCCTTCTCCCAGTATAGGCTAATTTCTGGGGTCACTGAAAGCTGATTCTGCATGATTTCTGTTTTGGTTTATGCAACAGTAAACCTTACTTCTATTTTCCTTGCTTTACTTCACTTTTTTTATTAAGGCGCTCTTATGGCACTTTTTTCTCTGTCTCTTTCTGTCTCTTCCATCACTGCTCTATTGTGCCCTGGACTTCTGCCACAGTGATTAAAAAGATTGTTGCAGGTATGAGGCTCTAGCATTTGACTTTTAACATGCTGTATTTGACATGAGTTCATGTTATTAACGCAACTAATACTGTTCCTTCTGTAACCTTTCCTTAACATCTTGTCTAATGTTACTGTCATCCTGGCTACTACATCTGAAAGCACAATCATTACAAAAACAGCTAGCTTACCGTGTCGCTGTGTGTGTCATTGTGTGTGTGTCCCCGTGTGCTCTAAATATTTGCAGTGAAATAGTTAGATGGCAAAGTAGTCTTTAACAGAATCAATAAATCTTTAACTGTAACATGTAGCCTCTAGTTAATTTCCCTAGCTTAGACCTAAAAATAGAGAACTTTTTTCTTTTAAATAATTGATTTTACTTAAATCTTTAGTGGCAGCTGCAGAGTATGGTTAAATATAAACATCTGTAATGTTGACTTTCTCCTCAGAGGGAGTGTTGGACCATGCCGTGCTACTGCAGGTTATTAAAGAGCAACAAGAGCAACAAAAGAGGCTGCTGGATCAACAGGAGAAACTCTTGGCTGTCATTGAGGAACAGCACAAAGAGATCCATCAGAAAAAGGATGAAGAGGAGGAACCCAAAGCTGCAGGTTTATTTACTAATAGCTTATGCTTTACTATAATGGTTAAATTATTAAATTCCTTAGCGCTGAGTCACAGAGATCTGCTGGAGCCTATCCCAGCACACATAGGGCGAGAGGCAAGGGTACACCCTGGACAGGTCTCCAGTCCATCACAGGGCCACACATTGACAAACACGACACACACAATTTAGAGTCACCAATCAACTCAATGTACATGTTTTTGGACTGTGGGAGGAAACCAGACTACTCGGTGGAAACCCATGCAAGCGGGGAGAACATGCACTGAAGGACCTGGGAATCGAACCCACGACCTTCTTGCTGTGAGGCAAATGTGCTAATCAATACACACAAATCATGACACAAATATAAACAATATTTATATATTTTTTAACATTTTTATTATTTCTTCACAATGCTATTTAAATAAAGCAGATTTTCATGTAGAATATTTACATAAATGTCAGGCTTTTGGTATTTTGGATGCCAGATTGTCTTACTGGCACAGTGCACTTACACTTACTTGAAACAACATGTACTAAAGACAAAGGGGTAAGGCCTATGGGAAAGCAGTTGCCATGACCAGAATAACATATTTAAAACAAATATTTTTTTTTTAAATATCAAAAAAACCTGAAAAATACTTTTTTAATGTATCAATCATATTAAATAATCAGAATTTACTTTCTTAAATCTTGTGCTTTGATTTCACTTAAAAAAAAATTATCCCAGATTTTCATTCTGGTCTCAGACCTTCGAAACTCAGTGTATGTTTGTATTCAGTTTAATAATTAGCATGTGCTGCATTTAGGTGATGCTGTAGCTGACCCTGGTGAAAGACAGCAGCAGTATGACAAAGCAGATGCAGATGGGAAGGCAAAAGCCTCAGAACACCAGCCAGACCACCGCCAGAAACTAGAGAAGCCAGCACACGCTCAAAAGGAACAATCGAACGATCTGGTTATGAAAAATAATGGGCAAGATGTAGAAGAGGACCACAAGATTGCTGCTCCTTTTAACCCAGCACAAGATAATGTGGACAAACAGCCTCCTCAAAAGGCAGAGCATGGAGATGACAATTTGCAGAGAGATCTTGGTGCACGAGGAGTGCCATTACGCCAGCATCAGCCTGAACCTGCTAAAGAGAAGCTCAAAGAGCTTCATTCTGACGATATTGCCAAAGAGGAGGAGCAAGTAAAACTGAGATTAGCTGAGCTGGAAGCCAAGCAAAAACAACTTGAGAAGGAGAGGCTTGAGAAGCAAAAGTTAGAACAGGAGAGGCTTGAGAAAAAGAGTTTGGAAGCAGAGGGTTTAAAACAAGAGAAGGACAAGCTTAATGAGGACATTGAAAAACATGCTATAAAACAGAATTTGTTAGAGCAAAGGGAAAAGCAGGAGAGGATTGACAATCAAGATATTAATCAGAATGAAGTCATTAATAAGGAGCAGCAAGCTCCTCAACCTGTAAAGAAAGGAGGCAGAGACCTAAAGGAGAATTTGAATCCTCATGACAGGGAGCTGCAGAAAGAACAAAAGAGCAGAGAGGAAGGAGAGATAGATCTTAAAAGGCGGCGCAGGGCTCTGGGAGCTGAAAAGAGACGTGTCCCTGGATTGGAACCACTGCTGGAGATTGGTGGGTCAGACCTTCATGTAGCCCTTGAAGCTCATCTGATGGCTGGAGCTGTATTTCATTCCCGCCAGATTAAACAGACTTCACAGGAGCAAATTTCAGATGAGTAGTTTTTTCACCTAACAATATTTAGACACAAATGTGTGTGCACACACTTCCATTGCTCATCCAGCAATAGCTCACTTAGCTGAAGCAAGTCTCTACTGTACAAAATGCTGCATCAGCTCCTGAGTTTAAATCTGGGATTAAAATGTATTTAAATGGTACACACACTGAAGGATATGCTTAATCTGTATCTACACAGTTTTTTTATTGCTCCAATGCTCCAGTATCTTTCTAGAAATGCTGTATTCCAGGGATCTGCCTTTCCTAACAGTAAATTTAGTTTTCACTCTAATTCAGAACATAATTTTTTGCGTTTTTATCTCTTACTCACATTGTTACAACAAATTTCAGAAATTGTAGCCTCAACCAGTGAAACCAGTCATCATAAATGGACAGTAAAGTTGGCAGAAATTGACTGTATTGAAACTAAGTGTATTTTAACTAAGTGGAGCGGTTCCTGATTTGCATACATTAACCCAGTCATTAGACGTTCTATCCTAAAGGATTTTACATCAGTGGGTTTATTAGGACTGCCAAAGTTTCTGTAATTATATTTGCTTAATATTCTAAAAAGCTGAGTGTTTATAAACAATTTAATTGTAAGTAATTTTCTATTCACTGAAGACCAAAGGTTTAAGTTGAAACCAGCCTTATATATTTCGTTATCAGCTTATGCTTTGCCTGGAAAAATACAAGCCCCAAGTTTGTGGATACCTGATCATTACACCCATATGAATAGACACAGCCGGAGTTTACCGATCACCAGTCCAACACCTAAACCAACTCCCATGTACAGCCCAGACCTTTTTTGTCTATTATAAATCAATTATTTAATTAATGCTCTTGTGGCCAAACAGGCAAACATAGCATAGAGTTAATATAACATATAATGGACTGTATCCGGAGTTGGGTGTATTAAATAAACATGTATGGAAATAATGCTTGGGTCTCCACAAACATTGGCTATGTATATTAGATAGCTCTTTAACTTATCATTAGAAATTTCTGATAAAGGACCAAACACTTAATTATGGTCTGGGGAAATTGCAGCACTTAATTGCTAACCTATTCCAGTCACTTTAGCTGGAGGCAAAAACTAAAGAAAGCTTAAAAACATTCTCCAAACCTGCTCTACTTCTCTAAAAATGAGCATCATGTATTAATGTGTGTTTATTATTTATTAGCAGAACAGTTTGTAATACACTTGGACGTCAGCCCATGAGTCCAGTATAAAGGTCTGCAACTACTTAGAGCACTTGGTTAATAGTATAAAAAAACCAAAAACTAATATTTTCCATAAAATGTTTTGTATAAATCTTTATTTTTAGAGGTCAACCAAATTATAATTGATTTATCTTGTTTTTGGAGTAACTATGTTACAAGATAGCAATACCAAATGTCAGTAGTTAGGTGTGTGTTTGTATGTAACAGAATTGAGTTTACAACATTTGATGCAAGTAAATGCATTAGGTAGTGTGTTTGTGTATCTGTTGATTTTTCTGCTTATTTTGCTTTTACTACATTTTTGTTTCCTTAGTCTTGTATGTTGGTTGGTTGATCTGTATTTTTATTATTGGCCCATGTTTGATTCTTACATATCTCAAATTTGCTGTTTCAATGTTACTGAGTATTAAAATATTCAGACACTGGTCCATTTTTCAATTAAAAAAAGGTTCTTACAAATGATAAACATACGAATGGCTTTCCATCATTTCTGAGCTGGTAATAAAATACGAATGTTCTAAAAATGCTGTTTTAGAAATGTTTGTGGTGTTTTATGTAGTATTCCTCTTACATGGCAGCAATTCTACATTTACGTTTTTTGTTTATTAAAGTCTGCTCCTAATCTGGTTTTGAGTTTGCATTTTAGAGTGAAAGAAAATAAATGTTACGCATTGGTAATTACAAACAAATTGATGGCATGTCATTGTAGATTGTTACTGTACAGAAAATTAATGGAGCATTGAGATTGTTTTGGGACATTATTTTGTACCACCTAAATTAGAAACACTTGTAATTGTCAATCTCGTAACAAACAAAAAACGTACTTAATTCAACCATTAACC
The DNA here is from genome assembly GCA_026260075.1 of Sisor rabdophorus. Classification (NCBI taxonomy): domain Eukaryota; kingdom Metazoa; phylum Chordata; class Actinopteri; order Siluriformes; family Sisoridae; genus Sisor; species Sisor rabdophorus. Next base: position 6,233,294 of record JAOTQW010000041.1, on the reverse strand, counting down.
TTAATAAACTTAAGTTTAGTAAAACACAAGAATTTTCACAACACCAGATCTTTTTAATTAACAACTTTTACACCACATAAAGACCAACAGCAAGCTTTCAGTCATGTGATATTTTACACATAGATCAGTGTTGCAGTCACCCAAACCTTAGCTGTAAAAGTTTAGAAACCAGAGTCTGTTGTAAACTCTAATTGGCTGTTTGAATTGTATGTTGAGCCCAAGTCATTAGTGACTAAAACTTTATGGCCACCCCATCAATTAATGTCTGGGTAACAAGGGTTTTGGTTCTTGAGCAGGGCATCAGTAACACCCCTAGAGTCTGAGTTTCCATATGTGCAGACCTGTGGTGTGTGAGCTTTCAGGGTGTGTGTGACATGAAGCTCATTGCAAAAACATTCATCAAGCCTTTTATGTTCATCACCTGTTCTCAGTGATCCAGGACCGGTTCTTCTGCTCCGTTTTCCTAAGGTGCCTTTTCACAAAACATCTCTACAGCTCCGAGATCAGGAGAGTCCTAACACACCTCATTACTCATCTGCTCTGATTCGTCTTTTACAGTCATTCAAACTCCCTGGTGTGTGTCTCTCTCTGTCTATCTTACTCTAATTCAAACGAATAGTCTGCTTCTGATCCCCTCAAGTCTTTTATCCACATCTTGATCTAATCTATTAAATAGCTCTAGATAATCGAGGGTGGAATGCATGGGAGAACAACCTGTCCATGCTTTACTGCTGCAGCATAGAAAACCACACAACAGGAAAACACACCTCCTTAATAATCACACAAAAACTTGAGCCAAACCAAGCATTTATTTTTACACATTCAATATAAGCATTATTTTATTACATGCTATTAAAATGTTTTTAAGAAGATAGTGGATACATATCAAACATCAAAGAGACACTTTAGTTCACGTTCTGTGTGGTGTTTCCAATGTTCTGTGTCTATAAAGATTACACATTTCTTCCATGTTTTGAGGTGGGTCGGCTTAGAATTGCCCCTAACATCTATTGATGTTTCATGGTGAATGTTTTTTTTTGTAAAAGCTCAGAATCCACAGTGACTCAGATCCAGGGGTGATGCTAGAAATGTTGCACCCCCTCTCCCCTAACTATGATTAAGTGGCCCCCAAAGTACATGCTCCCCTAAAATCATTTTAAATCCATATTCTCCAATTAGCGGCACCATGCCTTGATCAGGATAAAGCACTTTCTGGAAAGGAGTGAATGATTTAATAGCTCAGCAACAAGTATAAAATTCAATTCCTTCTCTACTTAATCCTTTGGTTTGCCTGCAAAGAAAAATGAATTCATTAATCCACAACAATACTTTAAACAATTGTAATGTAATTTAATATATAGTAGGACCGTGATTTATGGACCACTCAACCAACAAACAAATTAATTCATGAACTCATTTTTGAAACACAAACACTGTAGCATCATTTTATGTGGGTACATCAGAGCCACTATTAGGGTTTTTGTAAGCTCCACCCTTCAGTTGTCCGTCAAGCCAGACATTGCATCAGCCAATGTAAGTTATCACTTTTTTAAATTTAATTTATTATAAAATATATTAAGGATTTTTTAAATACAGTTTACTTTTTCTGTGTAAAATAAAAATATGTCTGTAGGGGTCGTGAATCATATTCCCATTAAATCTTATGGGTAAATTTACTTAAGTTCAAGAATATTTTGGAACACAGTTTAGAAACAAATTGTGTTCATGAATAAGGGTCTACTGTACATCACTTTAAATATATATATATATATTCTGGTAATTTTCTAGCTAAAAACCAGAACAGTCCAGGAAAACAAATGTTTGTCTGAATAAAGGACAGAATATTGGTTACATTGCAGTAAAAATATAAGCTACCACTTGATGCTTTTGATATTCCCCAACATGAGGTCAATGGGGTCTGTTGGAGCCTATCCCAGTGTACATAGGACAAAAGGCAGTAGTACACCCTGGACAAGTTACCAGTCGATTGCAGGGCCACACATAGACGAACAACCACACACATTCCTATGGGAAACCAAGTCACCAATGTACATGTTTTTGGACAGTGCACATAGGGCAAGAAGCAGGGGTACAGATCGCAGGTCTATCACAGGGCCACATACGTACATTTAATCCTATGGGCAATTTAGAGTCACCAAATCAACCTAACGGACATGCTTTTGGACTGTGGAAGAAAACTGGAGTAAACCTACGCAAGTGCATGGAGAACATGCAAACTCTGCACTGAAAGACCCCATAAATAATCAATACTTTCATCAAAGCAGTAGGTACAGTTTAATGGTAAATACATATGTTTTTGCCCCATGTGTGTCAGTGTATTTGTATGTAAATGTAACTAACAGCGTTGATGAAGCAGCTTTTCAGAGCTTTAAACTCTTTTAGGCACAAGTCTTTCTTCAGCTCCTGTTGGCCTGTCGTCGTAAAAACCACACATCTGCCATAAGCAGCTGCCTATAACACAAGACAATTCACACATTCTTTCAAAAAGAGTTACACACCAAAAAAAAATCATACAGACATTATTATATAGCCAAAGTTTACCTCTACTGAGCACTGAGCTAAGAGCTCAGGGAATTTCCTCATCCGCTCCCGGCTACTGGTCCATACGTTCCTCCCGGACATGACTGGAAACAGGCAGAGATCCCGCCTCCTACACTGCGATAGGCTAATAGTTCATCACCTAAAGCATACCGTCGATCAGCGACGTCACCTATTCTTCACACACCTACATACTGCATTAGCCAAACAGTTGAAGTAACTAGCTGCTACCTTTGATTAAACAGGGTTAATTACTTTTATGCGATTTCATCGATATCGAAACTACAAAGTGCTTTAACGAAGACCGTTGTCGTAAAAATGCATCATATGTAAACGTACGAATCAAAGCGGACTGAAAATAACCTCTACAATATCACCGCCATATTTGTAACCCCTGACCCAGTGACGTAGTTCAGGACGATGTCTAAACTGTGTCTTAATTTATTAATAAACTGTGTCTTAATTTATTAACACATTATTAAATAAATACCGTCATTTATATATGATAGGAGCAAAAACAGTTGAGAATAATTCTGAAGTTCATATCAATTGTAACCCACATTGTTACGTTCTTAAACTTTCATTTAAGAAATGGACACAATCTAAAATAAGTATTAATGTCCCACCCGTTTTTGTACCGAGCAACCTCCTAAATTTGATTGGTTTACATAGATCCAATAGTTTTTTTTAATAGCAAGAATTTCCAACAGAATGTTGACCACGTTCGAAAAAGTACGGAAAAGCGTTTGATCTAATGTCTTAACGACCCGCCTATTTGAATTCCCTTCTGTTCTTTAATTGGCGAAAATTCATGCTGACGTAAACGCTCCGGACCAATGAAATCCAATAAACCAACGCGGAGGCGTATGGCGTGACGCTGCACGGTGTTTCGGTCTAACCCAGTCAGCGATGATACACCGACACAGGAATAACCTGCTAATAATTATAACAACAACAAATGGCTACATTAATAGAGCGGTTGGCCTTTTTGCAAAAAGTAGGCGTTAAACGTGCAATTTATGTGGAAATGTAGTTTTAATAAGTAAAAGTTTTTAACCTAGCGTGTTTATGTATTAGTGAGTCGCTAGCTAGCTAGCTCATGAGGGAACATTGGGCATTCCGGCGGTTCACCTGTTCAGGTTTGTTTTCTTTAGTTGTATGTTGAGTTTGATGTGTCTTTCTTCAGATGCCGACTCTCATGAAGGCGACGGCAGATGACGAAGCGCCCTGTCCTGGTTACCTCTTCGAGGAAATAAGCAGTATCCATTTTTCAGCAATGGTGTAGATTTATTTACAAAAAAAGTATAAATTACAAAAAATAGCCTTTTATACAAGACCTTTAACCCGTAAAACATCCCAGAAATTTCCATCGAGTCACCAGGCTGCTGTCAGTGTCTTCTTGAATACTTTCTGGAGCGGCTGCAGGTTGAGTCCTGCCATGTGAAACTAAAGGTGAGGGAAATATGCTGGACATTTTCATTCATAAATCCAGACAGAATAATGGAGCATGCAAATAGAATAATCGCTACAAACCGCTGCATATAAATGTGCATAACTATCATGGTCGTTTTTCACTGTATCAGCCGATCAACATCACCTACCATAGACTGCAGTAGTTTATTAAACTGATCCTTGGAGCTAATTCATTCTGTTGTATGTTTCTGTTCTGTGTTCAAGGTTTTAAAGATCCTGCTGCATCTGTGTGCTCACAGTCCTCCACACTTTGTCACAGAGCTCAGAAGAAACGCCACCTTCATCCAGGAAGTAACAGGTAATCAGATTCCACATGCATCTAAAACCATAGCAGATTATACATCATTCCACATTACTCCAGTATATTGTACAGAATGCATCGTTTACATTTATCTGCATATATTCTAGCATCTACAGAAGTGTAATATATTTAAACAGAAGTCATCTTTTTGCCAAATCTATTGCCATTGTACAAGGTTCATGTACAGACCCAATGAAATTGAGTTAACATCTAACCAGAAATTTGTAAATGGCTCATTCACAATAAAATATATAAGTACTAGTACTCGTATATAATTAAATATATGAGAGTATTAGGTTCATAATAATTATAGGTTAATTAATGTACAGAATGTGCAGTAGTGTGCAATCTATGGTATCTAGAAATAAGGGTTTAAATAGTATGGTTATATGTAATACAGTAGTATGTTGCAGTTATAGCTGTCATAGGATGTCATGTAGGATATACATGAGTGTTTGTATAATACAGTATATCCAGAACTAATCTGGATGGAATATACAGATGTGTATATTATGAATATACACTTGATTATGGATGCTATAAAGGTGCATAATGATGCAAATGTACAGGATGATGCAATTGTACAAAATAATGATGCAAATGTACAAAAATGTACAGGAAGTGGCAGTGTAGTAGTAATTTATTCATT
>JAOTQW010000041.1:6206443-6228212 GCA_026260075.1 Sisor rabdophorus | reverse complement strand
ATGCAAATGTACAAAAATGTACAGGAAGTGGCAGTGTAGTAGTAATTTATTCATTTATTCATTATTCATATTCTAGTCTGCTTTTTTCCTAAATTGGGTCCATGTTTTGGATAAGAAGGATCTTTTGATTATCCCTTACCCTCTGCAGATAAGAATTGGCAGCTAATCTGTGGTTTCTGGTGTCTCTTTCAGTGTACAGTGGTCCTCCAGATTCTATTCATGGCAACGCACTCTTTCAGAAAGTCAGACTCTCGGCAGAGGTTAAAGATTTTAAAATGTATTTCTTATTTACAAGTAAAACTTCCCTCCAGCTACATGTTACTAAGTGCTTTGGTTCCTCTATTGTGCTTAATTTTTTTTGCACTGACCTCAATAAAATGGTAATTCAATCTATTGTTCCCACTCCCGTTTTTAAGGAATTGGCTAGTGTACTCTTTACTGATATGGTGTCCACAGTATCTGCTGTCTCTCCATGTAAAGCAGCAGCTCCAACTAAAGGTGTGTAAACAATTGTCATGATTGCTGATTTACCCTTTTCCCCGGTGTCTGTGTGTGTCTTTTGGTGAAATGGTATGCTGTCTGTGTCACACTCTTGCTTCATACCCAGTGTTACTGTGACTCAGATCCACTGTGACAATGACCAGGATAGTGTTAACTGAAAATGGTTTTCCTTATTATTCTAGTTATTATTGGTAACTGAATTTCATATTTATTCCTTTATTCTGACACATGATTTCTTTGTTAAAACCCTAAGATCTTATGTCTTGAATATGATATTTTTGCAATAGGAATGGGATCGGAAGGTCTCCGAACCGGAATGCTGGGATTTGGAAACAGCCCAGTGAGAAAATCATCCAGTATGACCGCATTTGTGTACAGCTTTTTATAGATTGCTTAACGGCTTTTCATGGCTTACATCCTTTCACTTTATTTGTACAGCCTCTCTGCTTTCTCTCCATAAGGTACAGTGAGAATTTTGGATAAAATTCAGAAGGCTGCAGAGGTGGTGGCCAGTGCTGTTCTTCCCCCCACCGAACAGACTGGGGTTCGACTCCATGATAATCACTACCGGGCTGTAGCTGCGCCCTCGGCTGCAGTGGAGATCGCAATGCCTGCCTACGCTTACACTGACTCTTCACATGGCCGCAGAGGTACACAGAAAACCTTTGTTTTTGCTTTGTGGCTGTGTTTATAGTTTAGTACACTGAATTACATTACAGGTCTCCATTCAAACTGGACGTCCTATAGATTATGACACCGTATATTGTGGATATCATGACAACTTGATTGGAAATAGCGGGTATAAAGAATATTTTCGTCGTGCAGATAACGCTTGTGAGTCTGTAAAATATAATAATTTAGCATGGAAAATAGAATGGGTTAAACAATACCCGTCTATACCAGGGGTCCACAAACTACATCATTTAACATAACCCACCATGGCAATGCAGCAGATGTTCTCGCACACCAGCAGGCAAAATAGACAAACCTATTACAGGACACACCCCCCCCTCTTTCTTCTGAAAAAAAAAAAAGTTATGTTGCCCTCACCAAGGAAAAGGTCTTTTATATAAATAGCTTTTATTGCATTTAATTGTATTTACATTTATTGCAATTTATCAGTCCATTTTAATGCATAGTAAATTATGTTAACTGCATCATCTGTTCCATTAATGACTCTGTTTCTATTGTCATAGATTCTCACAGGTGCCCAGGGCAGGCGAGTGGAGGTTGGGAGGAGACCGGCAGTGGCCACAGCTCCTCTCACAATTCCTTTGTCGAGAACGAGCCAAATGTTCAGACATCAGTGAGGGGAAGCAGTAAATCAGGAGATGCAGGCAGCCATTCAGGGGGAAGTGGAGAGAGCGGAGACAGCATATCTGAACGGTAAAGTTCTAAACAGCAGAGACCGCAAGGATTTAAATAAATGTTCTAAACAGAGTTGTTTAGTTCATTGGTAATGTATAAAATCTGAGTGGAGTACTGGTATAAAGTGCAGGACAAATTGTGTTTGCTGGTGTCATCGTAGCGTTGTCCAGATACTTTTGGAACATAAGTAAAAATGGAGCAGAGTGACTGAGAGCACATCACTACTGGATTCATTACATTATGCTTGACAGTCGTTTTCTTCTGGTTCCTCTTCCTCAGTGTGGAGGCTATACAGTTGGGAGACTGTGGCCAGGAGATGGCGCTGATCAGCAGACTTATAAATGGATCAAAAATCTTTTTGTCCAAAGAAGAGAGTCAAAGGTTCATTAAAGAGTAAGAATTTCTTTACTTTCCTGCATTCTTTCTTTCTTTCTTTCTTTCTTTCTTATTAACATCCTATTTTGTGTTTATTTTAATCTTTCCTTTTTTAACCACCCCTTTGTCTCTCTTTCACTCTGTCTCTCTCTCTCCCTTCCTTTTCTAGGTGTTCTACTTTAAACTGTGAAGTTGTGGTAGAACTTCTTGGTCACAAACTCCAGGATTCCTTCCAGACCATCCAAATGGTATTTTTAGTTCTTTTCTATCTATTACTTTTAAGGATTAAGTGTTGTGCGTATATCACACATTCGGTCAGCTTGTGTCCATGCAGTTTATTAAGACGGACAGAGTCATTTGATTTAATCGAACACTTTATCTTATTGCATCCATATTTCCCCAGAGGGCGCTGTGTGGCCTGGCATGCCTGATGTGCACAGATTTGCTTTCTTTAGAGCAGATCTTCACCGTTACACATGTACGTCTCACTCAGTTGAGTAAAGGGACTGCAGGGCCTGTAACAAACAAGGCAACAAAGGTGAGTTACATGACAAAGGATACACCATTGCATTTGGTTGATATATTTGAATGTTTATAAATAATCCCAAGAACGTCTTGGATGCCTTTTTGTTTCTGTAGCTTCTCAGGCAGTTTGAAGCTTTATTGGGTCCGTCCGGAGATGTAACTAAAGGTGATGTCACTGTGTGTACCAATTCATCCATTACTCCACAAGCGGTTCAGAGCTTAACTCCTCTTTCTACACCACTGCCTGCTGCTATAAAGAAATTTTCATTTATAAGTAACTTACAGGCTCCCTCTGCTGTGCCAAAACACCAGGAAGCTGCTTGTACTGATTCTGTTGAAAATAGCATGCAAAAGGTTCAGAATAATCTAGAAAATGAGGACAGACCCACAGACGCTTGTCAAAGCTCTGAGCCGACCATAAACCATCCTAGACTGTCACTGTTCAGTGGTATGGAGCTAATCAACAGGGGAAAACCAGTGTGTCTGGTAGAGCCTGTTCTTATAGATCCAATAACTCAGACTGAAGCAGAAACTCATGACAATATCGATGTGGACATAGAGAAGAGCTCAGACAGAGCAGCAGAACCAGACTCTTCTTTTTCTAGTAGTGAAGAGGTTTCAGCCTTCTCCTTCCTCAACCTCTGACCTTTTGTATGAAATAACAATGAAAATAACTTTGGATAGAATCAAGAAAATACATACTCGAGGGTAATCGTATAGGTGAGTCCTACCAATTTCAGGCATGCACCAGATGCATCAAGGTACGAAAATGCCATTAACTTTTGCCATGCCATGTCTTTTGCAAGTACATACAGTTAAGATTTCATTTACTTCAGATCATAGAATTAAATGGTTAGTCAAACCTAAAGAAATCTATTTACGTGCACTCGAGGTTTTTCTAGGGGCAGGTCACTTGTCATGCATAAAATTGCATGGAAAACGTTATTTTCAAAGTGCTTGGACAAGTGTGTTTTGGGGGCGTCTTGGCGTTGCTAAGAATTTTACCACTGAGGGGGAAAAAACTTGCTTATACCTCTGCCACAACATGAATGTAAGAAATGCAATAATGAGCTGAGGTATCAGTGTAATGAGATGTTAGGTTGGTTTTGGTCAAATGACCTGTGACATTCGAAAGAGTTGAGATTCCAACATGCTCTGGTGGGGAAAAAACGCAAGTGCACTGCATGTAATGAAAGTTGCATGTGCATCACTCGATTATTTGCTTGCCATGCTTCTCCATTTGAAATAGTGAGCTTAAGCATGTAAAAGACGCAACGCACAAACAGCTCCCATAATATACAAGTCAAGTGTGCCTTTTTTGTTTGTGATATTTATACATAACCACTTGCTGCTAGTGGCTTATAACCAAGTGTATGTTTACTGGTGGACTGGGTGTGTGGGTGCATGTTGTGTTGCAGAGGTGTAATGATGCAGTAAAATAGTAATGCAGACAGTCATTCAGAGAATACCGATTATCATGTGGAGTGTTAATGGAGTTGACGCTTTCGGGAGAGACTATATAGGGCGTTATTGGCTGCAGGTATGATAAATTACTTAAATAAAGTACATTTTAAATGGCCGGAGTGAAAACTATCAAACAGGAGACTGTTAAAAAAAAAAAACACATTGTGCTTTAGATCTGCCTCATTAAAGACTCATAAATATTTATAGCATTTGGCAGACACCCCTTATGCCATGACATTTTATCCCATTTTTTATACATTAGAGCAGCATAAGGGCCCAGTGCTGGCAACTTGGTGATCCTAGGAATTAAACTCTCCTTCCAATCACTAGTGTTTGTAATCCCCTTCACATTGTTCTGTCGAATCAATAAATGTACGTGTCGTAATCAGGCTGTTTGTTTCTAGTGTTGGAAAATTACTGCATCACAACACCACTGTAGTAAAGTAACTGTCAGTTACTACATCCCAACTCCATGTCAGGTTAAACTACTGAATAAATAGCTAACCTCTCAGTATTCTATATTCCTCCAGATCCTGAGCTCAGGTCACGGTGTGGACATTTCCATGTTCCCACTGTGTTTAGGTCGGTTTATTTTAGGTTTGCACCATCTTTAAAAAATGCATGCTGGTGTGTGGTTTGGGTAAAGATAAAGTAGTGTGTGCATGTGGGTGTGAACATGCGTAGCCCTGCTTTATGCCCTTTGATTCCACTAATGTCTGCTGTCAGTTTATTTATTATAACATCCTGTACTCTCCGTTAGCAAAGCAATTTATTGATTTTTGCATGTGAGAGGAAATTGCTATGAGACCTCAGGATTAATTTTCTGCAGTGTTTTTTTACTTTGACACATATTGTGTCTACAACTAATTGAATACTTCTGTATCATGTTTTGCACCAGAGCTACCTGAAGTCTTCCAATAACTTAACCCCTTTTTAAAAAAAATCAATGCAAACATTACTGTACACGATCTTTTCAGTATACAGAAATATAATTTTTTTTTGACCTATGAAATCAGTTTAATGGGTTTTTAAGTGTGCTGTACATCATGTATGTGAGACGAATCTTCAGACGTGTCTTATCATATCTTGAATTACAGATGGACACAAAGTTGTTTAAAAAACCTTTTAATTGTTGATCTTGTAGGAGAAAATAATTTGTAAACATGTATGTACAATTCTACATAAAAAAAAAACAGGTTAATGATTATCTTCAAATCTGATAGTCGAACACAGCCTCTGCAGAGCGATTCAGAAACAGTGAGTTGGGGTTTGTGCACATTTTTCTAAATGTGTATGGGCATGTCGCATTTTTACACACATCCGGCTTATGGTCTGCTTTTGTTCCACATGTTCATAATAAACACAACGCTTGTTTGTTTAAAGGCATGTGATTTTTCGGGGATACATTTTACAACACATATTTTAGGAATATTTATGGTTCTAAGTTGAAGCACATATGGAACATGGTAATGACTACAAACATGTAGTTTTAGAAGCCTTTTTTGTGTGTGCACACCTGCATTTAATATTGAAAGAAAATTTTTGAGAATGTGTTTAATTCTACAGTCATGAGGACCTCCAGAACAAAGTATCTCTCACATGGATGTACTACATTAAGACATCATCACCTTTGTTTTACAAGACACAATTTATTTCGTTTTAATTAGGAAGCTCGATGTTCTGCAAACTCGCTTCTGCATGTGGGATGATCATGATGGACCTGCTAATGATCTGTTATTTTCCCTGAACTTAAAAAATAATAAGTGAGGGAGGAAAAAAACATACCATCCAATCACTCTTTTTATCATGTGTGTGTGTGTGCACTATGTACTGGGGCCCCAGGCTGCTATTTTAGTAGGACTAATCTTAGCCTATGGCGTGCCCTGCATTTCTATAAATTAGCTATGTAAAAAGCTGAAAGTAAGAAGCTTCTGCGGGCTCTAAATAAGTCAATGGTTCAAATGATATTGTCGTCTCAAGATATTTCATCTCTGACTGTTTCCTTACCGCTGCTAACTAAAGTGCCTGAAGGAGGATACGTTAGAGCGTACCTGAGTTTAACCAAAGTCTTATTAAATACAAACGTTCTGCTAAAGTAAAATCCAAAAATGAAATAAATAGTCGGTACAACAGACAAGTTAGGAGAAAACGAGTAAAATGAATGATCTGGATCTTTCATCCCAGGATGTTTTCATACATAAAGAAAAAAAAACATTCTTTAAAGATAACCATTTTTCCAAATCTGCCAATTCTTACCCCACTTTTGAAACATTTGACGCACATGTTTTTTTCTATGTATGGAAACGTATGGGACACCCTATTGCTAGCATCTTGCCACCAGTCAAAGCACATGGAAGAGAGATTACAAAGCAAAAAAGTGGAAAAATTATAAATCAGACACAACCACTATAATATACTAGAGCACAATCCTATTGTTGTTATATTTTCTGAAAAAGAGAAAAGCACCTTAGTCTAATGTTTGTCAAAATATACACCAACAACCCACACCGTGTGTTACATTTAATATGACCTTAATACACTTAATATGGCCGGATTATGTAGAACCATGTAAATGTGTTAGAATAACAACGTATGTGCCATGCTGTCTAAGATACATTTTAATATTGTAAGAGAGTGTCTAAAGAGCTTATGACCAACTTCTATATCATTTAACCTACCAAACCTGCAATAAAAATACACACACATACTGTACAAACATACATACATACTCCAGGTGTTTCCCACTATGTGTGCGCGGTTCCACTGCTTTAATGAAAAAAAATTGAAAGTCAGTGGGCCTGAGGTTTTTTTGTCTTTTGCATGACAAACATTTAAAACTTAGCGAATCGGAATGTAAGACTTTTTAAAGCTTTTAATGAGCAAAACTTTATTTAAGACATTATTAATTCAAAGCCACCCTGAGTAAAGATCTGCACTGAGAATGAAAGTGAAACAGTGTTGTAAGATTCTGTACTAAAGCAGCCAAAGTGCGGAAAGATTCACACTGTGTCACTGATGTAGCATTCCTGAAAGCTTCCCTGTGGCTTCCCACGAGTTTTCAGGCTGTTAAAATGGGCTTCTCGGAGGATTCCGTTTATATGATAGTAACAGTCCTCAGATTTGCACAGTAGCAAGGCTTCTTCTTCACCCAACTGACCTGAGGCGCTTGGGCTACAGGACTCCTTTAGGGCACATTGTCCATTTTGCTCTGCAGACTGCTGGAAGGTGTTGGCTCCTGTCGGCTTCTCTGGGCTGCTAACGCAACTGCTGTCACTGCTGGAAGACTGTTCAAAAAAAGGAGAGGACTTTAAACATGTGCTAGGAATGTACAATGCTTTATCAATGCTGGTCGATACCTCCTGACCTCAGAATCCCAAACATCATGAGCAAGATCAGAAAAAATTGGATGGCTTGGAAATCTCTTTGCCTGAGGTAGCAGTTGCTCTACCTCAGCATCACAGCCGCGACGCCGTTTTCTGTAAGATGAACAATGATGCTTTTGTTCAGAGTCATTTTCCATAATACTACATCACAGCATCTAAGGCACCAGTGCAAAAGGAATCCTGAGCTGCTTTTTCAGTCTAATGGGTATATTTGAAGTGTATGTATGATAACCATAGGCAAAAAGATCAACATGCTTCACTTAATTGGGGAAGAACATAGCAGGATGTGCTGTTGATGGAAAATCATTTTACTGTGTATTTTAACTAGTTGGAGTTAAATTTGTTATGGAATTTCTTTTACACCGATTCACTGGTACGTTAATAAAGCCATAATATATTTATACAAAAGATACTAATCTTTGGCTCTTTTAAACATCTGATTTTTCTACATACGTCATTCCTTTAGCAAACTCTGTTTGGTTTGTTTTCAGTATTGTAGTTGGTAAGATATGTTACCAAAAGTCTTTAAAGAAGATTTATAATTTAACATACAACATAAAATGTTTTACATCTTTATATTAAATGCTTTCATCTTAACTTTTCACAGAAACTGCTCAAGCAGGATCACTAAGACTTAACATCCATACGCGGTATAACTTCCTATTCGAGCCGTCCAGTCTTAATCTTACTCCAATAATAACTGATTATTTAGCCATGATGCTGTTAATGATTAGACACTAAAGTTGAGTGAGAAGGTCTGGGGTGCAGTCAGGCTTTCAGTTTAGCTAAAAAGAGGTTTGGTAGAAAGTCAGTGCTCTGTGCAGAACACTACAGTTTTATGGCGCTCGGGAGGCTTTGTGCATAGGGGCATTGTCATGCTGAACCAGTCTTTGGGAAAAGAATAACATTTGTGGCTGGGAATGGATGGCTTAGTGGTTAAGGTGTGGGACTGATACTGGGCCACGACGGGGCCGCCACCTTGTTGGGTTTTTTTTTAATTCCACCCCCAACTCTTTTGTCAAGCCAGAGGTCGCATCAGCCAGGGTAAGTTTTCAATTTAAATTTTTTTATTTACTATTATAAATTATATTATTTAATATATTATATATATATATATATATATATATTTACATTTTGTTTAATATTATGTGTAAAATAAAACATCAAATACGTCATTTTTAATGGTCCGTATGGTTCATGAACAAATTAATCATACTCCTATTAAACCTTTACAAAATGTCACAAACAATTTGAAACAAGTTTAGTGCCCAAATCGTGTTCGTGAATCACATCCCGTGTTATTTTTGTCAGGTGTTATTTTTCGTGTAGGCAGTGGACAGAGTTTGTTAAAATATAGCTGTCGATTCGAGGCGTTTTTACACACAGATCGTTAGTTCTTAACCTCCACTGCAGGATTATAACTCAGATCGTTTAACAAAGATTAATTTTGGATTAAAATACTGGATTGTTATTGTTATAACTACTATAGCGACACAGAACTTACAGTGACGGAGACTAATAATAGTCATCAGAAACATGATGGCAGTTTGGTGTATTATTATACACACACACACACACACACACACACACACGCAGAGTATGTGCTGTACAGTTTCTACATATCTGCAGATACATCAATCCTAAGATAATCAAAAGGAAAATTCTTACCTGCTTTCTGTTAGCATGGGTAAACCGTGCATTTAAGAGTGGGACGTGAAGAGTGAGACCGCCGGAGGGATGTTTTTTTTTTTTTTTACTCGCAGTGTTATTTAAGTCGAAAAACAAAACTAACCGCACATATTCACCTAACAGTAAAAATCCATAAAAAATTAACCAGTCTAAACTAATCGAGCTTGTTATCTCGCTAATCCATATAACCTTCTCTGAGGTAAAAGTTGGTTATATAATGCGGCTCTGTTCGTTAATGTCTCTGTGTAAAATGTAAAAAAATTAATAAAAACTTTATAGCCTTCCTGAATGCACGTTTAGGATAATTCCAAATCTACACCTTTTGTCTGGTCCATCGAAACACCAAATATCACAAGCTTATAGTGTTTTTACCAGCAGTCAGACCTGTGCCGGGTGTCGGTGTAATTTCTTTTACCACAAGAATTTGATTTGATAAACACTAAAAACTTGAAAGGAAAAAAAACCTTTCATATACACAACTTAACTGAACAGCGTCGGAAACAAGTTGCTTAACAGCTACCGAATCTCTTTCAGCCAGACTAGATTATTGAAACTTCCGGATTTACGTTTGACGTTTCGTGACGTAACAGCAGCGTGTGTGACAAAACAAAACAAAACCAAAAAAAAAACATTTTACGACCTGTCACTAAATAATATAGGTTTTGTTCGTGCTAGGATATATCCACATTTAATACCGTGATATATTAAAATAAATATTTAGATTAGAAAGTTTAGTTCGTGCGCAAATGTATATTTATATGCAGGCGCTGCGAGTTAAACCAGAATGGGTCCTTAATTTGGACCGTCTGCTAAAAACTCCTTGCTGTGAAGGCTGTTAGTTTGCATGTGGATAAGTTTATACAGCTTAACGAAATCACGGGACCTGCATATATTTATGTTTTATATATTTATATATAACTGAAAATCGGCATTTAAACGCTGAAGATGAGTTTCGGTGAGTATCAGAATCGAAAAATCCTAACACGAATGCCTTATTTACATTTCTTTAAAACTACAGTCTCAAAAATATTAGTTTGGAATAAAAAAAATTACTTATATAATTATATTTTATCATTATTAAGAATTCATAGTAATAATAATAATTATTATTAGGCAATAGGATAATGATCATATAATCTAGCTGATTTTGTTTCTTTTATACAGAGACATGTCCGTTTTGTGGGAAGCCATTCAAAAGGCTCAAATCTCATCTCCCTCACTGCAAAATGTCCCCTAAGTCCAAGATTTCCAAAGCCACTAACAAACCCAAAGAACTACCGTCTGCTACATTTAAACACCAAATTAATAAGGATAAGACAAATAAAGTGAATGCTGACCATAAGCAATCCCAATCCAAAAAAAAAGATGAAAAGACAAGCGCTGGTAACGATAACAGGCTTTTACAAAACGCTGCCGTCACTCCCCGAAGCGCCGCATCTGGAGTCCTAACAACAGAAGAAATGTATATGGACAATTTAAAGCCTAAAAGAGAGAAAGATATACTCAAACTTCGTAAACAGGCGATGATCAATTTAAATTTGGTTCCTCATCAGAAGATGATTTACAATGAAACATTCACACGTACATCAGAAAAAGAAACTGTCAGTGGACAAAAACAGGTTGCACAAAAACAAGACTTTCAAATGTCCACTCACAAGATCAACTGCAGTGCCACAAAGCCTTTACAGAACGCCTCCCATAGCACAGACTGGCAGGATAATACGCTTATTCCAAAGTGCAAAAAAAGTGCTACCGTATCAGAACAGATACATGATACAGCAGATCCTTTGATGAAAGAATATGCTTTAAGTTCAGAAGAGAAAGAGCAACATTCTTCTGTATTTCAAACCAAAACTTGTGTGTGGGACCACGTTAAATATCGACTTAATAGAACGACATCTGTTAGTGTTTCACTGCTATTTCCTTTAGTTTCTTCACACAAATTGGCCTTTACTGACTTTGTAAACTCATCAGAGTCTGTACTTAATTCTCGAAATGCCACTGTAAAAGTTTCCCATGAACCGTATCCTATTTTACAATCCCTTGTCCAAAAGCCATTGCTTAGCTCACGATTCCAGAATTTGTCTGTTCTGCCATACTCACCTGACATGGCAACAGGTTTTAGGGAAGCATTTTGTATCTTATCTAATTCTAAAATCTTATATAAAAATACATTGCAGAAGTGCCAAACCTCTACGCCCTCGTTCCCGAGTCAAGGTATAGTTTCCACCGTAGTATACATTGACTTTTTACTAATACTAAAAGATTTTTATTGTAATTTCATTATACATTTCATTATAAATATTAATGTTTTTGTACATCATGTCTTAGTTATAGCTTTGTTGTATTTCTGGAAAGACTTTCCACTAGCTATTGAAGTGTGGTATTGGGACCAATATCATTAATTCAGCTATAGGATCTGATGTCAGGTGAGGTCTGAGATGCAGTTTCTGTTTCTGTTCATCTTAAAGGGGTTCAGTGGGGTTAAGTTCAGGACACTCAAGTTTCTCCACTCAAACCATAACACCTCAAGACTTCCTAGAACTCTGTCTTCTGTCTTTTCTTATTTATGTCTCCAGTGAGACCTGGTGGCCTGGAGGGTTGGTGTCCAACTAATAAAGATCTTGCTAGTTTTTATTGAAAATTACATGTAGTTGTATTGAAGCAAGTTAGAGCCAAACTCTGCCATACACCCTGCAGGACAGAGATTGCCCACCCCTTTTCTAGAATAACAACAGTAACCTCTGGTCATATTGTGTTTATACATAACAGACCCAGATATTTTTTTTATATCAATTGTTATTAATACAGTGTTGATAATAATATTTATATTATATGGTAAGTATACTATTTTAGATTTATTATAGAGTTATTTTAATAGTTCTATCAGCTACTGGAACAATCACTTTTTTATAAGTGATGCTTGTTGACACTTCTGTTAAGATATTTTCTTCAATACAGCATATAGCTCATAGTATATGGTGTAATAAATAACAAAATACACTATATGGCCAAAAGTATTGGCTCACCTGCCTCGACTTGCATATGAAATAATGTATGTATACATGATGTTGGTCCACCCTTTGCAGCTATAACAGCTTTAACCCTTCTGGAAAGGCTGTGCACAAGGTCTAGGAGTGTTTATTCGAATTTTTGACCATTCTTTCAGAAGCGCATTTGTGAGGTCGCATACTAATGATTGACAAGAAGGCCTGGCTCTCAGTCTCCACTTTAATTCAAAGGTAGTCTATTGGGTTAGGGTCAGGACTTGACTGTGCACGCCAGTCAAGTTCATTCACTTCAGACTTTGTCATCCGTGTTTTTATGGACCTTGCTTAGTGCACTTGTGCACAGTCAAACTGTTCCCGAAATTTGGGAGCATGAAATTGTCCAAAATGTCTTGGGATTCTGAAGCATTCAGGGTTCCTTTCACTGGAATTAGGGGCTGAGAAAAACAGTCTGCATGCCTAGATGCTTGATTTATTGCACCTGTGGCCATGGAAGTGACTGGAACACCTGATTATTTAAATGGGTGAACGAATACTTTTGGCAAAATAGTGAACTTTCTCTGCGTTTGTCTGTATAGGTTTAGTGAGAGAGCAAAGTCTTGGAGATGTGAGACTAAATGAGCTTGTATCCTGGCTTGTTGCTCGAATGCCAAAAGCACCCAAAGAGGCGGTTTCAATGTTTAACAAAGGTCTGTTTATTGTTATTAAATGATTGTGTGTAGTTGCTATGGACAAAATGTGCATAGATTTGTAATTGTCTTATTTGGTTTAGGGAAAATACGAATGTATGTGATGGATGAATATGTTTAGCCACATCAGGCCTGAAGAAAAGCGGCTAAAAAAGATCTGTGCTTTCCAGGTTGGCGGTGGTATTACAGAAAATACATTGATGTGCAGAAAGGAGGAATTGGTGGGATTGCAATGCTGATTGGTAGTTACTGTGTTTTGAGTTATGTTTGGAGATACCCTCATATCAGTAGGTCAATAATAGTACAAAAATAATATTTGGCAATGGCAATGTGATATGTACTTATTGTGTGATCTGTTGTTTTTTAGAGAAGGACCGCTGGAGAAAGTACCACTAAAATATTTAAAGGATTTTTTTTTAAACCTGACAGAAATCCCAGAGCAATCAATTCCCAGCACCACCGGTCTTTCTAGTATCAGTCAAACACGTTAACCACTAGGCCACCCCTTCTCCACGTGTACTGCAATTTCTTATGAGACCAGATATTTATACAAATTTATCATTTATTTATTAGTAATTTATTTAACATTTCACTGCATAAAGAATTTTCTGTTACAAACACAAATGTGTATATGAATAAATGATATAACTTAATTTAAAATCTCTGGGTTAGGTTTATCAATTAATAAACTTAAGAAATGTAGAACTGTAAAAGGAAACTATTGATTGAACACTACTTGCACGGCCATCTGTCCCAAACAACATTTTGAAAGTTATTTTGGTCACAGTAAATTTGCTATAAATCTTTTTAATTCCTAGTTTCCATCAATCTAGTCAACACTAAATGTAAAGGACAAGTACATAAAATATCTGTATACAGTTTTGATAACAAAGGAATGCTGTACCACACAAGGTAAGTGTTGTATTCAAAGTGAATTTAATATTGATTGATCTTTGCTGTTGTGAACACAAATTTAACAATAGTTCAATATCTGGCCATATATTTAGATTTCACATAAAGTATACCCAACATAAAAAATAACTTTTAATTTTCTATACTTTTCTTACAAAAATTATAAATATTTTTGCTGTACTTTCAATTTTAATAGAAAAACAGATGTTGTAAATAAAGTTTTGTATGAAAATGAAAGGTTACAAACATAGTGACTTTCAACATGAAGGATGTTGGGATTAACTAAAGGCCACACAAGTACCGTAACGTAAATCATGTTTAAACTGTTTTCACGTACATGTTTTCATCGCAAAGAAGCCCTATAAACAAAAAGATCTCTGGGCTAAACCTACTTCACCCACACAACCACAAATTACAGAAAGTGAAATCATATTAAATCTATTTTGATCATCATATTTGGTTGAACTGCTGGGAAAGATGTACAGTATAGTGTTGTTGATTAGCGGAATCATCTTGTAGGCACAAGCAACCTTTTAGTACCAACGTGCTTACACAAAAAAAAAAACATAGGCAAAAATACAGCAACAGTATTTACTGCAGCTTATGCTGTGAAGGTTTAGTCTCCGTTGATGGAGTAAACGAGCCGTTAAAACTTTGTTAAACGCAGTAAAAAAAAGAGCCACAGTCAGAAATTTCAAAACTGGTAATTGCAAGCAAAGAAATTCAGTTTCTTAAGTTTCCATACATCTAATATTCAAAATGTTTTTCTAGTTCTAGAAATATTACAAAAATCCCATGAAAAATATTTAACTCGTATTATCGTGAAAATCAATGTCCTAAAAACTTAACACATTTTATGACTGAACAGCATACTAATTCTCAGAACCAAGACCAGATTATATAAAGGAGCTTCAAACTTTGTTAATGTGGCTTAACAGTTTACTTGGTTACACATGTGTAACCTGATAATTTGGGACAAAGCATTAAATCCCTTTTGCGGTATATGAAACTGGCTATACTTCAAATTACTTACCAAACACTAATGAATAACTAAAGATGAGCTGCAGAAAACAGTTGTCTAAAAGAAATGGTGGGGTTTTTTTTTGGTGCGGGCAAATGTTAGTTGCTACTGATCCAAGAATTTAAAATCGCTGAGCGTTTATAACCTGGCCAGCAGGAAACACCAGTTGTGGGACAGTGTCTTCCTCTCTGGACTTACGGAAATGCAACCTACAGTTACACACAAGCAGGTTTCCTATTCAAGGCTGAAAGCAGCATAAAGAAGGGGGGAAACATCTTTTTTTTTTAAATGAATAAAGCATGATAGAATGTAACATTGTACCCTCAATCTGAGGACTTAGTTACCCCTGCAGAAAAAAAAACACTCAAAGTGAGCTGATCTGGACAGGAGGTCATATACCTGTAAGGTACAAAACTAAATGCTAAATAAACAAAAAATAATTATCTACATTGTTCGTACAACAGTATTTAATTCCTTACCTGGACTGCATAGTTTAGGATTTTAACCAGTTCAGTCATTCAGCTAATTTTCTAGCAATTTTATAAATAAATCCCAAAACATTATCTGAAAAATTAAAAGAAATGTGCAGTGCAAGGAGGTTTCGGGACTGTAATTAACACTACTAAGTAACAACTAAGAGTTCCTATAATTAGATAACTTACTTGGTCAGACACTACTGCAACAACAATCTTAGAAGATAAAAAGACCTCCACATATAGTGTAACTTGGTACAAGTGTATTCATGATCTGCTCAATGCATTTCTGAGTAGCAATGTTCCAAAGCCAGAAATGTGGTGCGCACGCGCACACACACGTCATACACATGAAGGATGTGTAACCAGCATTTCTTAAACATCAAACCTACTGCTTTGTGTGGGTGCACTTCCAAAAAGGCTCTCATGTAAACGTTTTCAGTAGGCACAGTCATTTGTTTTATACTCTACACTAATTATCATGTACTAAGGGTACACTGTGTGCACAGATATTGGTTTTGCTGAATATCATTCTTCAGTCTCACATGTTGCAGGATTTAACTGATGATTGTGAAAGAATCTAACACAATACAACAAACCAAAAAAAGGCTAACAGTCTAATATACTATTCACTGCAGCTTCAAGCACAGAATCGGTGTCCGATGGTTGGGTGTGACCACGCTCGAATGATTGGAGTTCAGATGGATAGAAATGGCCAGACATATGCTGAGACTGGCTAGGAGATGTGGTGTAATGGGCAGGTTGAAAGGTTTGGTGTTGCTGGCTGCTGCTACTGTTGTTGTTAGTTTTCTTTTTCTTCATTTCCGAGTTGGTCTTACTGAAGGTGTCTGTATGTGCACCACCCCCTGGATCCTCAGACGCTGAACAGGCTTCTGTCCTATAATCAGGCTTTTGATCACATTCTGTCCTTTCTTGATATCCTTGCATTTGTGGTGTGTCCTGACTAGGGGAAGTATCCATGTAACTGGGGAAGTCCTTATGACCATCTGAATCCATGGCCTCAGAGTTTGCAGCCAATTTCTTAGGTCCGCAACAGAATTCTTCTAGAAATCCATCTATAATACAAAAAACATAAGAGTATGATACGGTTACTGTACATTTCTAAATACTTCTTGTATATGGAAATAGTCTAATATCTATACAATTTACCTGGATCTACAAGAACCGTTCGTTTGTCTTGGGTCAAGTTGTTTCGTTCTTCCTGGTTGAACGTCCTGTCAATCATCACGATTTCTGATGATGGGCTAAACCGCTGTGAGAGGGAAAAAAACAGAAAGCTGTTTATATTTTGTGGTGCTCAATCATAGACAAACAGTATTGTTGATTATTAATTCTGATTATTATTGATTAAAAGACGGGATTGGTAATTAACCCTACCTCAGCCTCCACCATGAGCAAACGTCTGTATTTATTCACCATGGACTGTGTTCTCATTAACACTTGTGTGGAAGCTGCCTCAAATTCTTCATCCACTGCAATGGCAAACAGCATGCAAAAACTCACAATAAAAACTATAATAAATACACTTAAAATTTAGAATAAAGTTATCAAAATAATACCCATGGCGAAATCCTCCTCTTGAGGTGGCTCTCCTTGGAACACATGATAGGGCAGCAATCTGTCAATGACATCATTAAGTGATGTAAATGGTGTACGTTCTGGAAACATAACCTTGGCATGATTTCTTCTTAGCTGCTCAAGGACCCTGCAAAAAAATAGTTTTCAGATATCAGTATAATATAATGATAGAATTATGTAGTTTGACATAAAAATGAATAATCTTATGAATTACTTACATTCCTCCTCTACTGAGCTGTTGATTTTCAGGTCGCTTGGAAGTGGTCAGAAAAAGGGAATTCTGATTGGCAGATGTTTTCACACCTAAAAATTAAAAAATTGACACAATGTCTAAACTTAAAATTTAGTCACTTAAATATATATATATATATATATATTGATGTAATACATGCTATGTTAAGATGTATAACATAGTCATACCTTTAGTACCAAGAAGATTAGCCAGCTGGGTCTGAGCTTTCTGCTTTGGTAATGTGTCCTTTTAGATAAAATAAATAAATAATATATTTATTAAAGAATAAATTAAAAGAAAATGGGGGGTGGAAAAAGCTTAGAACTACTACTATAACTATTTCATTATTGTCTCACCTGGTTAAAAGGTAGCTGCTGCTTTTCAAACTGTGTCTCCTGGACTGCAGTGTGTAAAGATTTTGTGTTATTTTGTGTCACAGGCACCAGAAGACGCTGCCCTGGGCTAACAGATATCTGTAGATGCGTCTGAAGAGTCTGACCAGTGGAATTTACCATAGTGAGAGGATTTGGAGCCTGCAATGCTTGTACAGCGGTCGGAGAGGCAGATGAATTGGAAGTCCAGACTTTGGCTGTGACACCAGGTCTTTGAGCAACCTGCATCACCCCTGTAGGAGAGGCTTGCCCTATTTGATTTGCACCAACCATACTTTGATTCACAACCATCTGCCCTCCAGTTGCAAAATTTTGCCCACCAATAATCTGCACGGCTGTATTTTGATTAGTCAAAATAGAGTATGTAGTGGTGCTGGTTAGGGATGGGTCAGCCACTTGAGTGTTGGTTTGAAGCATCTGGCCATTTACTGACTGTAACCCATGGACAGAACTACCAGAGGGTAGCAAAAACTGGCCCTGGGGGAGACTGGCCTGGACTTGTGGCTGTCCTTGCTGCCCAAAGGGAGAATGGACAACTATGCTAGTGCCCTGACTCACAACTTTTACCTGCTGGGTAGTCTGTGGGGAGCCATTGGTTGTGTATGCAATAGTATTGGCTTGGTTTGGAATAGCAGTGGTATTAGGTTGGATCCCTAGATTGCTTATATTGTACACAGTTTGTCCGCCTGTCTGGAGGGCTTTTGGTTGGATAGGTCGGACCAGAGACTGTTGGACAGGCCCCCTTTGAATGATAATATTCTGCAGCTGTATCGGCCCTTTATTAAATGGAACAGCTGATACCTGCCCTGGTGCAGAAGGAACAAAAGCTGTACCCTGCCCAGCACTGCCCATCAGTGTATTTCCTGCTGGCCTTAAAAGTATCTGAGGGCGCTCTAGGCTCTTGATAGTCATCATAGATTGTGTACTTCCATTAAGAGAACTCAATAATTGAATTTGTCCTGTTGGTCCATTTGGCAAAGGCAGCTGAGGAACTTGCTGAAAAAAGGCCTGAGGTTGTGCTCCAGTTAAAGGCATTGGAGCCACTAGTCCCGTGCCTGAAACACTTCCAAGTCCTCCAGAAACAAGCTGCTGAGGGAAGTTCGCAGCGGCAGAACACAGAGCTGGTTGTGATTCCAACAACGCCTCCTCGGCCAATGTTTGTTCTGTGATATCTGCCTCCAATAAAGATTTCTGGAGAATATCAAAGGGTTGGTCCTCGTTACCGAGATCAACCTCGTCACTAGGGGAGACACCGTGCTGGAGCTCATCTTCAATAAACTGAAGGCTGCTAGAGAGTCCAGATTCACCAGCTTCACCAAACTCTTCCAGATGATCATGAGCATTTTTGAGTCCTTCATCTGAGCCACCCTAAGTAGCAGTAAAAAAATATGAATAGATTTTATTTGATTATATTCACACTGAAAGGACTATATTATTTCTAACAGAATACAGGCTCACAGTGTCATTTGAGAAAAATGAGCTTGCAGATTCATACGCTGCATTCGTCAGATCATCCTCCTCTATCTGTTTTAAAAAAATAAAAAAATAAAAAGCTAATAAATAAAAACGTGAGTTTTCGATTATTAAATATGCAAAAGTAGGATGTTGTGAAGCATGTTAAAAATTAAACATAGTGATTTGCATCATATTGAATCATATTAACAAACTTACCGATTTGCTATTAGGGCCATGAAGATAATCATTTAGAGCTTGTACATCTCTGTTTAAAAAAAAACGCATAACATGGTTATAGACTAGAGAATAGAGAATGGCCTCTTAAGTTTATTATAAAGGGGGAAGAAATAATCCTGCTCACCCAATAAAATCCAGAAGATGGCGATCGTCTTCATCATCCATGACACCTAAAAATAAAGAGAAAATACACTTGTAGATCTGGGCTTCTTGTCCTGAAATATAGGGATATTTTGCCACCTTTTTATTTATCCACATAATATACACACACGTTTATCAACAATTATATTATTTATTTAATGCTATGTGAGCAATTAGGGTCATCCTCATAGCAAGACATTACAAACTACACAGAAGAGCTTTAATACATAGTTGCTGTAAAAGACTTGAGTGAACACTAATACTAAAATATAACAAAGAGAAAAAAAATCAAGGCAAACGTAAAATGTCATTTAAAATAAAATAAGGTTATAAACGATTAAATGAAATTGTACTATTACAGTCTAAAACTGGATAGCGCGCTGGGCAGGAAAACAAACAACAAGGGGGGAAATTGCAGAGGGATTTGTTATTGATTCTTTCTAAAAACGTAGTATTTGAGTTTATTGTACGTGTATCAAACAGCATAATAAAGATTTTTTGTTTGTTTGTTGTTGTTTTTTTTTTTGAAAGGCTGTGTGTGGGCCTTGTGTGTCCTCCATGTTTTGATTTTTTTAAGCAGCTTCTCGAGCCGAGTACAAAATGGCAGCGGCCGCCACCTGAAACTGCGTCAGTCAGCTAGAACCACACAAAATGTACAATGACCATATTAGCTTGCTTACAGTCGATAAAAACACGGTTGGAGCAATAACCGTGTGTCTAAAAAATTAAAACAGAAAAGGCCAGTGATTAAACTATCATGTACAAGTGGGATAGTAAAAAAAACCATGGTGTTTAGTAGAGCAGTTCATTTCATTATTATTCGTGAAAATAGTCTTTCTGCCACCACGACTCCGGATAACTGCGTATTCTTTAAATATCCTCGTTTTTATTGTTGATTTGGTAACTTTGTTGAAAGTTTTCAATAACCCTTCATCGTATAAACCAAGCAAAGCGTTGTGCGTTTCCGCCTGGCTTGGCCGCTTTGTGTTTTGTGTAATGGCTGCTTCATGTCAGTGTTACCCAAAAGTAACAGACGATGTATATGTAGCACAATATACGTATAGTCAGGCATGTATATGTTTTAACTATATATAACAAAAAAACAGCACTTAGGTAATTTCGTTAACGTAAATTTTTGTTTAACAAACAAAGGAGACGACATGTCGCTCTGCCTTCCTCATGTTGAAGACAAATTAACATAGCCAGCTAGCAAAGAGTTAGCTCTTCGATTGTTGCAGCCGGGGGGCGGAAAGGAGACGCAGCAAAAAAAAAAAAGCATCAACCCCTTAATATACATTCTAATTTAAACTCTGGCAGACAGGGGGACTGTACACTCTCTACGGCTACACTCCGATCGAGTCGCAAACTTAAATTTTTTTTTAAAAAAAGCTCAGACCTTTTATTTATTTTAGCTTAGCTATTAGGCACGACTGCACACAAAGGCAGCCAAGAGAAGAGGATTATACGAGCAAAAAAAAGTTCTGGGGTTTAAGCAGGAATAGATCGAATCGAGCCGAGGACTGTGGGCTGATCAGTGATCGCGTATTATTGTACAAATCAGGTGGATTTGGCAAGGAAACACACGACGATCAGTGGACTAGCGACCGTTTACAGGTTTGGTCCGACAGGCGTCGATTCGTCTGTTTGTCCAAACCAACACAATCACGTTGTGTCTACGTTGCCGGCTTCGTTTGCGAGAAGTAAACATAGAAACCTATTTAGCCATTTTTTTTCTTACTACTAACGTTAATGGCCTGCTCGGGTGTGAACGCTAGCCTGCTAAGTTAGGTTCCCCTCCTGTCCATGATCGGGTCCCAGTTCGACGACAAAACATAACGAAGAAAGCCGTGTCGAACAATAAATATTTATTTCCATTTGCATAACATAAAGACGACTTTGAAAAAGAGGCAAACCCTTAGTCCTGTCTCACTCCTCTTGAAACCCAATATCTCCATTTGGCAACTTTTAATTTGCTCCCCCTCCTCTCCACCTCCTCCTCCTTCTTCTTCTCCCTCTCCCACTCATATATTTTCCCCTCACTGTCCTTGCTCTGTCTCAGATAGATTTTTCTGTCCGCGCACACTCTTCCCTCCCAGAAGGAAGGGGTGGAAGGAGGCCGTGTGTGTTTTTTCCTTGAAATTTTTATCACAAAATTATAATACACTCAAAGGGAAACTCACCGTCATGAAAAAGCAGTGCCGTGTCACCGGGGTTTCCTCGCCATCTCTGCACGGGCCGCTGAGGCAGCCTTGCTCCAGCAGAAGGCGCATCTGCAGCCCTGAGGGGAACAACAACAACAACAACA
>JAOTQW010000041.1:6190505-6204567 GCA_026260075.1 Sisor rabdophorus | reverse complement strand
ATAGATAGATAGATAGATAGATAGATAGATAGATAGATAGATAGATAGATAGTCATATACATTACACACACATTCATGCTGATTTAGGTGTGCAGACATTTCTGTTTTTACTAACCTCTATTAATTGTTAATTTTTTTATGTACTTACAATATAAGCTGGCTTATTAAATAAATAATATATTACATCATAAGATAAATAATTTAAACTGACGTAATAACGTGAAAATCGACATAATAAAATTGTAAATTTAACATTTAACCTAATATAACTAAGGTTTTATTTTAATTGTACCTATACGTTATAAATTAATTGGTTATAAGCAAATTGGGGTTTATTTTCCCCATCAGCGACCGAATACAGTCGACTCATTGGTCGCTCGGTTGTACGCCTTTAGTCTGAGTCAAGCAATCAAACCGCAGTTAACTGGCACGAGGGGTTTTATTATCCAATCGCCATTCAGCTTATCAGAACACGCATGATCAACGACATTTACTTCCTGGTTAAGCAGGAGGCTTTTTTTGGTCAACATGGACGGATTTTCAACTGAAATAAGCTCAAATGAATCAGTTAAAATCCCTGAAAGTATTTTACTTCGGGATCAGGCGCGGCTGGAAGAATTAGAGCGTCGCAAAAATGCCAAAGAGAGCCAGACCGTTACTGAGGAAAAGATCAGTTACTTCAGCGCTACCTTTAGCGCGGAAAAGGATGCCATCGAGCAGCTGATATCAAGCTGCGCACACATCGAACATCTGACAGCCACTCGGAGTTTAGAGGTGGCAACAAACAAGATTCAAGATCTACAAAAATTTCTTAACGACAGCAAGATATTTCTTACAAAGTATGAACTGAGACAGGCGCAGGAATCAGTGCTGAAACTGCAAGGCTCCATCGCCGAGAAAAGAGCAGAGGTGATACCGAAAAAGAAATTCGCTTTCCGCTCGCGTACCGCCGGGACGAGTCAGCAGCTAGCAGTCCTTCCCTCCAGCACAGAGGAAAAACCCAAAGCTAATAGCGGAAATTCGGTAGTGGATTCTGTGGTCTGTGCTAAACAGTGCGGGTTTTCACATGCACACAATCAAGTTTTAATTAAACACTCAGAGGAGATCCACCAACAGGACGTCCTGTTATCCCACCTGACCAATTGCAAGGTGAGACTTTACGGCTCCCCCAATACCCTGCATATAAAAAATGTGAAGGGATGCCAGATCCTCAGTGGGCCCGTGTCCAGTTCAGTTTTTATTGATGAATGTCAAAACTCCACTCTGGTACTGGCCTGTCAACAGCTGCGCACCCACAACACCACATCAACCCAAATTTACCTCCATGTCACTAGCCGAGCAATAATAGAGGACTGTCATGGAGTCTCTTTTGCTCCTTTTAACTGGATGTATCCCAAACTGAAGGAGGATTTTCAAATGTCTGGACTGGACTCTGAAAGAAACAATTGGTCTGAGGTGGATGATTTTAACTGGCTTGCTGCTGGGACACCTTCGCCTAACTGGACTGTAATTCCTGAGTCTGAGAGAATATCCTGTTGGGATACTGCAGCGCCAGAAGCATGACCTGTCCTTTGATTTTGCACCGGTTATCATGACGGACAATTATGTCTGTCATTCTCTTACTAACTACATGCTCAATGCTTAATAATGGTTGAAAAAGTCTATGTACAAATAAAACCTGATCATAGTAAATGCGTTATAGTCTGTTATACAATAATAATTTTTAGCCCTTTCGTATATACTATATACTGAATTTGCTAATATGGCTTATTATTTGGTATCACAACAAGCATTTAACAAATCAGTTTTGGTTGTCACTAAAATTAAACATTCTGTAGCGGAAACATTTGCATAACAAATGATTAGTGTGTATACATATTCAAGCATGCATCATGTACAAGACAGATGATCGAGATTACATGCCTGTTAATGTGTTTAAACCCATTAGAAGTTGTTTCTTTATATTTGCATAAGAGTGCATTTTTTAGCTTATTTGCTGGATATTATTAGAATCGCTAGGCAAATTGAACAATGGTAATTCAGTGCACTTTAAGTGCAATGATCAATCTTTTTTTTTTTCCACTTGACGTGGATTTCTGCCACTTCTGCATATGTCTTCTCTTTCTAATGGGATAGTATCTGTGTGGGTTTAGTAGGTCATCTTTTAAGTGTTTTAAGTTAGTATTTAGAAAAAAACGCACAGTTACTGTTAACATCAATATAATTCCATCGCAGGGCCACACATAGATGAACAACCACATGCACTTAAACACACTTGCTGATTGGTTGATCTGCTGGCAGAGGATTTCTGTAAATAGGATAATACTTATTAGTGGTTTAACATGACATCACATCACTTTGGGTTTAATCATTTCGCTTACCATTCACTTGACTGGAGAGAGGACAACAGTATTTAATAAACCTATTGTAGCGTGAGAAGAAAAAAAATATCCTCATTATGTCTGATTAAGTCTGACATGGAAATAAACGGATAGCTGGATTACAAATAGCTTTTAAAAAAAGATAACACAGGACAAACTAAGTAATACAGTAATTTGATTATTAAAGTAGTTTACAAGTAACTGTAACCAAAAAGTTTTTTTATCATCAAATAATTTTTATTTTTATAGTAGCACAAAAATATGGCTCTTTGGAAAGTTAAGTTTGACTTAAAAAAACGGGTAAAACTGGCTCAGATGCTATGGCTCATGTACTGGGTGTCTGTTATAGCTGGTGTCCTTGTCTTCATCATGGGCCTTTTCTTCAAAATTGAACTGCGAAAACGAAGTGAACTGATGGACAACAAGGAAAGCCACTTTGTGCCCAACCTGCTTATTGCTGTAGGACTGTTTGTTTGTGGCATCAGTGCGTTTGGTGGCAAGATCTGCTATGACTCATTGGATGTACCTAAATTTGCAAGATGGAAGACAATTATCAATCCATTCCTTATCTGCTGTTTGCTCTTCGATGTTATGCTCTTTTTCACTGCCCTTTTGTGCTTTACCATGTGCATCCCTTTACAGTATACCCTGGGAGAAGGCCTAAAGAATGGAATGAAATTCTACAAAGATACAGATGTACCTGGTCGCTGCTACATGAAGAGAACTTTAGACCTAATGCAGATTGAGTTTCGATGTTGTGGAAACAACAATTACAAAGACTGGTTTGAGATCCAGTGGATTAGCAATAGATACCTGGACTTCAGCTCTAAAGAAGTAAAAGAGTGAGTGTTTGTCATTTCAGTATTTCAGACAGCATGTATACATAGTAAAAAAAAAATTATATTGTAATAAATACAATATTTTTTAAATAACTAAAGTTGCCAATTGTATGAATTTTATACTTTATAAAATAAGTATATTGTATAAAGTATAAAAGCATAAACTGTTGTTTTACGTTATAATAATATAATACAATACAATATATTTGTATATTGTGTGAATTCGCAGTATAGAATCGGTGCAATCGTGGTGTGTAAGACTTAGTTGATAATCTTTGTGGATCACATTTCGACGTCTTTCAGAGCTTACTGTCCTTTTCAATTTTGTAGAGACTGCATTGATTGGATGGAAATAGATCAGGATGTCATAAAGAGACATTGATTCTTAATTGCACAGCCATGCTGTTCTTGTCTTCAGAAAATATATTTGCAAAATGTAAATTTTTTTATTGGCAAAATAAAAATGTTTGGTAAACAATCTAAAAAAATTACAGATCTAAGAAAGTAAGGCAGGAATTTATTTAATGTACTGAGTTAGGCGGTTCGCTATAAATGTCCCAGGCTGTTTGCTATAAATGTGCCTTTTCACATTTGTTTATCTGTTATTATTTAAACAATAATGTATAAATATAAATTTGCCCATTTTGTGATATTTATAAATCTTATATTGGTTTTCCTAGCCGAATCAGCAGCAATATTGATGGACAATTTTTGTTGGATGGAGTCCCATTCAGCTGCTGCAATCCCAGTTCCCCAAGACCTTGCATTCATTACCAGGTCACTAACAACTCTGCTCACTACAGTTATGACTATCATACTGAAGAGTTAAACATCTGGACACGTGGATGCAGGGAAGCTTTAGTTTCCTACTATGGAGGACTGATGAACACCATTGGTTTACTGGTGCTTCTGGTTACTGCTCTGGAGGTATGGTGTATGAATGTAGTATGTTTTAAAATGACAGACCTTAATAGATCTTAACTTATATTATAGCTTATAGCTTATATTATAGCTCTTAACTTTAATTTGGATTAGTAATTTGCCCTTTCACAGATTAAAACTGATATCATTCATGATTTTTCCTTAAGTTATGCACTTTCTGATTTAACATGTGTTTTCCTATCTTAGGTTTCTGTGATAGCAGGACTTCAGTATGTGAACACTTCTCTATCGACACTGGTCAACCCAGAAGACCCTGAGAGTGAAAGTGAGGGATGGATTCTGGAGAAAACATTCAAGGAAACCTTTACAGACATTATAGGCAAATTAAAGGCAATGGGGAAAGGTAATCGAGTGGAAGAGGAAGTGGAAGTACAGGCAGTTACTACAGTGAGCTGAACATACTAAGCTCATTGAACATTCCATTTCTCGTAAAGACTGCCAACCTGGCATTGTACAGCATGAGGGTCAAGTCTATGTGGTTTAAAATAATGAACATAGAACATACTACATACTAAATCATTTCATAGAACATAATAGATACTGTAACTCACAAAAATAGGCCAGATCTAAGTAGACATGTCTGTGATGTTTTAGTTTTTAGGAATGCATGTTTTGTAACACATACAATAATCTTAAACTACTACAACAGACTGCATTCTTAGGGAAAAAAGGTTTACCCACAGAGGTTTCCCAAAACATAACAAAATTAAAAAATCCAGCTAGAGCAGAAATTTTTATTTACAATGCATTCATTGTTTTGGGGTTAGACCCAGCTGGACACTAAGTTGTACTGTCATCAGCGAGATTATGACTTTCGCTTTCCCATGTACAGTATCAGTATCATTTTGTACTGTGATACTGTATTTAGCCTAAAGCAAATTAGAGACATTTTAACAGGTCATCCTACACGTGGAGTAATATCATTTAGCTGGAACTTAAAATTCAGTTACAATTTAACAGGACACCTAAAAGTGCCAGCTAAATGTTGACCCAAGACCTCAGAACCTCGAAACTTTAGAAAAAGTCTCAAATAAATTCAGATACAGTAGGCCCTTAATTCACAAACACAATTCATTCATAAACTTTCCTAAAAGTTTATAATTTTTTCACAATGTTTATTGGGAATTATTTAACTTAAATAAGACATTTTTTAGGTGTATTGCATGTTGTAAATAAAATGTACTGAAGTAAACTAGATTAAGTCGATTAAGATTGTTATAAATATACTTGTCTGAGTTTTTGTTTTTTGAACAAATAAAGCACAGTATTCTTGGAAATCTTGAAGAGGTCTTTAAGTATTTGATTTAGTGTGTAAATTATAAAATGTCTTTATTCACATGCTAATGTGTAAGGTGCAGTTTCTGTTTTTTCATTCTCTTTTTTTTAATTTTCCATGCATAACTCTCTTTTTTGGAATATGTATGTACAGATGTATTATAACAACATTTAGTGATGCTCAAGCTATTAAACAAAACAAAAATCAATTAATTTATCCTCTATACACGCTTACTAACTAACTCTCGGTCCTATCCCAGCACACATACGGTACACCCGTGGACAGATCGTCAGTCCATCGCAGGGCCACACACAGACAAACAACCACACACACTTACACTTATTTCCAATCAACCTAATGTACCAATCACCAATCAACCTAATGTACATGTTTTTGGACTGTGGAAGGAAAACCACGCAAGCGCGGGGAGAACATGCAAACTCCGCGCAAAAAACCTTTGCCCGGTAATCTAACAACTTTGCAGTAAAGCTGATAAAATCTTTAAGTAGCTTCATGGTACGAAGTGCTTAGCTGTTTTTTAAACTGATATAAAAAGCTACAGTTTTATCTGCAGTATCAAAATCACACTTTACTTCATAACTGAATTATCCTGATAGATACTCATATATTTTACAAAGATTTTTATGCATGCCATTGTGATTATCAATCATATTATGTGTAATATTTGTGAGCATAAATTGATATCCATTGCAGGGTGAAAACACACGCATACAGTTTTTGTACCCATGGGGATCTAAATTTTGGTCCCCACCATGACATGAGTTCCCATGAGTGTGTGTGTTCAGGTTAAGGTCCCTACCAGGATGTATAAACCAAAGATGGAAGTTACAGACAGATCCTGTAAACCAGTTACAGTGGTACAAGTGCTCAGTGATTCTTAGAAAGATGAAAACTTCAGGAAGGATATTAGTAATTTAACCCTGGCTGATCAAACCACCACACTCGTTCACTCACTATATCATGTTTCACATCCCAGTCTTCTTTTGCATTTTAGCCATTTTTACAGGGATGTGGGTAAAGCAAAGAACAGAGATATTTCCAGGACTCTGATTCAAATGTTCGCATACAGGCACAAAAGTACCTTGAGGACTGTAACTTCCATCTTCAAACAATAAGAGATAGAATATCCTACAGAGTCTCAACAGTTAAAAAAAAACATCAAAAAGTGTGTGGCATTGATGTGATTGGGAGTCTGCGCTTGAATCTTTAGAGAGGAGTTTTTGCTTCACATGGGGAAAGATTGGTACATCTAAGTGTTCAGGATTTTCCTAATGCTATATAGGTCAAATCTGCACAGAAAGACCCCTTTCCTGTAAATCAAACCCAGGACCTTATTGCTGTAAGGCCACCGCACTGCCCTGCACCTTTTCATGATAAAACATTTCATGATTAAGTGAATGTCCTACTCAGGAGTAGAATTTCAAATTAAATTTAGGGTCAGCTATGATACAGAACCACTGAAGCAGAAAGTGTTAAGACCCAACTTGGCAGTGGTGGGCTTGAATTTTTGGTCTTTTTTGTAGGTGGTGGGGACCCAGGTCTTCCTGGCCTCTAATCAACAACTCAGGGCTTTAGTCCTTTAAGTCACCACTGCAGTAAAGGAGAACGTGAGGATGATTTCAAGGGTTTAAGAATACTGGGGTAAATAGTAAATAGTGCAGAACAGGCGTGGTAGGGAACCCGATCATATAGTCTTTCATATGGCCCAAAATTGCTAGTGGCACCCCTGGTCCTAGTCTATACAACGAAGACATTAGGTAAAGACTGTATGTTTAGTTTTATAAATTGTTGCTTTATGTTAGTCTCAGTGACTAAAAAAATATATCAATGTTTATGTTCTTTTTTTAAACTCAGATCTGATCTATAAGGGGTCAAGTATGCCATTTTTCTAGGTTTTATATGTTTCTGTATAAGTATAAGAATTTATAATTAGATGAAATATTTTTCTTATGTTTAAATCAGCAGAGCTTGATAATATTCCAGGCTTTAGTGTCTTTTATGGTCATCAATGTCAAGACAAACATTTCAAGGTGAGTAAACATGTGTGTCATCTTTCTTTCCTCAGGGGGGCAGTGTTCCCATGGATTAAAACAAACAACACAGGAACACAATCCAAAACAAATATACAGAGAAAAACAGAAAAGAGAGAGAGAAAGAGATTGGATATTTGGGATGTAAATGTGTGTTTTGGAGATTAAACTCTGATTAGATTGCTGTATCCGACAACCCTTGAGCAACCCTCAACAGCCTAAGTGATGCTTTGTGGGTATACTTCATTGATGATTTACTGCAAGACTTTCTGGTGTGTGGTACTGCTTACATAGCAGTAATCAACAGATCACATTATTGCTACAACAGAGGTGACCCCATCCAGTCTACTTCTTGCCAAAACTGCTCTGTCCTTTTATAGAAGCCTGTAATCTATCCATATCTATTTATTAATGTTTTCCAATTTTGACACGATAAATGTGAAGTAAATTTTTTTTTCTTATAAAATTTCTACAGCAGAAAGGTCAAGCATTTAGCTGCTTCAGGAATAATACCTCCCACAGACCAAAAAAGACACAAGTTTGACTCGTCTTTGAAATCAGTCAAATACAGTAATAATGGCTAATATTTAGTTAAGAGTTGCGAATCCTATAGAAATTGTGTTGCTAGTGACTAGAGATTGGTGCCATCAGATCCACTGTGTTTGTGTTTATTGGATAATTTCAAGTACATTTAAGAGGTATTTATCTCAACATTTTTTCTGAATCATCCTTCTGATCACTGTGGAGAGGGTGAAATATTGATCTGCCAACTCTCTTGTAGATATTCTGTGTGCCATTAGTATGAGACATAACAATGCTACCAGGCTCTACATGTGACGTATGTGTCATACACGTGTGTTGCTTTTTCATTATGTAGGAGGTTACTAGTCAGTGCACATTGTTTGCACAGAAACCTTCACTGTTCGTTACCTTCACTGTTCGAGTTCTTTAGAACACATTGTTAAGTGTGATGATCCAACTTTTACACCAAGTAGGCACTAATACTGGCACTGTACCAAGGCAAAGTGATGACAAAAAGCCAAAGCAGCTTTTAACAGCTAACTATTGTGGTCAGCAGGCTCAAATCACATGCATTCCCTGTCTCTGACCTTCCCGCACTGTAGTCAGAGCATGCCTTGTCTCTCAGAGACAGTGTATCCTTCTCAAATGTGCAATTGTTTGGACAGTGTGAAAACAATGGTCCTCCTCCACCCAAAGATACCCTCCATACCAGCTGGTAGTGACGAACCATACCGCCACCCTTACAGCGCCCGGACGCCCATACACCCTGCAGTCATATAAGACTGCCGTTGTCCATAGCTGGTCAATGCACACTTGGATCAATTGTTCGTATATCAGCACTGGGAGCTAAAAAGCTAGTTCTGGGGGAGGATAGCAGCAAAATGAATATTCACATTGTTGCATATTTGTCTCTGGGTGACACAAAAGAAGTATACACTAAGACACAGTTGGACTGGGCAACAGGCTAAGGGAATAAATAGCAGTGCAAATGGGAATGTATATGATAGGAAGAACACTGTCTTATAACAGCTATGGACAACGGCAGTCTTATATGTTTAACAGTCTATACTCTATATGTGCTGTTTATTCATCAATGGTAAATGCATTAGGTTTTGATGTCATTGGATTACAAATGTAGAATTATTGAATGTATAAGCACAAACTAAAGAATAGTGTTTATGTGGGTAAATCCTTTAAATCTGCAGCCACTTGAAGCAACTTACTGAAAATCTTCACAAAACATTTTCAAATAATACATTTGTTTTAATAAATCTACAATATTCATGTAATAATACACATCAGAAAATGCCAAGCTGTTGTTAATGTAGGTTTAATTAGTATTATAGCATTCAAGGTTTAGCAAAATGTATTTTTTGTGCTGTGAGAAAAAGAAAATGTATTTGATAACCCATGTAATGAAACACTAAACAAATTAACCCCTGTGTTCCCTAATTACCTTTTCCCCGCAGCATCTTGTTTAACTGTAAATTTATCAAATAGTCCTTATTTAATAGACAATTTAAATCAGACAGGGCAGCACGAGGGCTTCGTGGTTAGCACGGTCGCCTCACAGGTGGATCTGCTTCAGGAAACTCTGGTTTCCTCCCACAGTCCACAAACTTGTACATTAGTATTGTTATTTGTATTAGTATTAGTGATTGGTAATTCTAAATTGCTCATAGGAGTGACTGTGAGAGTGTTTGTGCGTGGCCCTATAATAAGCTGGACAGGCAGACTCCCCCCTGACCCCAAATTAGAGAATAAGCGGTATAGAAGATAAATGACGAATTCAGAAAATACAAAATCTATTTTCATTTATTCATTCATTCATTATCTATTCTCTAATTCTGGGTCGTGGGGGTCTACTGGAGCCTATTCCAGCTCACATAGGGCCAGAGACAGGGGTACACTCTGGACAGGTCGCCAGTCTATCCCAGGGCCACACAACCGCACACACACACTCAGACTCACTCCTAGTGGGTGTGTAGTGGTTAGCACCGTCAAATTACAGCAAGAAGGTCCTGGATTTAATTTTTGAGCAAGGGGTATTTCTCGGTGGAGTTTGCATGTTCTCCCTGTTCTCTTTCCACCCACAGTTTAAAAACAAGTACATTAGGTTAATTGGTAATTATAAATTGCCCATAGGAGTAAGTGTAAGTGTGTGTGTCGTTGTTCGTCTATGGTTGGCCCTTATTTAGGAAATAAGCAGGTGATAAATAGAAGATGAATGAATGAAAGATAAAGAAGAGACAAAGCTACACAATTTATGAAGCCCTTTACATTGATTATCCTGTACTCCACAATAGCATGAGGTCTCTAAATGTGACTGATATATTTAAGAGTATAATAATACTGTTTATAGTATATCATTATCATGTGTAGATTAAATCCTTTTTGTTGATTCCCGTTTTAATTCTGCTTCTCCGCAGTCCATTTCTGTCCACAATTAAATGAATCCCCTGAAGCCTTTGGTCGAAGCTAGTATTAACTGTGCATCAAGGTCCATGAGATCAGTGTACTGTAGCATTAGAGAATTTGACTCTAACAGATGGTCATTACGTATTGGAACCTAGAGATATTTCCTTCAACAAGCATGTGTAATGTGTAACACCCTTCTGTAGAGAGGGGGCTGGTGCCAGAAACTGCACTGAGCCTCGGATTAGTTTTGTGATTCTGAGAATAGCCATATGTTCAGATGCTGTTGTTGCAAAGTGGATAACCCTGGAGACAACACAGCAAACCAAAATATACCAAAAGCTTACAATTTAATATACAATATTTTACAATAGCACTTCAAATAAGTAGTTAATTTGGTGTATTTATGTAATAACTAGATACTAAAAGTCTTTTTGTGAATATAAATAATTATTGCAGAGGTGCCATTTTTCTAGAACGATTCTACAGGCCCACACAATTTGAGGGTTACCAAGATTTGTTTTATCAGTATGGTTTTGGTATTGGTGTGTTAGAGGGAACCCAACCTAATATCCTTTCATGGAGCCCAAAATTGCTAGAGGCACCTTTTTTACTTATATAGATTTACCTACATTTTGTATAACTAAACAAACTGTTTTGGCCTTACTAATGTAATCAAGTAAAAGGGAAAAAAGTAAATTTCTAGTAATTAATACTTATTAACTTATTATTATGCAAAATTACAAACTGGAGAGTAAAATGTCCCTTTATAAAATCTTTGTTCCTTTCATTGTTGTGGAATTTAGATATTCATGATCAGGTTGCATGCCAGTAATGACATTAACATAGTCACAATGACACACCCACATCACTAGATAATCCATGCTCTCTTTCATGCAATGATATAATTTTACTCTTTTTACTTTAAATAAAACACCGCTCTTGCACATACATTAACATACAACCCCACATGCACTCATACATAATTATGTCAAACAATGTTTCCTGTAATACTGCAAAGATTTCTGTTCACTCAAGTGTTTTGTGTATTTGACTATTTCATTAATGCTTTCTGAAAACTATTTTATATGAGAAATGTGCAGTTCTTGTGTAAGACGGTTATACAGTATAATAGAGTTTACATTTACATATACTGAAGATCAAAATGTAAACAATATAAACAATATAAAAAAATAATGTATAAACACCTATGATTTGAAATGACATCTTTATCGCCTCAAATGTGTACCTTCGGCTATAAGCAATATAATCGATAACCATCATTATTATATAAAAAACAAGATTACAACCAGAATATGATGGAGTTACTGTAAAAGGAAAGTGGTAGTGGTTAAAGTGTTGGACTACCAACTTGAAGATCTGGGTTCGAATTTCCAGAACCATCAAACCACCAATGCTGACTATATTCTCGCTGTTTCTTTTTACTGTATTGTTTATCAAATTACGTGTAGTAAATAGAGTGACTAAACATCTGGTTATTATTCATCTACAAATACAGAAATAAAGACTTATTTAGCTTATCTTAACTCTAATCAGTATATTATCCATTAGGGAAAAAGCAAGCAATCCTTCCTGATGGACATGGCTGTGTGTTGTCACACTTTACCAGCCCCCTGTTAACGGCCGTCTGTCTTTTATTTGGGTTTGTGACAAGGGCACTGAGACCTTGAGGCATGTGTGACATAAAGCAGAGGTGAGGTGCTACATTTGGTAGAAGGTTTACAAACAGCTAAGTATAGTACCAGTATCCGCTCCTTCCTAGTGGCCATTAGCATATAATGAACACCCCCCTATCACCCATATATCAACTGTAATTGTAGTGACATTGGCAACACTTGGCTGCACAGCTACTTAAATGTAAGTGTAAATAAAGTTGTCTCTGAATAAGACAAGAGAGCTAATAACAATTTAAGAAAGTTCATTGCTATTCGGACAGTCACTTAAGGCAGGAAATGGCACAAAATGATTTCAGTGTGCAAGTAATCCAAATATACCTCACAAAAAAAAAAATTAAAATTCTGAATGTTTAGAGATTTAAGAACAGTAAAGATTGTGCTATAATACTAATTTATATTACCTTAAGTTGTTTGTGGTTGTTGGTCTCTGTCTGGCCCTGCGATGGACTGGTGACCTGTCCAAAGTGTACCCCTGCCTTTCGCCCTGTGTGCGCTGGGATAACAGACTTCCATGATCCCATGTTAGAAAATAAGTGTGTATAAAAGATGGATAAATAATTCATTATTCATTCATTCATCTTCTGTACCCGCTAATTGGGGTCATGGCATTCTTTCTGATGGCGCCTATCCCAGCGCACATAGGGCAAAAGGCAGGGGTAGCTAGTCCATCGCAGGGTTACACATAGACGATCAACCACACACGCTCACTCCTATGGGCAATTTAGAGTCACCAATCAACCTAATGTACATGCTTTTGGTCTATAGGAGAAAACCATAGTAAACCCATGCAACCCATCTCCGAAAAATGTACAAAATATAGTAGTGCATACCAAGTGCATAGTACAAAATAATTCCAGCTAGAAAGATATAAAATATATAACATATTAATAGTAAAAGTGAGGAACCTCTGTTTTTTTGCGTCAGTATGCAAAATCCTTTTCATACGCTATAAATGGCCATTCTAATCTCTTAGCATTTAATGAACTCATTCGTTTTAGGAATCACTTTGGGGCACTAGAGCTTTTCTTGACCTTTTCATTTTGTTAGAGTAAAAAAAATAGAAGGAGAAATGGTCTGTGTGGAGTTATAGTTGCAGGGCATGATTATGAGTCTATTCCGGGGTGGTATGTCGAGAGGCCTGTAAGCTTGTCTCTACTCACACTGTCTCCTAACCTAATGTTCATTGCACTTAAATTCTTTACTCCTGCTGAGATCCATTGTGTCTGATATGTAACATTTCCCACTATGCATAATGGATTAGTAGTAAATCTATTTTTTGGAACAAAGTTTGACTTCTGAATTATGTCTCTGGGGTCTTTATTAGTGAATACTGATGAACATTAATTTAGCTAAGAAACAAAGAAGAAAGAAAGAATGTGAGGTAATGAGCTAAAATGGATAAGGATATTATTAAGCAATAAAAGCAATAAAATAAAAATCGTATTCTTCCACATATTGGTTTGGTTGTGTTATATTACCTCATAATTTAAATGCAAACATTTACTAATATTTCTACAATTTCAGGTTCAAACTGGGAACACATGCACAGGCAGTGAAATAACAGATCGGTTTTGATATATTAGTCATAAATAGTTTAATTTAATACAATTATTCTAAAGTACCTTCTAAGAATTTATAAAGCTCCATAAAAGTTAATAACTATCAACAATGTAGTTACCAGAGGTGAAATGTAAGTACTAGCAATAATAATGTATTTAGGTACTTTTTGGGAGAATCTGTAATTAACAGATATTTGTTATTTATTAAAGTAAACGAACGGAGACAGACATTAATGAAGTGGGTTCGATTATTGATTGAACTTCCTATATGTGTAAAAAAGTTATGCATGTCCCAACAAGCTCATTCATTGTATGCTAGCAATCGACTCTATCTATCTATCTATCTATCTATCTATCTATCTATCTATCTATCTATCTAT
>JAOTQW010000041.1:6140191-6150665 GCA_026260075.1 Sisor rabdophorus | reverse complement strand
ACTCGTTTCTAATCCTGTCCAACCTCGTCACTCCTAAAGAAAACCTCAACATCTTGATTGTCTTGCTCCAAAGTACGCAAAAAAATCTGTGCTATGTAGAGAGACACACAGTGAATGTCATGCTAATGTTCTTTGTTTACAGTGACTGGAATGAACCCGATCTCACCCTACCTTAATGTTGACCCTCGCTATCTTGGGCAGGTTTGTGCAGTCATCCTCCCCTAATCACTTTTAATGCAGTGTTTTTAAGACAGCAAAAAAGTTTTTAAAATGTTTATCATTGATAGAAACCGTATGACTGAAGGGTTGTGGATGTTAATAAGTTTCATTATCCGTCTGTCACATCTGTTAGGACGCAGATGAATTTATATTGCCAACAGGAGCGAATAAAACACGCGGACGGTTTGAACTAGCCTTCTTCACCATTGGAGGATCATGTATAACAGGTGAGATTTGTATTTTTTTATTCATTTATTTTTTGTCTGGCTTTTGGTGTTGGAAACTGGATTCTGTTTTCTGTCTTTTAGGTGCTGCTTTTGGAACTCTGAACGGACTTCGTTTGGGCCTTAAGGAGACCAGATATATGGCGTGGTCCAAACCTAGAAATGTTCAGTAAGTTTGCAAATCTGTACTTTCACACTTTAGGACATGTACTGAAATCAAGTCTTTTGTTTTAAATTAACATTCTATTTGTGTGATATTCTAGAATAATAAACTTGGTAACTCGACAGGGAGCGTCATGGGCTAACACATTAGGATCTATAGGTGAGGCACATGAAGCATTCGTTTATTTGAGCAAAATAGATTGCAGATAATAGCAAGTAGAATTAAGAGTAAACTAAATTCATTGACTTTATTCCGTTCTTTCACAGCTTTGTTGTACAGCGTCTTCGGTGTAGCTATAGAAAAGGCCAGAGGAGCAGAAGATGATATCAACACAGTAGCTGCTGGCACATTAACAGGAATGATGTTTAAATCCACAGGTTAGAGAAACTAGAACGCACTACCATATCAAGTAAATGCTTATTTAAACACTTTTGCTTGTTTGCTGATATGTCTCATTCATGTACATGTCTGTGTTAGGTGGACTGAAAGGAGTTGCTAGGGGAGGTCTGGCTGGTTTAGCCTTGTCAGGATTATATGCCCTCTACAACAACTGGGATCACCTTAAAGGCACAACTCCTATACGTTATTAAAAAGGACCTTGAGACCAAACGCACGAACGTTTATCTCTTCT
Organism: Sisor rabdophorus; assembly: GCA_026260075.1. Lineage (NCBI taxonomy): Eukaryota > Metazoa > Chordata > Actinopteri > Siluriformes > Sisoridae > Sisor > Sisor rabdophorus. The sequence continues at coordinate 6,149,428 of JAOTQW010000041.1, read as the reverse complement.
CATCTCCCATCTTTCATTTCCCATGATAAAGGACAACAAAATGCCCAAATGTTTGAGATTTCTGGACCTCTGTATTTATAATGGGCTTTATCAAAAGAGTCAATACATTGTATGAGATGCAGATTTAAAAAGCAGGACACAACCAAGTAAAATGTAATTATGTCTGTTCATGTATACGGCTGCATTTGCAGAACATCTCTTGGCCGACAGAAACACCATTACAATGCCTTTAATTTTCTGTACTAAGGTTACTTCAATTAAATTTTAATTGTATAGTGCTATTAACAACAGACATCGTCTCAAAACATCTTGAAATTCAAAGCATTGAAATTCAAAAATACTAATTTAAAAGTTTAGTGCATATGTTTAACTTGAATCTATAAATACAAAAGTTTCTTTTCACTGTTTCATTCAAATGGGTTTTTTGAACAGTGTAGTTTGTGTTTCAGCTCGGCTCTGTGTAGAACACTCAAGTTCTTTTGTGAACATCAAAGCAACATTAAATTAAAAATCAATTTTTAATAAAAGGCGAAGCAAGTTACTCTGTTGGTGGAATTACACACCAATACAGGAGCTTGATCCGAGGTACTGGTGTTCTTACATGAAAGATCATGGTTTACATTTGCAAAACCTCTACTGCTATGCCCCTAAGCAAGACCCTTATACCTTAAATGCTCAGCTGTATAAAATGAGATGAGAAATAAGTTGCTTGGCAAGGAAGGTGACAAAAATGCAGTAAATGTGCATTTATTTAAATTCTTTGTTTTTTTAAACAAACCCCGGTTTTACAGATGTTCTTTTATAAATCCTTTCACTGGATTTAAAAAATCAGCCTGACATATGTAGAAAGCCTTAAAGTAGTGAGTGTTTATAAAAAAAACTTTTTTTTAAGAATTCAACATGTTGAAATATTTATAAATATTAAAAATAAAATGTGATGGGCTGTGCAAATTCCAAGTGACTTCAAAAACAATCACAGGATGTTAAATTAGGTCAAATTATTTATTGGGAATAGACTCTTAAATATAAGCTCTTAAAATTGTCTTTATTCATCCTCCCCACTCATGTTAGTTTCATAATGCACTGAAATGACCTTTACTGTTGCCGAAAACATGCTAATGACAGTGAAATATGCTAAGGGCCATTCCGAAGAACACTGCAGTGCAGATAGACTGTGTAGAACTAAACCCATACCAATTCAAGTGAACAGGTTTGAACCTGGAGCTAGACCTGGTGGTACAGTGAAATTACCGTAAAAACAAGTCCCTGATACGAGTAGCCTCAATCCATGGGATATATGCAAGAGTGCGAGTAAAGACACTGGGCTTATTTTCTACCGTGCAGCCGATGGGGCCAAAGCTCACCACACCACGTACCTCCCAACGATCCTCATCAAGCTTACACAATAGCGGACCACCGGAATCTCCCTGGTTGGAAAAAAAGGAATTAAAGAATTGTTAAATATTAATAATTAGTTTGGAGATATTCCCGTTGATTGTAATGGCCTATTTATAAAAATATTTTGAATGTATAATAGTTGCATATTCATATTTTAAAATCTGTATTATTTCATGTGACATTTCAAACAAAAATATGTATAGTTGAAGCTAAACTTTAACCCTTTAACCCTGCTTTCTGTTTTCTTAAAATTTACCTGGCAGGCAGCAGGAGGTCCCTCTTTGTCTCTAAAACCAGCACAGATCATAGACTCTCTCACACGGTCTCCCCAGAACTTCTTTTGCCGGCAGGTTCTGTGGTCAATGATGGGCAGACGAGCCTGGTTCAGTGACTCAGCCAGTGAAACGTTATCTTTTCCGCCTGAGATACATGAAACACAACGAAGCTCCAAAACAAGCAAGTAGATGGTTTTAACATTCTTCTCTTGATATTAAAGTGAATAACTGAATGATTTTAATATTAGTAAAGAAAAGATTAGGTACCTCGTGTGTCCCCCCAGCCAGTTACCCAGCAGTAATGACCAGGTTTTATGTTGGTTTGCTTGCGAGGTAGGCAGGCATAGCGTATAAAGTTGGTGGGCAGAATGTCTGTGGCTGCTTTAACCAAAGCGATGTCGTAATCCAGTTCACTGTGCACTGGGTAGTGAAAATGCTCGTGTCTGTAGATTTTCTTTACAGGGAAAATGCGCTCGGCTGCCTCAGATCTCTTCAGCTGGTGCTTTCCCAAAACAATGCGCCAATTACCTGCATCTTCAGCTTTACCTCTATGTGATATGATAAAGAGAGAATATATACAGATTGTCATTTATGTGCTGCAGGGTAAAGTTATTGCTATCAGACCAGCAGTGTTATTAAAATAAAATTAAATGTACTTTTATCTGGATAAAATAAAAAGATAGAACATGTATTGTTTAATAAGATTTCATTCATTAATTTATTTATCTATTCATCTTCTATACCCGCTTATTCCCTAACTCAGGGCCACGATGTTCTGCTGGAGCCTATCCCAGCACACATAGGGTGAAAGGCAAGGGTACACTATGGACAGGTTGCCAGTTTATCGTAAGGCCACACAGTAAACACACAAGCGCAAAAAAAACATGCAAACTCTGCACAGAAAGACCCCTTGCCCACTAATCAAACAAAGGAACTTCTTGCTTTGAGGCAACTTTGCTAACCACTATGCCATAGCGCTACCCAAAAAATAACATATTAAAGAAAATATAACGGTAATAACTAAGCGGAAGTCAAGATCTTAATTTTTTACATGAATAGTAGGATTTGATTTACCATCATTTAAAATATTTGTGTTCATTGTCAATTATTTTTAGACATGTTATTGTAATGATCACCACAGTACTGACATGACGCTTATTTTCAGACAGAAAATGCACCCATGAACTGATTCTTACTTTTCGAAGCAGTGAGCTGCGGTGAGCACCCAGTTTTTGTGAATCAGGGTTCCACCACACACATGGACATAGTGTTTACTGCCTTTAGGGCGAACCTATAGTGTTACAGAATGCAGAACTACAATTACAGATTTTTAAACAATTATTCTTAAGAAAATTTGAAAAATCTCTATAGACACACACCTGCAGTGAGACCTGCCATGGCCATGAGTGAGGTCTGGCCTCGCTGCCTGATACAATGCGCTCTGTGGTGTGTGGTCTGAAGTGTGCCAGGCCACAATCTTTGGGCCAGTCTAAACATTTCATTAATTTTAAACAAATGACATTAAGTAGAGTTAGAACCAGAATTCAGGCAACATATACAATAAAGAAACTGGTGTATATGTTTGTACTATTCCAACATAATAAAATGTAAAACCCAAAAGGGACCAACTTAAAGGCTCACCCATAGGGAGGAATTTTTGCTGTGGCAGGCTGCTAGAGCTGAAGGCACTGGTGTAAGATGTCTTCAGTGTGATCCACAGCAAAACCAGTAGCAGAATATGCAGCAAAAAAATTCTGGTCATCCTTTGCTGTTACACAGTTATGTTTAAAAATTGCCATAGCCCTAAAGGGCTACTATTTATATCACATCGAGGTCATAGGCTGAACACTATGCTGTCTCCACCCCTCTGAACCTGGACAAAAACGACCCTACAATACGCTTCCACATTGGATTGTTCTGGAGAGGCAGAAGGGCCTATTGTACCTGCTGCAGGAGAGTACCATCAGCACTTTCTTCATCACTGCAGGACAAAACAACTTGCCCCTAATCATCTGCCCTGCTTTCTGATTGTCAAACCACAAAACTGAATCAGATGATCTGGGTGACTATTGCAAAATAATCCCATAATGCTCAAAACATACAGTCAAATCAGGAACCTTGGTTCATATGTCAGACCTCTCACACAGGTTCCCTCACATGGTATAGAACAAAAGAGAATGTATGGAGCTACAATGATAAGAGCAAGTCAAAACATTTAAGCAAATTGGTTAGTCAATTGGTTGAGATTTTTGCACACTTAATTAATTCATTTATTCATATATCCGTTTATTCCCGAATTTGGGGTCAAAGGGGTCCGCTGGATCCTATTCCAGTGCACATAGGACGAAAGGCAGGGGACAGGTCACCAGTCCACACACCACATATAGACAAACAACCACACACACTTACAATGACTCTCATGGGCAAGTTAGAGTCACCAATCAACCTAATGTACATGTTTTTGGACTGTGGGAGAAAACCTACGCAAGCATGGGGAGAACCCAGGACCTTCCTGTTGTCAGGCGAACGTGCTAACCACTTGGACGTAGATGAGCAACCACACACTCTCACCCCTATGAGCAATTTAGAGTCACCTACCAACATAATGTACATGTTTTTGTACTGTGGGAGGAAACCAGAGTACCTGCAGGGAAAACCATAAAAACACAGGAAGATTTAATGTATAAATCTTAAGGAATGTATAAAGAATAAGAAGATGCAATACAATCAATGTGAATATCCATAATGAAATACAGGTTTTAGAACTTGTGTAATGCTTGTGTAAGATTTCTGTAAGAAATTAAATAAGGTAAACAAGCTTCTATGCTCAAAAAATTATCTTAATGTTATAGGCGCTAATATCAATGGAACAAGCATTGAGCTCTAATCCTGGAAAAATCAAGCAGACACTATATGATAACCATAAACCCTTAACCACAGCCATTCCAGCTACCTGTATGTTTTATAACATAAATGCCTATTAAAATAATTTTTATGAAACAACAAAAAAAATCAATCGCTTATAGAAAAGGTACCCAATAAAGCGGCAGCTGGATTTTTTTTTCAAAAGAGGATGCAGTTATGGTTATACTCAGATTATGTTTAAACCTTAAATTAAAAGAATTGACATTGTTCTTATTTAAAAAAAAACTGCAGTTTGGTGGTCTTAGGAAGTAAACTCGCAACTTTCTAAACCCTAAACCACCCAGCTACTACTTATAACATATGTGAAAATGCTGCAAAGATAAAGGTATAACCAATGTTTGAATATTAATCAAAGATTAACGATACACATTAGGACTAGTCTTCAAATCGAGTGCTAACAGTGAGATGTAGATTAACTTCATGTGTGTAGTTTAAAAGCCACAAGGTGCAATGTTTAAGTATTGCCAAAACCAGAGAACATTCCTGATCCATCCAAATGCTCAAAATTCACTGAAAGGACAATGAAAATTTTCAGAGCAGACCATGACCTCACCTGGCCTGTTTTTGTGTGACACAATAACCAGCATTTAGGTGTTTTTTTTTTTTATTTATTGTTGCATATGTATTTAAGAAAAGCTTTCAAATACATTTTCATTGACTGACAAATTTTAAGCTTATTTTTATTAGACATTTTATCAGTATCTACTGACAAGCTTCACAATGTTGTGGTCTAAACAAAGGTATAATTTGCTTTGGCAAAGGAATAAAGCTATAAGTGGATTTATTGATTAACTGGGAGCAAAAAAATATTTACACATTATACACAAATACATTCATTGATGACCTGTTAAATAACATTTTACCATGTATTTACTGTGATTAATGATGTAACGTTAAAACTTAATATTACTGATTCTAGATACTGACAAGAATATAAACAGCAAGCAGACCAGGGTGAATAAGCTTGGATAGTAATTTAGGTCTTATGGTGTAATTTAGGTTTAAATTTTGGTGTAATACAATACTTACTAAACTACGTCTGTCTAGTAGTTTATTCATTTATTCATTCATCTTCTATACCCGCTTATTTTCTAATTTGGGGTAACGGGGTGTACTGTATCCCTTCTCACATAGAGCAAAAGGCAGGGGGTACATCATGAACAAGTCGCTAGTCCATCGCAGGGCCACATACAGACAACCACACAGTCACATTCACTCCTATGGGCAATTTAGAGTGACCAATCAACCTAATGAACATGTTTTTGGACTGTGGGGGAAACCGGAGTACGCAAGCGCGGGGAGAACATGCAAAATCTGCACAGAAAGACCCCATGACCGGGATTCAAACCCAGGACCTTCTTTTTGTGAGGAGTACCCTACCGTGCCTGTTTTGAAACTGTTTTTAAAAATGTACAATGTTAAATATCCTTCTAAAGAGCTTTAAAATTGGTTTTAAAGTCAAATCCAAATGGAAAAAGAAAAAAGGTGGATTTTTAAAATATTTTTGTTTTCTAAAGTAATTCGGCTGTAGTAAATTGCCTTTCATTTAAAACGGACTGTTTTTGTGCTTCCATAAAATATCACCACTGCTTTAGAATGAAATAAGCATGTAGATCGATTAATCGACGCCTTCTAGTGTTGATAATAGATTGGAATCGTATTTTTCTATCAAAACATAAATTTATATATTCAGTTAGTCATAATTTGTATTTTACAGTAAAATGATGATTGTCAACTAAATGCATAAAAAATATATACAGTATGTCAACAGGTTGTTTGTAATATGGCCAATTTTTTTTAGGTACCAGTAGTAGATTTGACTCAGGCACATGCAATATTGCCTCCTATTTTTGCCTGAGTGTAGTAGTATAGAACTGCCTTTTGAAATTTCCTTATAGAATCTTATTAGTAATCTGCATATATGTGTAATTAGTGATTAATATGCTATGACAGGGATGAACAGACACAGACCCTAAAATTAGGTTTTATCTGCTATAATTTTGTAACATGCATAACAGTTAAAGTAGGCAGTTTATATGCTTATAAGCTAACAATCTGTTGATCTTCTCAGTCTTCGACAGCAGTGGGATGTGAGCAGCATGATGGCGCACACAGTAATCGTACCACACTTTCATTCTTTTTCGGCCGATCGTTATGTTGCGTTGAGGCACTATTATTCTCTGCAGACATTTTCTTCTGTGCAGCAGCAGCTGCTGTTTCTTTAATCTGAAGCTCTAGATGATGCTGGATGGCCAGGCCAAGCTCCTCTGGGTCTATAGCAGCCCCATAGACCTCCCATGTCATTCCTTCGGAATCCCACTCCACCTCTTTTACTGAGATCCTGGTCTCGGCATCCTCACCACCTGAACCGGTGTTTAAATCAGGATGTGATGTTATACTGATCTCCTGAAAAGCTTTGGAGAGAGGGGATATTAGGGAATCTATAGGCAATGTTTGAACAGCAACGTCTCGAAGGTCTTTTTGAGATGTCATGTTGCAGGCATCTCTTACGGTCCAATGGCCAAACACAGGCTGTTTGTTTTGGTCTAGTCTATGGGTAGAATTTTTTGTTTCATTTGTTTCAGGTCCACAGCAGTGACCTGCAGCCCAACTGTTTAGTCCTGTCTCACTGACAGAGGACACCAGGGGTGGGAAACCTTCCCATGGTAAATGAAGTAATGGCCTATCAGGTAAACAAGGACTTTCTGCACATGCTGATGGAGCTAATAAATGTCCAGCACAGGGCACAACATTACAGGTGTTTTTAAAGGAGCCAGTATTTAGTGCATTATTAACACATACAGACCTGCATGCTGGTAAATGCGGATGCTCACCTTTAAAGGGACTATGAGTACAAAGTCCGTCATTCATCACTTGATGATTAGGCCTGTGTATATTCCTAAGACAGAGCCTGGTGCTTAAAGCAGGAGACAACATCCCATATATCATTTTATTACGAGCTTTCAGTTTTTCCTCTGCATGGCATTGACAACATGACTCTCTACCCTCCATACAGCACATCCTGGTCATTGACGGGGAACATGGTGCGCACCTTTCAACCGCATGTGATTGCTGTGAGTCTTTAGCAAAGCTCCGGGGTTGTCTGGCTCTTTCACACCAGATAACATTTTCTGGAGTAGAATTAACACCACCTGTAGATAAAGTATGGTCCTCAAGCTCTAAAGAAGAAAGCATGCTTGTAACAGATCCACCCCTACTAGCAGGTCTTAGAGGGTAGCCTGTATTGCTGACACTTTTGTGAAGGTGTTGCCGGCACCAGGCTTCCTCTGTGTGCTGAGCAGGGCCACCTGCTGTGTCAAAGGAACTTTTTGATACAGAGATAATTGGGCACTCATGATCAACTTCCATCCCTGCTTGAGCAAAACCAAGATGAGCAGAACCAGCCTGGAAAAATCCAGATTTAGAGGGGTTTTCTTGAGAAACCTATTGAAAGCAACAATTTATTAATTTGTCATTTATAACAATGCAGTAGCTTATGCAATTTATATATTCATCTTCCGAGGTCAACACAAGGTAGGAACATTTTAATTCTGGTCCTTCTTAGAGAACAAGCGATATTTTATATATATATATATATATATATATTATATATGCTTATATGCTTAAGTAAATGCTTTTCCTAATGTGTTAGTGCATAATTTAAATATAAAAGTGTAGACAACACAGAAACATACCAAACATGTAAAAAGCAATCAGGTAGGTTTCATAAGAATTGCACAAACAGGGAGAGTGAGAGTGGGCTAATCAGGAAAATACTAATTAATAAAGCAAACAAAATGAGGGCTTATTTAGCTGCACTCTTTCGTAGACTAGCTGTGTTTATATCACAGTTCAGTCATGTGATCATAACTGTGAGCACACACACACACACAAACACACGCACAGGATTTTTACTAGATCTTTGCCGTATTGTAAGCAACTGTATGTCAGTTATTGATGCCAACACTTCTAAAAACCCAGTGCAACAAGAATACACTTGCACAAAGATTAAGGGTTAAAACAACATGCTACAAAAGATATTGTTTAAGATGGACAGGTATATATATTTATATATATATATATATATATATAAATCCAGTATTCAAGGTTAAAACAAAAATGCTTTATTATCACTGCAAGTTATTTTCTCTTAGTAGGATCTACAACTGCAACATGATGAGAAGATCAAATCATATTTTTATTTAACCACATATTTAGACCAATGAATTGTAAATACTTCAACATATCCTAGTCCTGTCATGGAATTTACTGTATATTTGTAATGCTTGCGAATATTTGTTCATAAATTAGTGCATACGCAAACATGATGCAATGCATTATAAGACAGATTCACGTTTTTTAAATGAAGCTGTAGATATTACATTGAAGTGTTTAAAACACCATAAATGAAACCACATCCAACAGCTGATCCCCAAACTTCAAATCATACATTAATTTATAAATTATCTTATTTAATGCCCTGGTCTGATGATTAGTAATAATTTATATTTACATATAAAAATAAGTTGAGTTTCAGTTATATATAAATGCATGTAATTCATTATAATAGGCAGTAAAGGTAATATTTCATTTCATCTTCTTTACCCGCTTATTCCCGAATCTGGGGTCACGGGGGTCT